>OOIL02001249.1:225917-249698 GCA_900332095.2 Cuscuta campestris
ATTATTATTATTATTATTATTATTATTATTATTCCCACAATAGTGTGGATAATCAAAACTTATATTGCTTCTATACTATAGTTATTGCATGCGGGAAATGCTTGACAAAGTTCCAGAGGGTGATTGGCTATGTGAAGAATGCAAATCTGAGGACGAAATTGAAAATCAAAAGCAGGGTAAAACTAGCAGGGCTGCTGTTAATGAAAATAGATATTCTTCTAGACAAAAAACCATCATTGATTTTGATCACCATGGGAAGGCAGAAGCCAAAGCTTCTGATTGTGTTGGAGTGAAAGATGCTAAGGAATGCTCTTATGCAAAAGTATTTAGCAGAAGGAATATGTGTGATAGTGAAACTATTTCTGTTGCAAAAAAGCATGCTCCTGAACCGCTTTTGAGATCACCAAAGGCAGAAAGTCCCAAACGGGTTCCTATGCTCTCTCGAGAAAGTTCATTTAGAAACTTGGAGAAAGGGAAAGTGAAACCTGTACATCAAGTTGGTGTGGTTAATGACTCTTGTGCTTCAGGTTTCCAGATGCAAACATCTAGAGGTACTAATGCTGTTTTGGAAGTATATTCTTCATGTTTGGTTACAATAAGCTTGAGAATTTGAGAACAAATTACTCATAGGTGATGATGATTTGTGGGAACAACTCCAAGGTCCTTAAATTGTACGGAAAAAATTGAAAGGTGTCAATCCTGTCCCGGGATTAGTTTTTTTTTATGAAACTTTGGTCGGATGAAATTTTATTTCATGTTATTCCTAAAAAGCCCTTGTATCCCTTTTTCTTCTTTCTTTCCCACGATTCTCCTTTTCCATCTCTTATTTCACTTTCATCATTCCCACAAATCCTTTCATCATCTCTAAACAATTTCATTCTCTTTGAATTTGGAAATTGAATTGGAGTCTGCAAGATTGGTCCCCTGCAGCTTTGGCATTGATTGAAAAATTAATGGAAGCCATGATGAGATTAGAGAAGATAGTCTACATAAATTTGGAACAAACAAGAAGCTGGTAGAAATAGAAATATCATTGTAGTAGATTGGAGTTTAGTTCTGTTTTCGTGTATTAAATTCTCAGTTTTGTTATCCTTTCATTTCGGTTTCAGATTGAGACTCTAGTTTCTTAAATTTAATGTTAGTGAATCTCAATTGGAATTTTTTTTAGTTGGATTAGAATTCTAGACATTCAACTTGGGTTTTAGTTATATATTTGGCGTCAATCTGTCCCGTATCACGGAAGAGGGGAACTCCGTTTACACGTGAATGGAAGTGCAAGATGCAGGAGGGAGAGGCCATGGAGGGCATCTATATTCTGCTCTGTGGAATTTGGTTATCTCCGCCCGGAGGAACATACACTTCTTAGCGTTTCTCTACGGGTTGGGATCAAATTACGCTGCTGGTAAGTAGAGCCAGGCAATTCAAGCTCACATGGTCCTAAAGAAGGGTATATCGGTCACTGCAATAGTTTTGCATTTTCTGGCATCAGATTGTCACCCTTCAATATTTACATTACAATTTGAGGACTGTAGTTTTAATTTTAGAATGTAGGGACCTTGGAGTTCTCACTCAAATCATTTTGAGAATTTGATGTCCTAGGATTTTTGTTACCAACCTCTGTGGTTTGGGAATAATGCTTGGTTATTGTTTGTGGTATGGGCGCTGTGAAATCCATTAAGTAGGATTTGTACTTGTGCAGGTACTTTCTCGAAGTCCAATTCATTCAGCTCCTTGATTGCCAAGCCAAACATCAAACTTCGGGAAGAAGTTTTTTCTGGAAAGCCAAAATTGATGAGAGAAACCGCTTTTATTGATTCAAAAGAGGGAGCTGTTAGATCAATGAGCAAATCCGTGTCTTTCAAGCCTTCAACCACAAGTCGTTCCAACAACATTGAATTAAAAGGGAAGACGATCTCACCCAAGTTTTCTCTTGATCAGGATATAAAATGGCCAAGACATAAAAAAGAGCGGAGTTCTTATGAAAGGAAGAATTCTCTAAGATCCAACTGGTTGGCTGGTGGCACTCTCTCTTCTCTCAAAAATGATAATAAACCAGCGCGTCGAGGTTATCCTTCCTCACTATCTTTCCTCAGCAATAATTGGGCCTCTTGGGCTAAAAACTCTGACAGCAAACCTGTAGCCATTTCAAAGTCAATAAGTCGGGTTGCCCAAAAGGATCACAAAATATCTTCCATTTTTAAAATAGTTCGATTATGAACAGGTGCATGCTATATAACCTAGCTTATTTTTAATGCTCTTTAAGTAATCATATGCTTTTTCATACTAATATCAGGTGAAGCTTGGAAGCAGGCCTCATCTGTTGATGGAGTTTCAGTTGTGAATAGAGATAGCAGTTTTGAAGAAAATCCTTGCCAGGCTATTCCAAAGGAGAATTCATCATCCAGTTCCTGTGTTGCTGAGAGACTGCCATTGAGTTCTAATGAGGTTTTATCAGATGGGCTACCTCAGTCCAAGGGATCAACAACTTTTGGTGACAAGGCAAGGGAGTGTTCTGCAAGCCAATCAAAACAGAACAGAACCCACAGTGGAAAAGCTGTTTCATGTCAGAAATGCAAAGGAAATGGCCATTTAGGACAGTTTTGCACAGTTAATGGATCTGATTCTCCTGCCTTAGACTCTCCTGTAAAAAATTCTAGAGAGGACACAAAGGGTCCAAGCGATTTGAAGGCTGCCATTGAGGCTGCCATGCTCAGGAAGCCTGGAATATGCAGAAATAGTAGAGTCACTGCTCAATCTGAAGTCATATCAGCATCAAACATGAAGAGTGAATTACCTGCCCAGGATCAGGTATTTTCTTCAACTGTCAGGAGGAATGGTAATGTGGCACACAATCACGAAAGTACAAAAAATGCAAAGCAATTTGGACTTCTTGCTGAAGACCCCGTAAGAATCAGAGATGCAGGAAAGCAATCTTTAATTGACATGGAGCGTCAGACTCTGGCAGCGATGCCTGTTCTTCTAAAAACAGCCATTCCAGAGTACCAGTGCATATGGCAGTAAGGAGTGATGACCTCATACTTTAACACTGTATTTCAAATGGATATTTTTGCATCACTTTACCATATGAGTTTTACTCTTTTATGGTTAATGCTCTATGCCATGATCATTGTGCAGCGGGGGTTTCGAGGTTCGAGAGAGTGGAAATGGATTCTGTCGGTATGAGGGGATCCAAGCTCATTTGTCAAGCTGTGCATCTCCCATGGTTCTTGATACTGTAAACAAATTCCCTCGAAAGGTCATACTGAATGAAGTATCTCGTCTAAGTAGCTGGCCAATACAGTTCCAGGAGCGTGGTGTTAGTGAAGATAACATAGCCATCTTTTTTTTTGCTAAAGATATAGTGAGGTTATGTTGACCCCTGTTGGTTTGATTTTTTCTAAAAAAATGTTGATCCCTGTTTGTTTGATTTTTTCCAGATAACTTGTTCATCCATCTGCTAACCATCTATTTCTAATGGCACAGTTATGAGAAGAGCTACAAAGTTTTGCTTGGGAATATGGTAAAACAAGATCTTGCTCTTCAGGGCAAAGTTGAAGGCATTGAACTGCTGATATTCCCATCAAACCAGCTCCCTGAAAAGTTCAAGCGTAAGGATAAAGACATGTAGTTCTTTCTACTTGTCAGGTCCTATGTTTTTTATTTAAATATTCTCTACCAAGAAAAACTCCAGTTAATGAAACATGTGGTTCTTTGAGGCTTAACACACTATAAAGACTGGACTGAAGAATTTTATTTGCACGACTAATGTGAATCATTGGATGCTTTCCAGTAATCCCGTTTGACAGTTGGTTAATAAGATCAGGGCTTCATACAGTATATAAGTTTTCTCTTCTTGTGTAGCAAAGCTAGTATTTCAATTCATCCGAATACTTGTTAACACGTTCGTGGTTCTTACCCCTGTTCCAGGTTAATCTCATGTGCTTTTTTTCTTGCTTTCATTTTTTATTTGCTTGCATTGGTGTATGCAGGATGGAATATGATGTTATTCCTGTGGGGTGTGTTCAGAGGGAAGAAAGCAAATGCTCCTAGTTTGCAACATTTTCCTGGGGCTGAGAAGCCAATGTCTCGAAATATCGCCATGGCCACCACATTTCCTGAAAATATATTCTCCACTGTGCCTAAGGTGAACTCTGCATGTGGTAGTGCTGCCTGTAATTCCGAAATGCCTATAATAGAGTCAGAATCCACAACATCACTTAGATCTGTAAATGGAAATTGCAGTACTCAATTGTCTACCCAGGTGAGTAGAGAAGGATTCTCATATGAAAGCAGAGCCTAAACCGGATTCCAGTTTTATATGAAGTATTGTACCAAATTTACGGCCCACATAGGATACACAAAGATGATTAAATGCAATTGCTTTTCATTTCTACATAATTCTTTCTAAGAATAAATGGTTTGCTCATCTCTATCCGTTCATGTATAAATCAATGTGTTGGAGTTCCCACATCTGAAAAAGTAATGAAATACCACTAGCATATATAGAAGGGTGATACTCTTCCTATTAGCTTAAGCTTTGGGTTAGAAAGTGGATCCCAACTTTATATGCAAGTGGTTAATTTTACCCATCAACCATCCTGTTGTTTGAGGTAATGGTTGAAAGTGAATGGAGAGACAGAGGATTTTAGTGTTCATTCTGGCGTTAGTATAAATTACTTGTATATAATGATGGCCATTTTACTTTTTTTATTTCTTTCCGGAAGGTCAAAGAACCTGAAATATTCAGCTGTGCTAATATGACTGGTCCTATGTCTGCTCAAGAGGCTTCCCCACTTGACAGAGAGAAACTATCACTGTTATCTGCTGAAACATCAACAAGTATGCCGGAGGTAACTTCTGTTGGAAGCATGGCAAAGGATTTGAGTAGCAAAGATGATGTGAAACTTGAAGGAATGAGGTTGAACAATGCATCCAGCGAGGATGGAGCTATTTTGGCAAGGCATGAACAGGCATTGCATGTAAACCACAAGAAACGTTCGCATTCAGCAGAGACTGTGCAGCAATCTGCATCATCCTCTGGGACAAGTCATCATTTTCCAATTTATATTGATGATGAGAACTTGGTTGAAGAAAGATGCAGCAAAAGATGGAAACCTATTCTGGACCGGTCTTATGAACGTGATAATGACCCAACTAGTTTCTCAAAGGATGGATTCTTATCAAAGATGAACAGTACAACTCCCCAGGAGAACGAACGCGGTGGAGCTCAGAGCAAGACCGCAATCTTAGAACACATGGGAAATTCTGAGATGTCTTTCATCCCAGTTGACCCATGTTCTGAGGATGATGTTGGTTCCAATAATAGCTCGATACCTTGGAAAGTACGCCTTCTAAAGGAAGATCAGCCATGTGACAAAACACCAAATCTTGAGCTTGCTTTGGGTGCTGAAACAAAGCCTCTGATGGATGGGATTCCATCTTTTATATCGGGAAGAGTCGGGAAAAAAATATTGCCGGAGAATTCTTCAGATTATGAAGCAACAAGTTTCAATGAGGATGGTGTTTCTGCTGCTCTTTCACTCTCCCTTTCATTCCCTTTCCCAGAAATGGAGCAGGGCAGTTCGGTTTCAAAGGCTGAGCAGGAAATTCCAGAAAGAAGGCAAGTCAATACATCATTTCTCCTCTTTGGCGGGCCTGAAAGGGATAAACAGTGAAAAGGTACCAATAATTATCATGTACATTATACCTAGTCCGTACGGATTTGTTAGGTGCACAAGATCAGATGTTCATAAGTTTAAAGAATCCACAGCTTGTGATAGGGTTATGTTTTTCTGTTATAATCACAGTTTGACAGTACATAGTCATCGGTTTGTATATAAAGAGTATATTTAGTCCTTAAGCCTCTGGCACCATAGACGGACGGCCCCACCCCTCACCCAAATGTTTTGGGTCTGAATTTTTGATTCACTGAGTCGGTTCTTGGTTTTCATATTGTTTGGAATGATCATAATAATAGTACATCATGGATATATTTTTGGCTCACTATCCCCCCTAAAGATACTCCCTTCCTCCCAACATACGTAAAACGAAATGAAATTTCAAATTTTTCAAATTTATTTTATTTAAAAATTGATATAGAGAAAAATAAAATAAAATTTATTTGTTTAAGAACTATGTGAAAAGTTCTTTAAAACAAGAGGTAAAATGAATATCTTATTTTATTAAATAATTAATGTGTCATTTTTGAATGATAAATTGTAACATCAAGAGAATATATACGATGTGGTTTGAGAATTGAGATGGTTAAGGAAAGGCTACGTATATATAAAAAACCGATCTCGAAGACATTGCAAAATCAAATTTTGAAACAATAATTTGCAAAATCAAATTTTGAAACAATAATGCTACTTATACACTACATTTGGACTCTAGTTTGTATGCCAAATCTTTTGACGGGCAGAAAATGCAAAGTACTCTCTCCGTCCTAATTCTTTCTTCTCAGTTTGATTTTTCCCTATTTTTAATTTTTGGCTTTGACTTCAAATTTTACCTTCCTTAGAAAAGATTTTTTTGAAATTTTTTTTACAATCATTCAAAATATAGCGTTAGAAGATAATTGGTGTAAATACATGAGGGTATTAATGTCATTTGTCATCTTTTTTTTCTAATGGGAAGGTAATTTTAGGACGGAGAAAAAGAGGAAGTGGAAAGAAAGTTTTAGCACGGAGGGAGTATTACATTTTGTATCAATGTATAACTTTGATGTACAAATTTAATGTAGATGTGGCATGGTCCATTTGGAACTTGGAAGTGTTTTGTGTTTAGAAAAAAGACCCGCAAATATGGCCTATATAATGATACTTGCTCTTGCTGTAAAAAAAAATAAATCTTTTCATTTTTACGTAGCTTATTGTGACTTACAATCTTTTTTTGTTGTTGTATCGTTTTCAACTAATTCATTTTAATTTTTTAATTTCCCTGTTAAACGCAATTAAGAATTTAAGAATGTTTTTTAGATGGTGGAGTATCTCTTATAAAATTGAAAGGGTAATACTCTCTTCATCCTTAAAATGAAGCAAAATTCAATTTTTTTTAATTCATTTTATTATAAGATTGGTAGAAAAATTAAAAATAAATTTTATATTTAAAGACTACATCAAAAGCTTTACAGAACAAGAAATATAAAAATATTTAATTTTGTTAAATAATAAGATAAAACGCATAAATAAACTAAAGTTACCGTAATTTTAGAATAGTGTAAAGTGCTAATCATATCGGGACGGAAAGAATAATACTACATCCGTCCTAAAAAGATTTATACATTTCGACTAAAGTTGAAATTAAGGGAGGGATAATTTTGTGTTGACTTTCCAAAAATACTCTCGATGTGATGGATAAAAGTAGGATGTGATGTGTAGATTACTAGGAAAAAGGTATGATGTGATAGGTAGGGTTTGAAAAAGTAAGGGGTAAAAGTGGTTTTTAATAGAAATGGGTAAGAGATTGTGGGACGCAATTTTTTTGAAACGTGTAAATCTTTTTTGGACGGAGGGAGTATTATATATGAGAGGTTATTTAAAATCTTTCCGTCTAAATTAGGGCCGTTGTGTTCAATTTGAGAATCGTTCTTTAATTTTGGTGTGTTGGAAATCCGATTTAATTTTACTATTATTGCCTCCATCTCAAATTAACTTTTTTTTTGCGAAGTACTATTCAACTAGGTTTTTACCCCTTGCTTCGCACGGGCTCGTATAATCTCAAGTAAAACATTTCTATAAATTTGATATTCTATTAAAATGAAATGAAATTGAAAAAAGCGCAAGATTGGTGCTTGTAAATGTATTATGAGTATGGGGCCTCAAATAGAATCAAGCTTGTATCAATATGTAAAAAGAGGTGTTGAACCAATTACCAAACCAGAACAGAAAAAAATAGATGAAAAGGGATTAAAAAAAAGTCAGTTACATCTGACCAAGTTAAATTTAAAACTTCCAATGTATGGCTAATTTTCTTTGCATCAGTATGGGTAATAGATTTAGAATAACGCAGTGTGGGCATTACAACAAAAACATGAATCAGATACTTGGAAAAGGATCACAACCACATGCCTCATCATTCCCTTTTGAGATGTTTGCATTTTCATCTGTTTCCTAGACAGTACCTTTGCTTGGAGCATTAGATGGATCAACACCTAGAGTTTCATTTGTAGTATAAGACTTCATTCATGACCCAAAGAGGATCATCAATCAAAGAAGCAACAATTCTTTATCGGTGCAGAGAGCATGAAGCAACTTCTTGTATTGCTTCACCCTAGTCTTCCACTTATTGTTATCATGATTAAAGGCCTCATTGCTTCCTCCACGAACTTGGGTACTCGTTACGGTGTAGTTTTCAACCTCTCCGACCACTTGGGCAGAGATTTAAGCTCTGTTTTGTTAGCATTTAGCACAACGATGCAAGGACTGAGTCGTAGATCATACTGACTCTTGTTTGGTGTCATCATCACATTTTGATGGGTATGATTTAAAATTGGAAAGGAAGAATATGTAATTCAGGTGTTGGTCTGCGTTGCTGGCACATTAAGATTAAATACGGACAGAGAGACTATTTGTGTAGGGTGTACCATACATATCATTTGTCTTAGAAGATGTGTTGAAACCAAATGGAGCAACAAATGCAATATAAAGAATGTAAAGTACTAAGTGCTAAATAAAAACTTATATTAAACATACACAACAAAACAATAACTCCACTCATGATTTCTATTTCACAGCCAAACACATTTCTTTAATACCAATATCGTATTTGGAGTGTTATATGTAGTTAAAAAATATCCTTTTATATTTTAAGAATAGTTTATAATTGATTGATCAAAGAAATTGAAACATTTAATCTAATGGAGAAATTAGAAAATAACTTCTAACACCACACTCCAGACTGGATATTACTCAACAGCCAAGAATGCTCTCAAATATTTTACAATAAAAATGCTTTGAGACTCTAAATGGACTTGTACGGAAGTCAAAAATTGAGAAAAGAAATGTCAAAGTAAATTATTGTTCTAAACAAATCACAAATTTGCATTTTACAAAAATACAAAAGCTAATTATCTTGATTAAACGAATACAATTGTTTGTCTACTCTAAGAAGCACAAGTACATGATGAATCATTACGATTGTTGAAATTGAAAAAATATATAATTAAAAAAAAGCATTCATCTCAGTTCATACATCATAGTACAAAGCGGCGAATTGATTAGAGTTACCAGATCCATGCATGTGGGGAGGAGATGAATCAAAATAGTAATCAGAATTGTTACGCAGAGAAGTCGATTAATCCTCCCAGCTCCTGGCGAATTTTTGTGCCAAACATGTATACCTACCTGTGTAGATGAGATTAACAAATTCAGAGACATCGCATGATTGTTTGGTAGGTTTAAAACTTTACCAGAAAAGCAATATAAGGTATACAGTCCCCGCTTCAATGAAAACTATGGATATATTAATTAAAGTACCCTTCCAAATAATGCAATAAGTATGAATACTACCTCCAATTTCTTTGTGATATCGTACACACTCATGTTCATGGCAGATTAGCCAATAATCTTCTCAGCTTGATCATTGAAAACTATGAACCTTGTACAGTCCGTGTCATCCTTAACCTCAATCGCAAACACTTTTTTTACAAACTAAGGTTAGAGTGACCAAAAAATTAAAAAAACTAAACACCAAGTTTAGAGTGATCGAAAAAATTAATAAGTACCCGGAACATTATCTCCATCAAAACCTTCAAGAACTTTCAAGTAATGACATAGGAAGGAACACGCACTTCAAGCTTCCCATCGCTAAGAAGACAAACTCATTTACTATACAAAGGATTCTACCAAAAATGACATTAATCAGAGAAAATGAACAAAAGTGTGGCACGGATATATGAAAATTATAATATAGGGAGTAAAAAACAAAATGAAATTCACTCATTAAAAAAATAGTAATCATAATTGCAGCATAATAGCTTTCTTATGACTCATTTTCTGTAGAATTTGATATCAAAAGTACAGTAGTAACCATCTTTGCACGACACCAACTTAAATAGCACATAGCGATTCAATTTATGTTGGAGTTGTATATAAAATCTTTCAATCAATTGAGGTTATAATTAGTTTCTCGAAAAAAAGAAAAAAGAATTGAAGGGCTGACCAAAATCGGCGTGGATTTCTCCGTCAGGAGCGAAGAATCGATTGTTATCGTCTGCGTTTTCCTCTTCCAATTTTTTTCCTCTATGCACTCACCTCAATCGGCCAGGAGCGAAGTGGATTTCTCCATCGAAAGAGAAGCTGATCAGAATTCTCAATCGAGAAGTTGAGCAGATTTTCCAAGGAACCAAAAGTCACCCTATAAAACCCGCGTGGCGTGAAAAAACTCAGGTCATACTCCATGTCATTCTCCATGTCAACTGCCACATGTCAACCCCACAACTAAAAAACCCTACTTTATATATATACTAGTATTCCTACCCGTGCAATGCACGGGTTCGGACGAATATCTTGTCGATTCTAATATTCAATTCAATATTTTTTTCCGGAATAAAGGAAATTTACCTCATGCATGATTTGTAATAACACAGAAAAGAAAGGCAAAGTAAAAAGAATAATATTTGAGGAATTGAATCTACACACAACAAAAAGTTTGATTTAATACCAAATTTTTTGAAGCTTGCGGTCTTAACCTCAACCTTGAAGATAAATGACTTATCTAGCAGCATTTGATTGAACACATCTGGTTGTTCACTTCCTCCTCTTTATAGGCAAATAGGAACATTACTTTAGGCTAGATATCCGTTTTGACAGCAAGTGCGCATATTTTTTTAATCTCACATACCTTTTAAGCTTTGCATACATACAGCATCGATGAAATAAGTTTTGTATACATACCTCACAGAACTTCAGCATCTCGGAGCAGGACTTGTGCAACAACAAACATCCAACGTTTTCAAATATTACAAAAGTTGCACTATGTGATGCATCGTTCACTCTAGCCTTAATTCGATACATGTGTATATTCATTATATTAATAGGGACCATTAGGCGTATTCAGATGTTTTTATCATTTGTTCAGTTTTTATAGTGTAATGTTTTTAGGCTCTTTTAAATTTTTTTTGTAGAGATTATGAACAATGTTTAAGCAATATAAAAAGTCTTAGAGTCTAATGTTTTTAAACACTGGAGAAACTTCAACTTTAATAGACTATTAAAAGCAAAGAGACCATTTTTTTATTAGTTTTTCAGTACTTAGGGGTTGGAGAAACTGCAAGAGTCTTTTTAAAATTTAAAGTCAACACCATGAAATTCCTTAAAAAAATCATCAAACTATAAATCTGAAAATAGGGCCTGGGGAAACTTCAATCCCTTATATATAAAACAGTTATTTATGGATTCACAACCTTATTATATGTTTCTTGAACATTTAATTTTAGGAAAAATATGTTTTACAAATTCAGTGTAATATAGGGTGGTATTTTCAATCTTATTTCTTTTTCCATGGCACATGGAAGTTGAAACAAATACAAAAGATTGGAATGTAAACAAAAAGCATTTGGTCTTTGTAATGTAAACTAAAAACATTTATTATTTTTTTAATCACTCTTGTCCACACTCTCGCAGGCTTACTCTTTCATTTTTTTTCAAATTCAGTACACGTGGCCTAAACATTTATATACTTGACACCATCCCTACACATATCAGATTTAGATATGGCATTCCTTAGGACAACGAAAAAGGGAAAAAGTAAAGAACAAAGAAAAGAATCATAGAAACTTTCATCACTGCCATCTTGGGCTAAAATTGCCCCCAACTTTCAGCACTAAAAGCCATTGGAGATTACATGACATCTTTATACACCTTGTCGGCCATAAAGTGTATAATCGTGATGCACATATAATCCTATCAAGAAGGCTTTTCAATTGTTTAGGGGAATTGGTAGGCAGGTGAACATCTAAAATTTTCATATTAGACAATACTCTTGTAATATACAATGACATGTAAAGAAACAAAGTCGATTAACAACATTTTAAACTGGAAACAAAAACAGAATAGTATTCAAGTTACCAATACCTTGAAACATCTTGACCTTAGCATATTGAATGACGATCACTGCATGTTCCAACGGCGCTTGTCGAAAGAAGCCTTTGAGCAAGTCAACATACTCACCAAATAAAGTAACATCCAACCTTTGTCTGTCAACCAATGTTAAAAACATTTCAGTACCTGTATGTTATGTAAAAAACATCACCTGTCTTACGAAAGAAACATAATAACACTATACCCTTCGGCCTCCAACGTGATCACAATCATCTTTGTTCTTTTTGACTCCCTCAGTATATCTCTTTCATTTCCAGTAGCTGTAAGAATCCCCATAGTGTCTACAATATAATGATGATATTCAACAAAATTAACCATAACACATTCCATATAATATAATCCACCTCTTTAACAATTATATAATTGAAATTAAAGTATAGATTTGAGTCGAGAGGGAAGAGTATTACCGACTAAATATGGATAGTTTGAATCTGCATGCAAGATTTCCGGAAATGCAACCAACCTAATTCCATAAAGTGGTATTTTGTCACATCTGGTTTCAGTGACAGTCGTCCTTGCTTGGAAATTTAGGCGAAAGTCATGTCGTGATGTGCGATAATATCCACTTCTATTGCCGACGCTGAAGTAAGCAAATACATATACTGATCCTTCCTTTATTTTCTTCTCAAAAGTTCCCACCAGAGTTTTTCTTACAGTGACATGGATAGTAGTTTCCTAAAAAATATCAAGGAAACATGAATAGTTATGGGGATTTCATAAGCTTGAAGTCTTAGGCAGTTGAGAATCTTCAAGGACTATAAAAAATAATGAACACCAAAAAACATGATAAAAAACAGCAGACTATAAATCTGAAAATAAGGACAGGTTGAAGTGTTCAATACCTTAATAATAAATAAATCATTTATTCATTGAGATGAAAAAAGAAGCTTCAACGTTAATTTATGAAAAAGCTTCAATACTTTAATAAAAAACATTTATTTATATAAAGATAAGGAAGAGGATATAAAAAAACAATTTGAGGAGATGATGAGGAGAAGTGGAGAACAAAAAGGTTGAAATCCATAGGAGATATGTTGGCCTTAAATTCACAGAGCAGACCGTCAATCTACACATCACTGACTCTGGAATTCTTATTCTGTGTGTTGATATTGATTTGGGTGATTATTTGTATTTTTATTTCTTATCATTTCAGGTATTAGTTATAAAAAGTAAACAGACTATAGTGTGATTTGTTTTTTCAATACTTAAGGACTGGAGAAACTTCAAGAGACTATAAAAATTAAACTTAACACCATAAAATATGTTAAAAAACAGGAGGCTACAACAACAACAACAACAACCCAGTTAAATCCCACAAGAGTAGGGTCTGGGGAGGGTGTGTGTACGCAGACCTTGCCCCTACTCGAAAGTAGAGAGGCTGTTTCCAAAGAGACCCCCGGCTCAACGTCGAAAGTTGCATTGCTTAACTAACTGATACTTCATTAATTAAAGAAGAGCAGATAGTTTAGAGATCCATTTTGATTTATTCCATCACACCCCAAAGCCAAAAAATGGTGAAATTTTGGCTCCATTGGAGATGATGGAAAAAACAGGAGGCTATAAATCTGAAATTAAGGTCAGAAAAATAAGGACAGACTCAAGTCATCAATACTTTAATAAAAAAATATGTTTTTTATGGTGCTGAAAATAGAAGATTCAAGGACAGCAGACTTATTACACTTTAAGAACGGTAGTGTTATTATCACATAAATTATAAGAATTCCTTCTTAGGCACTATTAAAAAAAATTTAGTCTCATGGTTTTAGGCACTGGAGAAACTTCAACATGAATAGGCACTAAAAAAAACTAAACAGACTATAGTGTGTTTTGTTTTTTAATACTTAGAATCAGAACAGACTATAGTGTGTTTTGTTTTTTCAATACTTTGAATCTGGAGAAACTTCAAGAGACTAAAAACTAAACTCCACACCATAAAATTTGTTCAAAAACAGCAGACTATAAATCTGAAAATAAGGACAGGCTCAACTCTTCAGTACTTTAGTAAAAAGAATTATTTTTTATGGTGCTGAAAACAGAAGCTTCAAGGAAAGCAGACTCATTATACTTTAAGAACAACAGACTTATCATTCTTCATTTATTTATTCAATATGGGCAATTGAAGAATTTTGGTTTTTTATACAGATTAGTATAATGGTGTTTTGAAAGTAAAAGCAAAATAACCTTCCAGCCACTAAAAAATTATAAGAAATCCTATTAAACAGAAATTTTATATTGTATGTAAAATACGAATAAGAGTACAATTCTTACATGTTCGTCCATGAATATCATCTCAATCGAATTCGTCATCTTCTCATCATTATACACTGGCATCTTGTACAGTGAAATCACACGAACCAAAACTCTCCGGCATTCACTTGATGGATTGATCTTCAACAAAGGGTGGATCGGTTTGGAAGCCATGTCAATTAATCAGAGGTTTTAGGTATGAACGTGACTTAAAATGAAAAAATAGATTGATGAAATGGCTTACTTAAAATTTGATTTATATATGACCTAATATAAATCGCAAGAAGGAAACTTACAGCAATAAGGGTAGAAAATCCAGAGATTTGAACCGGAAAATTCGAAAGAAGAACAAATTTCGTAGAGACTAATCATCATAAGAAGGAAAGAAGGCCAACCATCCCAAAAACAATTATGATTTTTTAAGAAAAGGGAAAGTTACCTATTCTTGGTACCGATCGTTGGAATCTCCGTGAAGAAGGACCGTGAAGAAGGAAAGAGATTAATTCCAATGACATATTCTCTGAAATCTCGCGGTGGAGCCATTCGAAGATGAATATCGCAGGGAGGTGCAATCGAAGAAAAGTGCCCCTGATGCCTCCACATAGAGTAGCTCAAATAAAAGAAGCCCAAAGTAATGAATCAATATCCAACCCGTTTGAAATATTGAGTAAGTCTAATATGATGACATGGCTTATGAAGTGTCAAAAAAAATCCCCGTCAGCATGACAAATGTCAAAATTCTAGGAGTTAAACTCCCAAATATAATATATAAAGGATATAAGATAAGTCAAAATTTATTACTTCTTTAATTATTTTCATTGTGTGTTTGTTAAAAAATATATTCATATTTTAATGTTATTAATATTTAGTTAATGACTTCTTTCCTATTACAAGTTCACCACAATTCACTTATGGAGTGTTTCTCTGTGTTGGTGTTTATTGGCTTATTTCCGATAAACAATTTTAATTTATAAATTGTTTATAAGTCAAATACTCTTTCATAGAAGTAAAATGACTTGAATGACAGATAAGTCACTTGGAAATATTCATACATGGTGAGAGACGGTTTTGTAAATTATTTGGTCAAAACGGAGAAACAAAAAAATAGCATAAAAATAAGTATCTAAAACCTACTTAATTTTTTTGCTTATAAACAATTTATAAATCTGCTTACAAGCACACCGAAACATATCATCAGCTGACTTATAAAAGCACACACAAACGACTTATAAGTTCAAACTGCTTGTAAACCGTTTTGACTAGCTTATAAACACAGAGATCCACCCAGTTGATAGAGAACACTTACAAAAGAATAAAAGTTACCAAACTAGTTGTAGTTTTGATTTCATTGTTAAATACTCCCTTTGTCAAGATTTCTTTTCACTTTCTTTTTTGTACAATACTAAGATCAACGTGAAACTAAAATTGATATGGAATAAAGAAAAAACAAAAAGACGAGTGAGAAGTCATTGGGTAGTGATTTCCTAACTAACATGATGAAATATGACTCTATCATACATGTTAGAGAGCAAATCTAATATTTGAACATGTATGTTAGAAAATGAATCATGTACCACAAAAATTAAGCTTCTTATAAGCCTTCCAGCCCTTTCAATCATAAGCTCGGCCTGACCCCAAATTAGATCAAGAACTTTACAGATATACGGAAAACAATAGTATTATATATGTACGTAAAACATGTAAATATATTATGAACACGGGTCAATACATATTAGTGT
This sequence comes from Cuscuta campestris, assembly GCA_900332095.2. Classification (NCBI taxonomy): domain Eukaryota; kingdom Viridiplantae; phylum Streptophyta; class Magnoliopsida; order Solanales; family Convolvulaceae; genus Cuscuta; species Cuscuta campestris. The sequence continues at coordinate 242,005 of OOIL02001249.1, forward strand.
TATACTATGACCCAAGCCTCATACTTACTCTTCTAACCCCCTCTAAACCCCCTGTACCCCACCCCTTGGAGGTGCTGGGGTGGGTACAGGAGGTGCTGGGGAAATTGGTTTGGGTACAGGAGGTGCTGGGGTGGGTACAAGAGGTAGCCAATCAGCTAAGGAAATTGGTTTGGGGGGGGTGCAGGAAGGGGACGGGATGGAGGTGCTGGGGTGGGTACAGGAGGAGGACGAGATGAGGGGGGGATGAGTTAGGGTGGAGTTCGGGGACTAGAAGTTATCAATTTACCAACAAGGTTTCATATGATGAGGCTCGGGTTATATTATGACATGGGAAGCCAATGTTACATAAATCATAGTGTATTACAAAACCTATTTAAAGTACTCGCAAAATTCTACAACATGACTACATTTCTTAGTATTCTTTTTTATGTTAACTTACATTTTTCCTTTTTATTTATTTATTCTAAATTTTTAATACTTTTATAAGTACATATTTCGAAGAAACACACATTTCATATCTATGTTATTTATTTGTATCAATTTAATTAAATTGCATGTTTTTCTTCCGTTTTAGAGTAAATTATATGTGTAAGTTTTTATTGATAAAATATGTAAACTACCCTGTTAAATACTCCCTCGACCATAGTTTATTCTTCCAGATTGACGCAAATTTAAATTATTAATTACTCTCAAATCTCAATTTGTATTGAATGTTACTACAATAAAACAAAAGTTTGAGTTCACAATATAATGAAATCAATTTTATACAACTCTGTAATATATAGTACTCTCTCTGTTTGGAAAAAACCCTTCCCATTTGATTTGGGGGCAAAAATAAGGAAGTGTTAAATTATACTCCCTTCGTCCCGTGAAACATGGGAGTTTTGTTTTTTAGGAGACATTTAAGGGAAGTGTATTTTGGTATTGAATTTCCAAAAATGTCCTTTGATGTGATGGATAAAAGTATGATTTAATGGATAGATTATTAGTAAAAAGGTATGATGTGATAGTTAGGGTATGAAAAAGTAAGGGGTAAAAGTGACTTTTTAATATAAATGAGAAGTGTTTTGTGGGACGGATAAAAAAAGAAAGGAGAAAAGTTTTATGGGACGGAGGGAGTAGTTGATTTCCAATTTTGCCCCTGATGTGATGGGTAAAAGTAAGATGTGATGGATAGATTGTTAGAGAAAAAGTATGATGTGATAGGTAGGGTATGAAAAAATAAGGATAAAAGTGGTTTTTTAATAGAAAGGGGAAGTGTTTTGTTGGAAGTGGAAAAAATGAAAGAAGAAGGGTTTTTGAGAACGGAGGGAGTACAATTTTTATTTAATTTAAGTTTAAAATTTATCTATTTTGACTCACAAGAATTAAAATTGATGAATACACTGAAACAAAGATATTATTTTTAGGGAAATTTATACCAAATAGGACTGAAACATAAATCATTTCCCAATGTAGGACTTGAACTTTTTTATTCCTTAAATAGGACTTAATAATGACTAGTGAAAAGAATAATGTTCAAATAATACTGGATATTTAGTTGAATAATGACAAATAGGTAATGACCAATGATCTTAGATTGAAAAATAAAAACATATGATCCTATATTGAGAAATGCATTATGTTTTAGTCCTATTTAAATAAATTACCTATTTTACTCTACACCACCTTCCCCCACCGTTTGCTTCGGAGAACGGTGGACACATGAACAGTCTTCTCCATTATCAAATCCATTGTTTTCTTCATTTTTATTGATTTTTTAGGGCAATCCCTTTTTAGGGACTATTTAGTTGAAGGGGAGGGGAGGTAAGAGAATCTTCCCTTCCCTTGATTGATTTAAAAACATATACTCCGGGTAGAAGAATTAAAAGTTTCAGCTACAATCTCCTTTTCTTCCATCCAAATTAATTTTTCCCAATTGGAAGGATTCTCCTTCAATTCCTGTCCCCTTCTTCTTTTTCCATCAATTCTTTCTTCACCTTGATATTAAGCAAATAATAAAATTAAAACAAAAGAATGAATAATAATAATAATAATAATAATAATAATAAAAGTAAACAACAAATAACAAGTAATAATAAATAAATAAATAATGATAAAATAAAAAATCTTTATAAAATAAAAAATAAAAATAAATAATAACAAAAGAAATATAAAAATATAATTAATAAATAATTAAAAATAATAATAAAAAGTAACATAGAAATAATTCTAATACGGAGTATGTGTCCCCAAAAAATTCATTATAATATTTTTGAATATTATACAAAATATATAAAGAAAAATAAAAATATCATTATCTTATAAAACTTTTAATGTACTTCTCGATATGTTAGTTTTATTTTAATTACAAATTGACTAAAAAAATAAATTGAAGTGAATATAATTCCATAAAAATACCATTAAATTTTATGTACATATAAAAGCAGTTATTTTTATTTTATAAAAAAATTATTATATATATGTGGGTCATTGGCTTCAACGATATTAACTCTATTTTGTTAAGGGGAAGGCCCATTTAAGCAGCTTGCTGTCTTGGGCTCTTGGGCTTTTTTTACATATAAATTACATATAAAATCTATATGATAGAAGATTTCTTGATTCTTTTTGCTCGAAGAGATGTTCAGAACTATACATAACGTCGACTATGATTGAGAGGGTCCCTTCTTTTGCGAAGAAGCCTCTTTGTTTTGCACAGGCGCGCATAGCCAACTTGGGGCTTAAGTATTTACATAGAAAAAAAAACTGAACTTTTTCTGCTTAGAAAGGAAATTTTCAAACTGTTTGTGTAAACTCATTATGCTATTCGACCATTTGTATCGATAGGTAGAATCTTGTTTGATTTTATAGTTCATTCCCTTCAGGTGAAACTCTTGGTTGCGGAGTTACTCGCAATGCTGCTAAGATATCACTAGCCTTGGTTTCATAATCAGGACTATAATACGCTAATTTGTAGCTAACCTAGCCTCCTCCGTCCCTCGGAACCAACAAAAGTAAAGTATAGTACAGGAATATTCACCTGTTGTCCATCAACTACGCCTTTCGGCCTGATCTTAGGAAAGAAGGAAAATACTATAAAGCGCTGGCTTTCTCGAAAATGGACTATCTTACGAAATACATTAATTATGATTATTTCCTTTTACATTGGCTGGTAATTCGCTAACCAGAAATAGCACGGAACCCAATTATTGCAATTGCTTAGCTAGTTAAAAATACCTCATACTCACTGGAATCTCTGGTCCGCACCGGACCAGGTGGGTAAAAAATACTTAATTTTATTAGTCTTATTTGTATTAATTTTGTCCCGTATTTGAATAGTTTATTCTACGGAATCAAGTTTTTTTGGGTTATAGTTGATGATTGAAAGCTTTTTTATTTCATCGCAACTCCAGATTGATATATAGTGCGGCTTGGCAGATAGGTTGAGTCAATTGGGACATTCCCCATGTCTCGCCCGATTGAGATAGCCCCCTTTCACCAAAAATAAATCCAAGGAGTCGTCGCGAACGATGCCTTTTTTTAACTCATACAATAAATACTAAGATTGGGAATTGTGTGGTTCAAAAATGCAGAATCTCGCTTGAATCATCACTTGGCAGAGCTCTTTACAGAAAGGATAAAGGGACCGAGAGGATCAGTGAGCCTAGATAAAATTTGTAGAAATATAATTAGATCTAAACTTGAATGAATTGATTACACATAAATCCACTATTTATAATAGCTACAAAACCATGACCTAATTACGAGCCCAACAAGAATGAACCCGTTAACGACAAACTCTATTACATTCCTTAACACTCCCCCTCAAGTTGAGCATGAGGTTAACGAATGCACAACTTGGACAATTAAAAAACTAGGACTAAAAAAACTTGATAAACAACTTGAACTTGATTTGCTGTGACAACAACGAACGAAGGTGACTGGCCCTGCAAACGAACAATAAATTTTGATGACGAATGACTCCCACGCGGTGACACGGGAACGACTAACAAGCACCCCAAACTTGGAGGCCATGTTGCCGGACTGAGGCGCGACAATGCGACCAACCTCACAAACAGATATGTTGAACTGAGGCGCGACAATGCGAAGATAGTGGTTGCACTTAAACATACCAAATAGCAACAAAAAACAATGTTGCCAAAAACATCATCAAATTTTGATGAACGGTAGAGTAAAAACCTTCTTCCGCAGAGCGCCAACAAATCAAACCAAAACCAATAAATAGACCCGTGAGACAATTGCAGTGGCCAACCCTATTTGTGGTTGGAACTTGCAAACTAAATTTGAGACTAACAAATAACTACAACCTACAAACACTTTGTCAACATATATTGCTTAGCTTAATGAGCTACACCAGAGACACATGGGACTGGTCCAATTATTCTTGTCCAGAATACTTGCCCACATGTGGGAGAAGCCATAAGGACGAACATAAAAAAAGTGATGGGCAAGGGTTTTGCGACTTGCGACCCCTAGACCTCGATCGACATGGACTCCCGCGGCTATGGCTATCGTCTATCAGCAACAATTTCATCGTTGAGATAGTGCATTTTCAAAGGATTATGATGCATTTCGACGTAATGCATTTTCAAACCATTTTGTTGCACCTAATTTTGATGCAATCCTGACCCTTTGATTGCACAAGCTAAATCACCAGATTCATTCTCATTTCACAGTGTTGATTGGCGAACCACACCACCCGCGTTCGATCCTCAGAAGGGGCAACTTTGGGGGAATTTTAAGGGAGTTCAGCGTGCTGGTCATGGAGTAGCAGAACTGATGGGTGACCCCCTGGGAAGTGTTTGGCTGTTTGCAGATTAATGGGGCTGGGCTTTAGATTGGGCTTTCATTGGGCTTCTTATAGTGGGCTATCTGTCTCAGGTGTTTAACGGGCCCCGGGGCGGTCACGAGGTTAACGGACCTCGGGCCCCCTGCTTGTAACCGACCGTTCCAATAATATTAATAATAAAAAATTTTTAAAATTATATATATATATATATATATATATATATATATATATATATATATATATATATATATATATATATATATATATATATATATATATATGGGATTGACTCCAGTGAGATGACACCTTACGGTGAGATGACATGCTTCGGTCAGATGACATAAAGCTCACCACTGGTCACTGCAAAGCTCAACAAAGACAACTACAAAGCTCACCAAAGTGTAAGGCAAAGCTCACCATATTTTTTTAACACTTTGAATTTTTTTCCAAAAAAAATCAAAGGAAAGGGTGCTAACTGGACTTTGACTGTTGACTGCCAGCATTGACTGCCGGCTGCCACCGCCGTCGCCGGTCGCCGCCGTCGGGCTCCGGCCGCCACTGCTGCTCCACCGCCCTTGACCGGTGGTTGACCGGTGTTATTTTATTTTTAATTAATTTTTAAAATTTTAAAATATAAAAAAAGGTGAGTTTTGGCCTTTGGGATTCAAAGTGGTGAGCTTTACTTTATTTCCAGGTGAGCTTTGCATTGTCCATTGGTGAGCTTTGTAGTGTAGTGTGGTGAGCTTTGCTTTATTAGCTTTTTTTTTCAAAAAAAAGTGGTGAGCTTTGCATTGTTCCTTGGTGAGCTTTCCATTAACAGTTGGTGAGCTTTCCATTGATAGTTGGTGAGCTTTTACACTTTGACCGCCCATGACCAATGCCCACCACCGATGACCCCCCACTGTTGCCGTGGACCGGTGGTTGAGCGGTGGTTGAGTGGTGGTTGAGTGGTGGTGTTATTTTTTTAACTTTTTTATTTAAAAAAAGTGGTGAGCTTTACATTGAAAGTTGGTGAGCTTTGCATTGGTAGTTGGTGAGCTTTGCATTGGCAGTTGGTGAGCTTTCCATTGGCAGTGTTGTGTGTTGTGTCATCTCATTGAAGCATGCATGTCATCTTACCATAAGGTGTCATCTCACTAGAGTCAATCCCATATATATATATATATATATATATATATATATATATATATTTGATGGAAAACCCTAGCAGCGATCGAGAACTTTCTTCTCCGGCGTTTACGCCGGGATCTGCAAAAGTTGTGCATGCTAGAGGTCTTAACAGGCTGTTCTCAGATGTTGTTGCAAAGGGCTCGAATGCAAAGCCTTTAGAAGGAAGGATTACGGGGTATCAGAAGGGGGTCCCGTCCGTCTCTTTCACGAAGAATGATATTGCAGATTTATCAGAGCGTTTCAAGCATGCACTTGTGGCAACGTTCCAATCTCGGCCATCCTATGCCTCCATGCAAGCTTTCATGCAGAAACTTGGTCTACTTGGTGATTTTGACATCACTATAATGTCTGATTTGCCTATTCATTTGCATGATAGAAGAGCTCTACATCTACTTGCTTCCTCTATTGGCAATCCTCTACAAGTTGACTCCTGTACTCTAAACTTCTCCAGGCCCCAGCTTCCACGTTGTTGTGTTGAAGTTGATGTTTCTAATCTGCCTCCAGAGAGAATCCATGTTCAGCATGGGGAAGAAGCTTTCACTGTTCATTTTTATTATGAAAAGGTGCCTCCATATTGTGTGGATTGTGGTAGCATTGGACACCTTAGGGAAAGATGTCCCTTGACAAAAGTTACTCAGCAAGAGGGGAATGGATCTCAACCTCATGGGGTCCAAGCTCATGGGATGCAACAGGATAATGCATGGCAAGTGGTTTCACGTAAAGGGAAGGCTAAAAACCCTGTTAGGGTTTGGAAGGAAAAGGAACGTCCAAAACCCATGCACTTAGTGCCTTGGTCTGAAGGTCCTGGTGAATCATCTAATGGGGGTGACCAACATAAAGTAAGCATGGAATCTAGCAGTCATGGCTCCTCTGAAATGCGAACCCCACCCTCTGACTCGGTCAATCTGGCTAAGGATGGAACTTTTACTATCTCAGATCCTAATCTTCTGTCTTCCTTCACTATGACAAGTCTACATGATGTTCTCTTTTCTCAGTATATGGCCTTGGATTATAGCGATGATTGTTTGGCTATTGTTCCTTATGAGGATCGATCTGAAGCAATCCTTGAAGATGCTGATCCAGAGGTGGGATTTTTAACAGATGGAAGGGAGATTGATGAAACATATAGATCTTTAAATGAATTTCCTCCTTTGCATGATGCTTTAACTCCTATAGCAGCCTCAAATTCTAAGGCTTCTAAGACAAAGGTTCGTAATCATGCAATGGTCACCAGGAGGATGGCTTCAAATAGATTCTCCCCTCTTGGCTCCCCATGATTGGTCTTATTGGGAATTGTAATTGAACCCCAAACTATAGTGAAAAGAGTTACAGAATATATATATATCTAACTATAAGACAACTTACATAATGACCCAGAATTAATATAAATTATATATTTTGTCTAACATCCCCCCTCAAGCTGAGTCTGGCAGAAGCTAGAGGAAGCTTGGATATCAATGTCTGGAAGCGTTGAGAGGTTAATGGCTTTGTCAAAAAATCGGCAAGTTGATCTTCAGAGGGAACATGCTGAACAACCATAGAACCATCAATAACCTGTTCACGAACAAAGTGACAATCCGTGCCAACATGCTTCATACGTTTATGAAAAACCGGATTCTTTGTTAGGCAAATGGCGGACTGGTTATCACAGAATAAGACAGGTGGCGGTGTGGCAATATGTAAATCAGTCAAAATATAAGTCAACCACATAACCTCAGATGCTGCCGCCGATAGT
>OOIL02001249.1:252343-285875 GCA_900332095.2 Cuscuta campestris
CTTGTATCAACCAGGAAACAACTTCAGTTAAGGTGATATTTGCAATATTAGTTCGGATATTCTGTTTGATAGATGAATATTCCGATGGTAAACCACGTAGGACACACAGTATCACATCTTGCTCAGGAATCTCTGATTTTGCACGATCCAATTCAGCAACAATTTTAACAATAGAATCCAAATAGACTTGCATAGACTCAGTGCCCTTGTGAACATTATGCAATTGATCCTTGAGTTGAAAAATATGAGTACGAGAAAGAGAATTATACCGCAGTTGCAAGTGAGACCAAATGGCTGCAGCGGTGGTTTGTCCGTGAAGGTAGGGATGCACAGATGGACTGATTATGGCAAGGAGACAAGCACGCAATTGATCATCAATAATCAACCATTTTTCATATTCCGGATTGGGACTGAGCGTGACCTTGCCTTCTTTATCAACGGCAGAGACAGTAGATGAAGGAGAAGGGCGGCTTCCATCCACATAGGGCAAAAGTCGGTGTGCAGTCAGATTGGCAGAGACAGAGGAGAACCAGGATGGGAAATTTTTATCATCAAGTTTCTCCGGAGTCAATGAATGAAGGTTTTTGATGAATAGCTTCAATCCCGTAGGTAAATCGGAAAGAGGATCAGATTTGGCCATGGGTAAATTAAGCAGCTTCCGGCAAATCGGTGGTATTCAATTTGTGTTGATAAGATTTAGTAATTGTTGTGTTTTTGCAATTGGTAGTGGACCAATGATTGGCACGGCACAATCCACAGAGAAAGAAAAGAATTTTTTTTTTGTTTAACACAATCGCAAGGGAGAAAAAAAAAATTGTGCGTTCTGGAACATTGCTAAGAAGAGGAAGACGAAAGAGTTAGAGTTTGAGGAACCCTTGCTCTGATACCATATTGGGAATTGTAATTGAACCCCAAACTATAGTGAAAAGAGTTACAGAATATATATAGATCTAACTATAAGACAAATTACATAATGACCCAGAATTAATATAAATTATATATTTTGTCTAATAGGTCTTTTTTGGAACATTCGTGGTGTACATTCTTCTCTCCCTCGACTTCTTTATCTTATTAAAACTTATAAGTTGCAATTTCTTTCTATTCTGGAACCGTTGGTGGATTATGATCAGCTGGAATGGTATAAACTGAAGCTGGGTTTCTCCAAGGGTTTCTTTGCTTTAAATAATAAACTTTGGTTTCTTTGGAAGGATGATCTTTTATCTCTCCATACTGTTATTGAAGAAACTCAAATTCTTACATGTGGTTTCAAGTATGCAGCATCTTCCTCCACTTTCTGGATTTCAAGTGTTTATGGCCTACATAGTAGAGTTGAAAGGGAGGGGCTTTGGACCTCCCTTAGATCTCTTGCCCTTAGGTCTGAGCCTTGGATCATTGGGGGAGATTTTAATACAGTTGTTTCTATTACTGAGCATAAGGGTGAAGTCTGTCCAGACCTTGGGAGTATCAGAGATTTTGCAAATGCTATCTCTGATTGTGAACTTGTCTCTCCTCCTTTTTTGGGAAGTCAGTTTACTTGGACTGGTAAAAGAGGCCGGGGGAGAGTTTTTAGGAGGCTTGACAGGATTTTATTGAATGAATCCTGCATGGATTCTTTCCCAGTTTTGGAGGTCAGGCATCTTGGTCGTGGGTTATCAGACCATAGACCTCTTTTGGTTAAGGCCTTTCCTAATAATAATTTGGGCCCTAAACCTTTTAGATTCTTAAATGTTTGGTGCTCTCATGACTCTTTCAAAGATCTCATTGCTTGCACTTGGGGACAGAATTACCAGGGAGGGGGCATGAGGGGTTTAGCTGTCAAGCTTACTGTTCTAAAGAAGGCCCTTATTAAGTGGAACAAGGAGGTTTTTGGAAATATTTTTGATGAGGTTTCCAAGGCAGAGGAGAGGTTGTTATCAGCTGAAAGGACTTTTGAAAATGATGACTGTGAGGCTAATGTGATTGAGTGTAATTTAGCAACAGCTCTTCTGCAGCAAGCACATAAGAAGGAAGAGGCCTTCTGGTCCCAGAAGGCAAATGTTAGATGGATTGCACAAGGGGATGCCTCAACTGCTTTCTTTCATTCTTTTGTCAAGGGAAGGAGAAATAGGCTCTTTATTTCTTCTCTTAAGAATGATGGAGGGACTTTGCTCAGCTCTCAAGAGGAGATTGCAAAAGCTGCTGTGGATCATTTTACTAAGGTATTCTCTAACATTCATGAAGGGGATATGGGGGAGATTCTTGGCCATATTCCTTCTTTTCTTTTGGATGAGGATAATGCTATGCTTGGGTCACTACTAGATGAGGAGGAAATCAGGAAAGCTATTTGGAAATTGAATGCTAATAGTACTGTAGGTGCAGATGGATATAATGGTTTCTTCTTCAGACAAGCTTGGGATGTAATTAAGGTTGATGTGCTTAAGGCAGTGCAGGAGTTTTTCCTGGGTATCCCCTTGCCCAAGGCTTTTGGAAGTACTTTAATCACTCTTATCCCTAAGGTGGAGGGTGCCATTACTTTGGATCAATTTAGGCCTATTTCCTTATCCACCTTTTTCAGCAAGATTCTGTCTCGAATTTTGAGTGATAGATTGAAGAAAGTTCTCCCTTCTTTGATCTCCCCAGAGCAGGCAGCTTTTCAATCAGGCAGGAGTATAAATCAGCATGTTCTTATGGTGAAAGAGATGGTGCATCTGTTGTCCTCTAATGCAAGAGGTGGGAATTGTATCATTAAGTTAGACCTATCCAAAGCTTTTGACAGGATATCCTGGAAGTATTTAGAGCATGTTTTACTTAGATTTGGATTTTCACAGAGGGTTATTAATCTTCTGTTGGGAAATTTGAGATCAACTTTCTTCTCAGTTTTGGTTAATGGTCAGCCTAAAGGTTTCTTCCCTATGAAATGTGGAGTTAAGCAGGGTGATCCACTGTCTCCTCTTCTTTTTATTTTGGCCATGGAGGGATTTACCAGGTACATCATCTGCATCACACCAAAAAGTTGGCCCCTTTTTCCTCTGGCAGAACCATGGCCCCTAGTCATTTGCTTTATGCAGATGACATAGTCATATTTACAAAGGCTGATTGTAGAAATCTTCTGAGATTGAAAGCTGCTCTTTCTCACTTTGGGAATGCTTCTGGTCAGGCTATAAATTTTAATAAAAGCCAGGTGATTGTCCATGATAAAATGAGGCAGGAGCACAAAGCCAAGATTAGAAGCATCCTTGGCATCAGATGTCATACCAGGGAGTTCACATACCTTGGTTCTGTCATTGTTAAGGGAAAGCTCAAGAAGATCCATTGCCAAGGGTTGCTCCAGAAGTTTGAGAGGAGAATTGCAGCTTGGTATAGTAGAAAGCTAAATCAGATGGGGAGATTGATTTTGATCAAACATGTGTTGTCATCCATTCCTTTACATATTTTGGCTGTGCAAGAGATTCCCAGGTCTATTGTTAAGTGTCTTCATATGTTTATGGCTAACTTTTTCTGGGGTGCTAGAGATATGGGACACAAATACCATTGGAGGAAGTGGGAGAAGCTTTGTTTCCCTTTGCTAGAGGGGGGTATAGGGGTGAGAGATCTTGGTAATTGTCAAAGGGCTACTGCTATGGACTTGTGGTGGAAGGTGCAGCAAGGTGGAACTATTTGGAGCTCTTATATGCAGCAGAAATATTTCAGGGATGGCTCCTTTACAGCAAAAGTGTATGATTCAGCTACTTGGAAATCTATATGTAGAGTGCATTCTTTTATGGTTCCTAACTGCATTTCAGATCAAGGTTTATTCCTTGGTGAGAATATCTGCCAGCTGATCCTTTGATCGAACAAAGGGAAGACTGATCATCTTGCATTCTTGCTCTCAAGTTTCTCTTTGATGAAATGTCGATCAACTTCAACATGCTTGGTACGATCATGCTGGACAGGATTTTCAGAGATGTTGATGGCTGCTTTGTTGTCACAGTACAACTCCCACGCTTGTCTTTGAGGAGATCCAAGCTCTCCCAGTAACTTTCGGAGCCATAAGACCTCTGTTACCCCTTTTGCAATACCTCTAAATTCTGCTTCAGCATTAGACAAAGCAACCACCTTCTACTTCTTGCTTCTCCAGGTGACCAAATTCCCTCCAACTAAGGTGAAGTACCCCGAGGTGGATTTCCTATCATCACGATCCCCTGCCCATTCTGCGTCAGTGTAAGCTTGAAGACTTAAGTGACCATTCCTTTTGAAGAATATGCCCATACCAGTAGTTCCCTTCAAATACCTCAAAATTCTAGAAACAGCCTCCATGTGTTGGACTTGAGACAGATGCATGAACCTGCTCACCACCCCTACAACATAAGCTGTAACGACCCGAAAACCGGCTTAGTAGTAAGTCGCTATTTTATTAAAAATAAATATTAAATTTATTTACTTTAAAATATGGGTTATTTGTAAAGTTATCTGTTTTAAATGAAAATTGGGTTTTCGGATAGATCTCGAGAAATGGTGACCAACGGTATATAGTTTGTTAAATTTGGACATACGTGTGAAGCGTGGTGAGTAAAATAGATGTTACAGTTCAATAAGTAAATATAAGGGTTTTATAATAAAATAATAATAAGTTAATATAATACTCCTAATTCTACCCGTAGAAGGATTCCCAAACCCTCCCCACCATTACTATATATACATATATATACCCAACACAAACGCACGCAAGAGGAAGAACAAAGGATTACGGAGTGCGTCAGTACCTGCGGAAGGGAACAGAACAGAGCCGCATGAAGTGGTCTTCTGATTGCCGCCGCCGTCCGCCGGAGGAGCTGTCTGCCGCCACGAGTCGGAGGCCGTTGGGTGGCCGCTGCCTTGCTGCCGAGTTGGCCGATATCTTCTTTGAGAATTTGTTTTGTTTAATTCGCCAATTAATCGAGGTCTGAACTTGCACATCTAACGCTAGATTTCGTATATAGATTTGAAATTCACGTTCGTAGTTTCGTATGATTGATTACGTGGTTTATTTGTTTATAATTGAATTGTGATTTATTTATATCTTATGATAATATTGGAATTGATTGAACAAGGATGAACAGGTATGTATTCTTACTCTAAATTGTGTAGGTTTGCATGATAATAATCTTTAAAAACGTTGTACATATTGTATGGTTTGGAATTGGATCAAAATCTGTCGTTCCGGTGACTTCCCGACGTCAGACGGTAGCTAGGTACCGTCTAGCGGTACCGTGCTACCGCCACAGAAGGTTGCCACTGCCGGTACCTGCGCCCGCACGGTACGGGGGTACCGGACCGACGGTACCAAGGTACCGCCTGGCGGTACCGAGGTACCGTAAGGGGTACCGGACCGGCAGACTGTTCGATCGATTCTTCGTCCGTTTGTTCTGTTTCAACTTCTGGATTGTTCCCTATGCCTTGTGTGTTGCATGACGGTAAGTGGAAGGTGTTTCTGACACTAGGCTGCTAAATGAGTTGCTTGATGGATTACCTGATTATTGTAACCTTTCTGTTATAATTAAATGTAATCCTGTTGTGTTTTAAAAGTACATAAGGAGCTGAGATTGATGTGGAATAAGTCTGAACTATAGAGATGTTGTAAATAAATGATTAGGCTACCTAGAGGAACTCTAGGACTGCCTTAGTAAGATTGTAAGTATGAATGTCAATAGATAGGATCAGCCCTGCGGATCTGATATCCGGCGGCTGCGGGTTAAAACGTACGTACGGGATCCAAGAACTGTCGTTCCGAAGGGGACAGGGGTACCACCCACCCTGCGGAGAACTCCTTCATTGGTCATCAGGTTGTGTTGTGTCATAAGGTATTAAATAAGGTAGGCTTGAGTCATGGTCGTAGGTAGTGACTCTAAGTCCGAACATAAGGTTGTAAATATGGAAGTATGGACTTAGTCTGGTAATTATGTTATGAGCTATGAATTAATAGGAAATAAGGTAATGATTTGTCACTTGTGAATTTATTTGGTGACTATTATGTTCTATTATATTGTATACTTGTGTGCATGATATTGTATGGAATTATGAGCTAGTAGGTTCGTCTATGTGCGTAGTCGAACGTTAGATAGATTCCACTCAGCTTCAATGCTGAGCGTGTAGCCCTTTTTCCTATTTGCTACACGTAGGTAACAAGAATGATGAATAAGGAGCTATCCTGGAAGGCAGGGAGGACGAGATGATGGATGGATGCTGGCTGGAGGAGTTATCTAATTTAATACTACCTCCGTCCCGCTATGTTTGTCCAGTTTTGACTTTTGGAACTGTTCATCTAAGCACTTTGACTCATCAAATTCTCTCAATGTGTAAGTCTAAATATAGTCATGTGTGATCTTGTTTGATTTGTCTTAACATATAGATTATTAATATATAATTTCTATAATTTTTTAATATACAAATTATAAGATAAAATGGATTAAAGAAGTGCATTGGATGGTGTGCAAAAATGAAAGTGGACAAACATAGTGGGACGGAGGGAGTATTTAAGTTTGAATTATTGTGTTCTTAAGGGCAAGAACCCAAAGTTGTATTTTGATTAAGTACTTAAAGGCTTCCGCACCGTTTTGATTTACTCTGATGGATATTTAAATATTGTTTTGAAGTAAATGTTTTAAATTGTTTTGGAAATTATTGCGTATGAATGCCAATTAAGTAGCAACCCGATCCGCTGGTCCTTGTATTCGGGTCACGCGGGTTGGGGTGTTACATTTAATGTAATACCCCATATCAAGATGGGAATGGGAAGGGCTCAAAAGGATTGATAGTACTAATCATACCAACAAGGTGCATCTTCTTTTCGAGAGCTCATCACCTAGAAACTCCAGAGTTAAGCGTGCTTGACTTGGAGCAATTCTAGGATGGGTGACCCCCTGGGATTTTTCCTTGGGCGCGCACGAGTGAGGACAAAGTGCGCGGAAAAGACTTGTGTTGGTTTGTGGGGCCAGTCTACAATCCTATGAGCGAACACTTACGGCCAGGGTGGGGGCCGGGGTGTTACATAAGCAATGTCAGGTCGAGTATGAGAGAGGTAAATAAGCTTCCTAACCAATCTCTGATATTGACCCTTATCGGCTAACTGAGCTTCTTCAAGGATCTAGAGCCCATGATTGACAACAATTGGGGTTTCAACTGGCTTACAATCAAGCATACATGTCTCAGCCAAAAGGTCGAGAATGTATTTTCTCTGGTTGATGAAGATCCCTTGCCTTGATATAAGAACCTCAATGCCAAGAAAGTACTTGAGATTTCCTAGGTCCTTCATCTCAAACTCATGAGACAACTTCCCTTTCAAGCAATTGATTTCCTTCTCATCATTCCCAGTGATGATCATATCATCAACGTAGATAATTAGGCATGTGATTTTGTCACCAATCTTCTTCAGGAACAGAGTATGATCAGAGTTGCTTTGCCTATATCCAAACTTTTTCATAGNGTCTCAGCCAAAAGGTCGAGAATGTATTTTCTCTGGTTGATGAAGATCCCTTGCCTTGATATAAGAACCTCAATGCCAAGAAAGTACTTGAGATTTCCTAGGTCCTTCATCTCAAACTCATGAGACAACTTCCCTTTCAAGCAATTGATTTCCTTCTCATCATTCCCAGTGATGATCATATCATCAACGTAGATAATTAGGCATGTGATTTTGTCACCAATCTTCTTCAGGAACAGAGTATGATCAGAGTTGCTTTGCCTATATCCAAACTTTTTCATAGCCCTAGTGAATTTTCCAAACCATGCTCTTGGGGACTGTTTTAGGCCATAAAGGGCCTTCAACAGTCGGCACACCTCTCATTATTTAGGTATATTCAATTTCCAATTATTCAATTTAGAGATTTATTTGTTAATTTTTAAATTTTTGAAAATCGTTAATTTATTTTTTGAGAACTTTAATTTGTTCCCTTGTTCAGATTCCCAATTTGTTTTAGTGATATTTAAATATTTCTTAAACTTTAATGTAAATTCATTTTTTTATTTTTTTATTTAATTAGGTAATCTTGAGATCTAGGATGGATAAATTTGTTATTAGCGAAAAGAAGAATTTGGCATTTGTAAATGATAAAGGCAAGGAAAAAGAAGCATCTTCTTCTCTAGATAATGAAAGTGTGATTTCAAATGATGATATTATTGCTGATCCGAGATTAAGAAAACCAAGAATTTGGCATTTGTAAATGATAAAGGCAAGGAAAAAGAAGCATCTTCTTCTCTAGATAATGAAAGTGTGATTTCAAATGATGATATTATTGCTGATCCGGGATTAAGAAAACCAATCAATAGTTATCCCTTGGAAATTAGAGATGTCATAAGGAGAAGATACTAGCAAAAGGTCCTTGCCAACCATTGGTGCATAATTTTCCACAAACTTTGACGGGCAAAAAAAGGCGATTTCACAGTGTTTGGTTTGATAAGTTTATGTGGTTCGAGTATAGTGTTGCCAAGGATAAAGCATATTGTTTGCATTGTTATTTGTTTACAAATACAAATAAAAATGGATCAAATTCTTTTACTCAAGTTGGGTTTAGCAATTGGAAAGATGGTCCAAAAGCATTTGTTGACCATGAAGGAACCAATGAAAGTTCTCATGCTTACACTACAAGAATCTGTCATTTCTGCGACAAGAAATTTCCGTCGCAGATGTTTTAAATCCGTAGTAGATCCCATATTAGCGACAAATTTGCGACCAAAGACGTCCGTTGCAGATTTGTCGTCGCCCGGCCAAAATCTGCGACAGAAACGTGGTTTCGTCGCATACGTAGCGACTGATACTGCGACGGAAACTGGTTTGATAAAAATGCGAAAAAAACAACGATCTGCGACGGACAAAGTTTCCGTCGCAAATCTGCGACGGAAATTTTGACGGCTGCTTCACAATGCAATACATGTTAAATCTGCGACGAAAATGGGATCCGTCGCTGGTCCGTCGCAAATATCTTACTCATAAGCAACCAGAACCTGGTTTGTTCCCTGCACAGCATCTTTTAAAAAACAGATATAGTAAAATACCATTCACTGGTGAGGTGAGTTCATACGGGGTAGAACAACAAAGAACATATCCTCAATAAAATCACAATCAAATTTTAAATATAAAGAATTCCACATCGTAAAGTAGAACAAATACAAACGTTTAAGTGAATGTTATTCATCCATAAAACCCATTAAAGTCAAAGTTTTGGCATTCAAACATTCTAACAAACAGCCTCTGCTTGCCCGGACCCCCCGCTCCATCATCATCTCGACGAGGGTTGTTATTACCATGCAACTTTTTTAGATCTTCTTGGATTGTTGTGAACTTCGAGGTTAGGACTTCAAATTGTTCTTGGAGGCGTTTGTTCTGTTCTTTCAGGATCTCCATTTCACAATTGTTCCGTAGCAGATTTTCGTTGCAATTTTGGCAATTTCTTGTAGTGTTATTGTAGAATTAAAGTTCAACAATATCTTAATCAAAGAGAGAGCATCGATTATGTTTTATCGACTAATACTATTGTGATTGAAGATGATTATCGTACTCGATTAGCTACAGTTGTAAAAGTGGCTCGATACCTTCTAGGGGAAGGTTTAGCATTTAGAGGGCATGATGAATCTCCTGACTCAATCCATCAAGGTAACTTTCTCGAACTCATATCTTGGTTTTGTAAGACTAATGCAGCTGTCGAGAAAGTGATGCAAATAAATGCTCCTAAAAATAATCTAATGACCTTTCCTACCATTCAAAGAGATATTATTGAAAGTTGTGCAATGGAAACAAGAAATGTCATATTGAATGAGATAGGAAAAAAGAATTTTGCTCTTTTGATTGATGAAGCTAGAGATTGCTCTGTGAAAGAGCAAATGTCAGTAATTTTGAGATTTGTGAATGATAAAGGGGAGATCATTGAACGTTTTCTTGGATTAGTTCATGTTGAGGAGACTTCTGCAAAGTTTCTTAAAAAGTCAATTGATGAATTTTTTGCAAAACATGGATTGTCCCTTTCAAGACTAAGAGGTCAAGGTTATGATGGAGCTTCAAATATGCATGGTCAGTTTAATGGGTTGAAAACACTTATTCTTAATGAAAACAAGAATGCATACTATATTCATTATTTTGCCCACCAACTTCAGTTAGTTATTGTTGCGGCTGCACAAGACAGGAGAGCATATTTGATTTCTTTGAAAAGCTTTTAATGATTGTTAATACAGTTGGGTCTTCATGCAAATGGAAAGGTTATCTCCTTCAAGTACACGAGGAAGCTAAGAAACTTTGCATCGCATAGAAATAGGTGAATTGTCAACTGGTAGGGGGCAAAACCAAGCAACATCTTTAGCTCGACCAGGTGATACACGTTGGGGCTCTCACTACAAAACTCTTGTTCGTCTTTTTGATATGTGGAATTCTATTGGTACAGTGCTGAATTTGTTACACAATCATGGTGAAACATCCAAAATTAAAAACAGTGCTAGTGGCATTCTTGATAAAATGGATTCTTTTGAATTTGTTTTTATCGGAAAGTTTATGTTAAAAGTTCTAGGTATGACTAACACCTTATCAAAGATGTTACAAGCACGAGATCAAAACATTGGTTGTGCTTTGAATATGATTGGTGTTGTAAAAAAGCACTTGCAAGATTTTAGAGATCATGGTTGGGATGACTTTTTGAAGGAAGTTAGTGAATTTTGTGAAGAACATGCAATTGATGTGCCTAACATGGAAGATTATCTTCGTGGGCGATCAGGAAAGAAGATGAGAGGTGGTGAACCCATGACAAACTATGTACATTTTCGTGGAGAGATCTTTGCAAAGGTATATTACTCTTATTAGTTTTAAATTTTAATAAGACTTTTTGGAAGTATTTTGATATCATAACGAATGAAGTTAAGTTGTTATTATCATTATTATTTATTTGATGTTAGGTCATTGATATTCTTGCAACGGAAATGGATAGACACTTCACAGAGACAAACACAAATTTATTAAAGTGTGTAATGTGTCTTGATCCTTCTAATTGCTTTGCAAGTTTTGATCAAGATCGACTATTGGAACTTGCTATATTATATTCAGAAGATTTCGGTTCTAGTGATCGAGTTGAGCTTATTCATGAACTTTAAAATTATATTTCTGACATTAGATCGAATGAAGTTTTTGCTAATATCCCCAATCTTGGAAGTCTTGCAAAGAAGATGGTGGAGATGAATTATCACACTTATTTTCCTTTGGTATATCGGCTTATAGAATTGGCATTGATATTACCTGTTGGGACAACTTCATTTGAAAAAAGTTTTTCTGCGATGAATATTTTCAAGACTGATTTACGCAATCGTTTGGGAGATGAGATGTTATCGGATTGTCTATTGTGCTACTTTGAGAAAGAAATTTTTATGAGCATTGATGATGAAGTTACTATGCAGCGCTTTCAAAAGTTGGCATCTCTGAAGAATTTTCTACGGCCTAAAAGAACTCTTACTCCTTTGTGCAAATAAAAGGTATGTTTACTGTTATGAAATTTTTTTTGTTGTTTTTTAGATAAATTTGTGCCCCCCATAAACTCTTCACTGCCTCCGCCAATGAGTATCAAGCTTGGCCACTGGAGAAAATGTCTCTGAGTAATCGACTCCATAGGTTTGGGTGTACCCTTTAGCCACAAGGCGGGCTTTGTACCTCTCAATGGATCCATCTGCCCGACATTTGATGGAAAATACCCATCTACACCCACACTGTTCTCTTTCCCTTTGGAAGCACACATTTTTCCCATGTTCTGTTTTTTTAAGTGCTGAAAACTCTTCTTCCATAGCTCTCCTCCATTGGGGGTTATTAAGAGCCTCCTTAGTGTTTTTGGGAATACTTGTAGAATACAAAGAATTATTGAAAGCCACGGAAGATCGTGACAGATTCTTAGTGTTGTTGCTGATGGGATACTTTGATCGTTGTGCCTCATACTCTGGATCATATCTCTTGGGGGGAACCCCTCTGGTGCTCCTTGGAGCGAGCTGGTAGGTCATGGGAATACCGCATGAAGCTGGTTCCTGTGTCAAGGCATGATCAGAGGTAGTGATATCATTAATAGTATCATCAGTGCTTACCTCGACGGTCTCCTCAGGCGCAGGATCCCCATCCGGAGTGGGATCTCTTGGGCGTAGTGGACTAAGAGAGGGGCTAGGAGACAGAAGCTGGTCCTTATTACACGGAGTAGTGCCTACAACTTGCCTCGTCAGGTCATGGTCCAGCAAAACAGGATATGCCAGCCAGCTTAGGTGATCACTAGAGTTCTCCCCCTGACGCCGAAGTTGGCTGTTATAGTAGTTTTTCTCAAAGAAGTCACAATCCATTGTAGTGTACATTCAGTTATGAATTGGGTCAAAACACCTGTACCCCTTTTGGTTCTTCCCATACCCAACAAACACACATCGAACAGCCCTTGGTTCAAGTTTGTTTCTGTTTCTATTAGGAAGATGGACATACACAGTACATCCAAACACACGAGGTGGAAGAGTATGTGAAGAGGTGACACTTGTGTAGGAACTAAGGGTATCAAGAGGGGTTTTAAGTTTGAGTTTTTTGTGGGAAGTCGGTTGGCGAGATAATTGGCAGTGGCAATTGCTTCGGGCCAAAAAATTAATGTGGGTACATTAGATTCGATCATAAGAGCCCTAGCAGTCTCAAGCAAAGTACAATTTTTCCGTTCAGTAACTCCATTTTGTTGTGGTGTGTCGTGACAAGTTGTTTGGTGAAGAAGTCCATTTTGTGATATAAAGTGGTTCATATCAAGATTAATGAACTCCCCCCATTGTCAGAATGTAGGATTTTGATTTGTGTGTTGAATTGAGTTTGGACCACTTTGTAGAACGAGACAAACACATCAAAGACTTCGGATTTCTTTTTCAAAAAATAGATCCAACTCATACGAGTACAATCATCAATGAATAATACAAAAAAGGAAAATCCATCTTTATCACACAAGGGTGAAGGTCCCCACACATCTGAATGAACAAGTTCAAAAGGTTTTTTTGAGTGGTACAAGCTAGGGGAATAAGATTGTTTATGATTATTAGCAAGCACACAAGTTTCACACTCCAAAGACGTTTCAGATGATCTAAGTGAAGGAAAGAGGCATTTAAGGTACCCAAGTGAAGGATGCCCCAAACGCCGGTGCCACATCCAAATTTGTTCTTCCACGGATTCATGAGCAAGTAGTGTGTGACTCTTTGTAGCTACCGTATCCATGTAGTAAAGCCCACCTCTCTCAGTACCACGCCCAATAATCCTCCCCGTCTGAGAATCCTGTACAATACAACCACCTGAGAACATTAGAACAGTGCATTTGAGCTCCCTAGTCAGTTTACTAATAGACAACAATTTATGTGAAAGACTAGGTATGAGAAGACAATTGGTCAAATGAATTTGTGGAGTTATATCCACATTCCCTGCACCGTTTACTGTCATTAGTTCACCATTTGCGGTCTGTATGTGAGCTCGGGTAGTGGAGGAACAATTGTGAATATCCCTTGAGTCAAACGTCATGGTGTCCGTCCCCCCACTATCAAGAATCCATTGGTGGTCGTGTAATCGACCCACAGAATAATTACCTTCACCTTGGATGTTTGCCATGCCTCCGGTCTCATCCTTTCCCTCCGGAACAGCAACTGAGCCACTAAAGTTGGCCTTTCCGTCCTTGTGTCCACCTTTGCCTTTTTCGGTCAGGGGAGTTTCTTTGGCTCTCTTCTTCAGCTCTGGCCACCACTCCGGGTAACCAATAATTTTGAAACAACCTTCTTTAGTATGACGAGTCCCACCACAATGGGTGCAAATGAAGTTAGTTTTGCTGTCTTTCCGGGCCCGGGGGTTTTCCGGCCTTCCCTTTGTTGCAAGGCTAGATCCAATCTCTGAGGGACTATTTCCCAATGGAGAGTCCGCCCCCATAATGCCGCGTTTGATGACCTCTCGGCGTATCTGCGTGTATGCTTGCTCCACTGTGGGCAGGGGATCCTGGTTAAGAAGGTCCCTTCTCTCCTTATAGAGGCCATCATTGATTCCGGCCAAGAATTGGTACAGTCTATTTTTTTGAACGAGGTTGCTGTAGATGGTGATATCCTCTGCGCACCTCATGGGATTAGGATCCCTCCGATCAATCTCCTTCCAGACTGACACTATCGTTCCATAAAAAACTTCAATGGAGTCCCCTCCTTGTCTAATTGTAGAGGCCTTCAAAGTGGGGTCATATATTTTCCGACGGTCTCTTCCACTGCTGTACCGGGCTTCAATACCTTTCCATAGTTCTCTCGCTGTTGGATATCTATCTATACTATTCTTAAAAGCAGGGGAAATTGTGGAAGCTTTTTTCCCGCCCAAACATTCATGTATTAATGGTAAGAACATAAATAGCCTTGGAATATTTTTTTGGTAATAAATATTACCTTTTACGCATTGGAAATAGCCTTGGAATATTATTTTGGTATTATATATTACGAGTACCTTTTAGGCATTGGATTATAGAAAATATTGTTACATTATTACTTTATATAGCTTTTATTTAATGTCAATTTAATCACAAAAAAAATTTTCAAAAATATAATACCTTTTATACGTTTAATTATAAAAAAATATTTTTACATTATTACCTTATATAGCTTTTATTTAATGTGGATTTAATTATATAAACATTTTTGCGGTTATATATTTACTTTTATGGGGGAAATATTTTTTTTTTGTAAGGCATGTATTATGTTAAAATAATACTCCCTCCGTTCTAAAACTATCTTCCCAATTATTATTCACGCGGTCAAACTTAAATCACTTTTTTTCCAGTTACTAATGTAACAATGGTAAGGATCAATACATTAATTTTTACATTTTCCTAGAACATTAATTTTTATGAATAAACTGAAATATAGATCAATACACCAAATATAAATGATAAATATAAAGTATGTCAATTAACAACGCACGGTTGATATTTTTATGACAAACATATATTATGTCGAAATAATAATAAAAATAATACTAAGCTAATAATAGTAAAAATTAAAATTGAGTAGAAATAGTGTTTCAATATGGAATTTTTTATATATTATTATCTTATGTAGCTTTTATATAATGTCAGTTTAAAAATTTAAAATAGTTTTTTTTAATATATTTTTATAGCTTTTAAAAATTTTATGGTTGACAAGAAGAAAAATTATATACCATACATTATTACCATTTACTAGCTTCTACTATTTAATATTAGAAAATGCTAGAGTCACAAATAATTAGTTTACAAATTTCACACACTTGCTTTTATGGATTTTAAAATAAAATACCCGGTATCTTTTATTATTTGCAGACTGTATATTATTTCTAGAAAAATATTTAAAAAAACAAGTTTGTAAATTTTGTGAACTGTTTGTTTGTGACTCTAGCATTATTCTTTAATATTTCCACAAGTAAACACATCTAAATACTTACCATTTTAAATGAGTATTTTATTACCATGCCTAACATAATACATGCTTAATAGAAATATTACTATTTTAGTGTACATTTAGTACGTGTACATTTATTAGTAATTATGGTACATAATGTCATTTTTTATAATGAACATTTTTGCACGTCTATTTCCTTTTCAAATCCATTCTCGCCTATATAATATTCGCTCTACCCCGTGTATTACTATCATCTATTAATTTTTAGTTTCTACCCAAGTTTAAAAATGAATTTAATACTCAAATTTTAAAATTTATTTCATACGTAGGATTGCCACAATTATTTCGATAGAAATAATATAATGTGTAATTCAACTTTGAATTTTAATTTTAAATCATACAAATGATCCAAATTTTAAATGACTATAATTTTTAAATGCAATCAATAAAAATTCATATCTAGCTTCCATTTGCTTTTTTAATGTATTTGTTTATAATTTCTAACATATTGTAACTGTTCAAATTGTTATTTTCTAATCTAATTGATTTATAATATTATCAAATTTTATGCAAATTTTTTAGTTTTTAATTTACTTTATTTAATTACTATATATTTGTTTTTGTGTAAGTGATTGCTGCATATTTTTATTTCATTATTTACTAAATAATATACTTCGTAAATTTCTTTTTGTACCATTAGATGTACTACTCATGTGGAGTTTTTTTATAGGGGTAGCAATGTAGTTTACGAAAAAAATCAAACTTCAAATTTCTTTAAATATTATATTTTGATTTAATAATCTATGGAGTATTTGTTGTTAATTGCACCTTTTCCAACATTACCATAATTAGACAATTTCATATTTGAAATGTTAGTCGTGCAACGCACGGGAGTGATACTAGTAGTCAAGAAACTGGTTAACGATATCGTAATCTATGTTCTCGATTATCTAGGTGACAACAAGAGCATCCCTTTAGACACACTTTGGGCGCTCTAGGTCGTCATCCGAGGGGGGGTCAGCAGTGATGTGATTGAGCCTCCCCCTCCCGCTGATGGCCACGTGCATCAGCCTTGACCACTTCACATAATTTGTGTGGGTAAGCTTCTCAGAAAGATTGATGCTTTGGCTTGTGTTTTCGGTTTGGTTTTGTGGTTTATTGAGTTGTTGAAGGAGTTGTAAGACCTGCTCCATTGGAACAAGCTGCTGGTTTAGATTCATTTCATGGGAATCTTCACTCGCCATTCTCAAGTAAGTAAAGGATCGATGAAGCCGAGAAAAGATTAGAGGTCGTCAGACTTAACCGTTAGCTTTGATACCATGAAAACTGGTGAAAACTCCGGTGTGCAAAAGGTTTTGTATTTTATTCTGGCTTCCCTTTTACAATGATTAGAGAGGAGTATAAACACAAGAGTAAGGAACACCTACACCTTCCATGCCTAGGGAACTAGATACAATGAATAGGGAAATAATAATAAAGAACATAGGAAACCCAATAGGCATTCTCATCCTTTCCAGGAGTGTTAATAAACATTTTAAATTTATGAGGAAAATTAATTAATTGAAAAAAAAAGATTATGAAGGAGATGAAAAATGCAATGAAGATGGTTTAAGGCTCTCATTTTTAATAAAATTAAAATGGAAAAAGAGTATTCAAAATGTAAGTCATCTTTTTTTACGTAGGACATGACTCGGCGAGTGGGAGTAATGAAGTGAAAATATAAAAAAGTTGAGAGCAATGGTGTTAATTATCAAATTTAGGAGTATTTTCGTAAAAAGTCGTATTTTGGGAGTATGTATTTGTGTAAATTTTTCCAAAATTTAAAGGATCAAAGATTTTTAAGGAATGAAAAAGTATATATTTGTTAAAATTCCGGCAGACTGAGAACAACGGATAGAGTGTTATCAAGTAAAACTAACCACTTGCATATAAAGTTGGGATCCACAATTCTAACCCAAAAGCTTAAGCTGATAGGCAGGGCTTCACAGTTCTATATATACTAGTGATACTCCTCTTTATTTTTCGATGTGGAAACTCCAGCAATATCTCATCAAAGGGTCGTACATAGGTACGTCTCACATTAAAACAAAATGTCTAGAATTGTAATAACACACATTTCTTAAGTCAATACACACTTCGTTAGGTTGTCTCTGATGTCCATGCCATCTATTTGTTCGTTTAATTTCTACTCACTATTTTTCGTTTTTAATAATTTAATATATAAAAGTCATGATGGAGCATAACATATCGTTTAAATGTTTGTTTTTTAAAACTAAAATGAAGAACATATTCAATTATTACTGGCTTAATTAGCGTTGGCATGTACTGCCTTCTCTCTATAAAAACAGCTTGCATGCAACGTAAGTTCCTTCATCAAATTAAACCCACCGATCCTTTACATTCTCACCTATACCGGCTATACATATATATATATAGCCTTAACAATTAAGTTTCGAAAACATAATATAATCATGGCTCAAGTCATGAATTTCCTCGTCGTCGCCGTGTTTTGTATTCTTGCAATTTCGTGCGATTGCTTCAATCCTAAAGTGTTTAATATCTCAAAACCCAAATCTGAATTAACCTCAGCTGTTTGGTCTGCCGCCAGCGCAACATGGTACGGGGATGCCAATGGTGCAGGAAGCGACGGTATATACACCCTTCCTCCTATAAATTCCTTCTCCTTCTATTTTTTCTTTGTCCTATAAAATTCTTTTCATTTTTATAAAAAAATTACTTTTATATTTATTTACTGATTCTAACCTTATCTATCAGATCATATCTTTTTACTAAAAATCTACATATTACATCTTATTTTTAGCCATTACATTAAGGATATTTTTGGAAAGCCAATACAAAAATATTACTCCCTTAGTTCTTGTAAAAGCCAAAATAGGAACAACTTTAAGAAATGAAGGAAGTATATAAATGCACATCACTACAAGAATGCAGGCAGAAAAGAGACAGTAATTTAATCTCATAATTGTCTCGAACGTGAGACAAAAAAGAGATGAATACATCAGTCTCATTAATTTCGTCTCTTTTCATTTGAGACGGGAATATTCCGTATCTTTTAATGCTGACATAGAAATGATCGAGCTGGAGACAGAATTCCGTCTCTTATGTGTATAAACTTGGCCAGCCATAATTCAAAGTTATTCATTTTAGAGACTAAAATCTGTCTCAAAATCTAAATATAAAAAAACCAAATAGCCGATATTAATAGCCTAAAAACAAATTGTTGATATTAATTGCTGTTATTGGAACAATATTATTTTACTTTTTTTAGAATAAAGCAACCCAACAAAAAAATGTCATAAATAATCTTAATATTGTAACACATTCTCTCCAAACTAGTAATTTCAATATTATTTCTTTTCTTCTTACATATATATTCACTCCATCTCGTAAAACAAATTCGTAAATGACTTTCTTAGCCTAAAGTTTAAAAATGTGTTGAAAAAATTTCATAGTTATAATTCTTTTAAAATATTACCTTTCTCCCTGATTATTTCTCTAGATTTGACCTTTTACGGTCAAACACTATCAATTTTTGATCTCGAATACAATAAAAATGTTATGATATACTAGTTACATATATAAATTAATATTTTCAAAAATTTTATTAACTAAATGTAATAAAAACATTTTTATATTATTATCTAATATCAATTTTATGTTATTAGTGGTCAAAGTTAATCAATTTTGATTGTAAAAATTTAAACTAAACAAATGCTCAAAGACACAATTAGTAGAAAAGGATTGTGAATCATAATTGTTTTTTCTAAAAGGAGAATACTCCGTATATTTTTGTGATGGAGAAAAATGGAAAGAATGATTTTTCTTGTTTTAAATATATTTTAATGTAAATTTTAAATAATGTAATTAAATAATATAAACAGGAAGTGTCTTTTATGGAATAATATATTTTACAAAACTATTAAAAAAAATAAATTAATAGAGTAAATTCCATAATTGATCCTTTATAGCAAAGGGGATTCCCTGTTTAGTCCTCTATTATCAAATATTACCCCAATGGTCCTTCTTTTATGGATATCTTTCCATAAATAGTCCTTTTTTGATCTTCTATCATGTTGGTGTTAATTTAATGATTAAAAGTACAATTTTACAATGATAATATATTTTTTTCATACACAATTCTAAAGGCTATTCCGTTTGCATCGTTTGTAAATTACAATCGCTTTCTACCACAACCATAGTCTACAAATGTATTTTTTTCGGAATCTTAACCCACAATCATAGTCATTATTTTTGTATTATCCGCTTAACAAATATCAGAACACGTCACTAGACATAATGTTGATATCAAATTATACTTTTAGCCTTTAAATTAATCTCAACATGGCAGAAGATAAAAAAACATTTGTAGAAATGCACCCCTAAAAAAAGGACTACGAGGGTAATACTTGATAATAAAAGACTAAATATGGAAACCCCTCTGTTATAAAGGATCCATTATGAAATTTACTCAAATTAAAATTATAATTCCTTTGGTCAAACATTATACGGAGTAAATAATTAAAATGTCAAATCTGTACTTTTGAGAGGGGGAGTAGTACATGAAGTCATGAAGTAGGTAGGTGCTCGTATAAATTAATTGGAGCTCACTCCGTCCAAACCTTGTATTGTATGTATGGATATGAATATATATACAGGAGGAGCTTGTGGATACACAAACAGCGTAGAGGAGTCGCCTCTCTATTCAAGAATATCAGCAGGAGCCTCGGCTCTATTCAAAAAGGGTGAAGGCTGTGGAGCTTGTTACCAGGTCAATTCATTAATATATAATTAATAATGTCATCATGCATATACATATTTGGATATATACAGACACGCACACGGAGTGATTAATTAGTTAATTCATGATATCAATTCATTTTTTGATGAGTTATTATGCCATTGTATATATGTATCATGGATCATGGATATATATAAAACGAACAGGTGAAATGTGTTCCGAGTGATAATGCAGCATGCTCAGGAAATCCGGTAACGGTTGTTATCACTGATGAGTGCCCATCAGGGGGAGTGTGTGCAACAGACTCCAGCCATTTTGATTTGAGTGGCACTGCTTTTGGAGGCCTGGCTTTACCTGGCAAAGCCGATACTCTTCGAAATGCTGGAGAACTCAAAATTCAATATCAAAGGTATGTATGTATGTAATAAGTACGGAGTATGTATGTATGTATGTATGTATGTATGTATGTATGTATGTATGTATGTATGTATGTATGTATATATATATATATATATACTCCCTCCGTTCCACAAAACCCTTCCCCTTTCGTTTTTTTTGAATTCCCTAAACACTTCCACTTTCTAATAAAAAACCACTTTTACCCTTACTTTTTCATACCCTACCTATCACATTATACTTTTTCTCTAATAAACAAACTATCACATCTTACTTTTACCCATCACATCAGGGGCAAAATTGGAAAGTCAACCCAAATTACACTTTCCTTATTTTTGCCAAAAGTCAAAAGTGGAAGTGTTTAACGGAACGGAGGGAGTATATATATATACATATATATATATATATATATATATATATATATATATATATATATATAATATATATATATATATATATATATATATATATATATATATATATATATATATATATATATATAGGGGCCGGTTCCTGTAAGAATGCACCTTGTGGAGAGAAATGAGAATGAAATCTAGCCGTTGGATCTGATGCATCGTGCGGCTCAGATTGCATCCTGTGCTCAGATTTTGAGATAGTGCATTTTCAAAGGATTATGATGCATTTCGACGTGATGCATTTTCAAACCATTTTGTTGCACTTAATTTTGATGCAATCCTGACCTTTAGATCGCACAATCTTAAGCATCAGATTCATTCTCATTTCTCTCCTAAGATCGCATTCTCACGAGAACCAAAATCTATATATATATATATATATATATATATATATATATATATATATGGATTAACTCCAGTCAGATGACACTTTACGGTGAGATGATCAGATGATGCAAAGCTCACCACTGGCCACTGTAAAGCTCACCAAGGACTACTACAAAGCTCACCAAACTATAAGGTAAAGCTCACCATATTTTTTAAACACTTTGAATTTTTTTTGGAAAAAAAATTCAAAGGAATTGGTGCTGACTAGACTTTGACCATTGACCATCAACGGCGACCCCTGCCGCCTCCGACCTCCGGCCGCCGCCGACCACCACCGACCGCCGGCTGCCGACCGCCGCCACCGACCTCCGCCGCCGGCCGTCGCCGACCCCTGCCGACCGCCGCCGCCGGTCTTCGCCGCACCGTCACCGCTGACCGGTGTTTGACCGGTGTTGCTACTTTATTTTTTATTAATTTTTTAATTTTCAAAACTAAAAAAAAGGTGAGTTTTGGTGTTCAAAGTGGTGAGCTTTGCCTTATTTCCAGGTGAGCTTTACATTGGCCATTGGTGAGCTTTGCAGTGTAATGTGGTGAGCTTTGCGTCATCTCACCGAAGCATGTCATCTAACCGTAAGGTGTCATCTCACTAGAGTCAATCCCATATATATATATATATATATATATGTATGTATGTATGTATGTATGTATGTATGTATGTATGTATGTATGTATATACACACACACACATAATGTAGCTACTCTGGTTTGGTAAAACAGTTCATATTTCTTTTAACTTCTCTTAGATTTATTTTCATAATTTGACTTTTGAATTATGTCTTAAACGTCAAAAAAAAGAGAGAAAATTCACTTAAATAACTTATTATATCAATACAAAACGAAGGAAATATATTGCAACAATTTAATTTGAATACATTAGTCGTTTTATCATAGTAGAAGTGTTTTATAGGATATGAAAAAAGAAAGATGAACTATTTTGAAAAACAAAGGGCGTATATATCTAGCTAGTCCACCAATTCGTAATGAATGAATGAATTCATGAAATGTACCCAGCCCGGCCGGGTCCGGCCATTATATGTATACTCACTCTGTCCTACAAAATTTTTTCAATTTTTGACTTTTAAAGAATTTAGAGTAAATTCCATATTTTGTCCATTATAACAGGGGGGTTTCCCTATTTAGTCCTCTATTATCAGATATTACACCAGTGGTCCTTCTTTTATGGGTATCTTTCCACAAATAGTCCTTTTTTTGATCTTCTATCATGTTGGTGTTAATTTGAGGGCTAAAAGTGTAATTTCGCAATGATAATATATTTTTTTTGTCATACACAATTCCAAAGGCTATTCCGTTTCCATCGTTTGTGAATTACAGTCGCTTTATACTACAACCATAGTATACAAATATGGTCTTTCGTCGAAATCCTAGCCCACAATAATAGTCATTATTTTTGTGTTATCTGCTTAACCAATATCAGAACATGCCACTAAACATAATGTTGACGGGTAAAGAAATAAAGAAAAGAAATTTTTTGGGAGGCATTAAATATTAAATACTCCGTATAAATTAGTGCGTGCATGGATGCGTGCAGGTTTGCATGCGCATATCCCAAGGGAGTAGAGCTGAAATTTGGGGTGGACAGTGGTTCCAACCCCAACTACCTGGCTGTATTGATCGAATACGTGAGTGGAGACGGAGAGCTGAGTGGTGTTCAACTCAAACAAGGCGGTTCTGGGAACAGCAGCAGCACTTGGGCAAGCATGACGAGATCATGGGGTGCTGTCTGGAAGTACGACTGCCCTGCCCCTGGCCTCGTTCCACCAATCACTCTCAAACTCATTGATGCCTCTGGGAAGTATCTCATCGCCCCCAATGTCATTCCTACTGGTTGGAAAGCTGGACAAACCTATCGATCTGCAACTGCTGCTTTTGTATCACCTTAAAATATTATACTACATTAATTAATTAATTAAAATACTCCATCCTAGCCGGCCAGCCAGCCTACAAGTCAAGCAATAATCATATCCTTGTAGTAAGGATATATGTATAATGTAATCCTATTTCGTATACTGCCATGATACAATTAATAATCTGAACTGACGTTGTCATGATGTCATCCCATCCGATCAAATAAATATACGTATTATTCAACTTTTCCTTTCTATATTTATTTAGTGTCTGTTTCAAAATAGAGTTAGAGATTAACGTCGTCGTTTTGGATAAAATTTTAACGGTGTAGATTACTTTGATAATGCTAACGCTAAACGCTGCCCGTAGATAACATTATTTTAAAATGCTAACGCTAATCTCTGACGATAATCCCAAACAAGCCCTTACTGTTTCTCATTAATTTTAATGTTACGTTATTATTAGCTAAGTACCTGTGTGTTCCATAGTCAATAACTTGTGTACTCCTTTCGTTTCATAAAATGGTTCCTAATTTGAATTTTAAGAGAAAAAAAAGAATGTACTCCGTATATTTTTGATTGACTTTCTAATTTTGTTCTTGATGAGTAAAAATAAGATGTCATAGATATATTATTAGTGAAAACGTATGATTTGATATCTAGGGTGTAATGCCCCGAAAATAGGCCTATCAAAATTAATTAATTGATAATTAATTAATTACTGAGAAGGACCCAAAAACAAGTGATTTGAAAAGTTTGTTAATAAATAATGAAAACTATATCATTATGTAGAGTTTGACTATCTGACTCCAACAGTTTAATCAGATTTCACATCGGAGAAAGTTAGACCAAAAAATATACCCCGACTCGACCAAATTATTAGTCCCAATCAGGGACTTGCGTTTATAGCCCGTAGAAATCACCGCTCCCTCCACTGAGACACCAAAACAGTAGAAGAGGGAGGTCATCGATCATGTCTTCTTCCCATTACTCCTTCCTATATAAACCCCCAAATATTCACCAATCTTCACCATTCTTATTCCAAAAGAGAGAGCTGAGTGTGAAGAGCATTGTTGTGTTGTCAACTTGGTGTGAAGTCGTTGGAGTTTGCCACAAACCTCGTCAGAAGTTTTGCCAGAAAATTCTCAAAACCTCTGATAAGCTTCGAGCTGCGGTAAGCCCGTAGATAACATAATCTAATGACTAGAATGTTCATATAGGTCATTTTTACGTTCATAAATGGTCATTTGGTTGAGTTTTGTGTTTGACATACTTGAAGAACTAAGAATCATGAACATTGAATTTGATGTTAAAACTATGAATTAATGATGCCAAAATGGTCTATGAACCTTGGAGAATATTTCTATATAGTTTAATTGAAGTTGGGTAACTAAAAATGGTAATTTCGAAATTAGACCCGAAACGATGAAGACGATGAACAATGACTAAAACCAACAGGGTGGATCGATCCACCCCACTAGATCGACCACATGAAGTAGTTTTTCTACGGAGGATCGATCCAAAGTGCTGGATCGGTCCCCCGACCTAAATGCTCCAAAAATAATTCTGAAAATGCTATTTTTTGAGTTCTAAAATCCTATTTTTGATACCAATTAATTATGATCAATATATAAATTATTTTTCACCATGAAAATGATGTTTTTAACAAATAAAATCTTATATGATTAATGACTGTAAGTTTGGGTGTTAACACTCAATAATAAGCCGCTATTTGCTATTGAATGTGATGTTGATTAATCACTATGATGAATAATTATTATGGATGATTGTGAATGATGAACCAACTAATTAAAATGATTATTGATGATTTAATCATGACTAAAAATGGATATATTTGTAATCAATGTATGTTGATTAAGAATATCTAAAAGAACTGTAAGATATACCTTTATGACAAATTCATAATTCAGGGTTAAAATGTAGGTACGAGATCTAGGCTGGATATCACCCGCCCAAAAGTTCACTGTTCGGTTGGTACGTAATCCACATGACTCATAGGGTAATAATATCGATTCTTGTGTTCTGCCTTAAACTATTTATAGTTTAAGAGCCTGGATAGAATTATTTCCTTAGACTAGAAATAACTAAGGGCCTAGATTAAGAATATTTAAGAGCACCGTTGAGATATTGAATATTATATATCGTAAAATGACTTGGAATAAAATATTGGAATTTAAGATGTAAAAATACTTTTAAATTGAAGATGTGATTTCTAACGTAAAATTCACATAAATTTCGAACTGAATATTTAAATTCACTGAATTTTCGAAATTTCACTGAAATTCACGTAAAAAATTTTCTAACTTAAAATTCACTGAAATTTCGAACTGAATATTGAAATTGGAGTTGTAAAAATACTTTTATATGAATGCACTTCAAAAACTGGAGATGTCATTTAACCTAATTCATAAACTCAAAAAGAATGGTATGTAAAAACCTGGGCCGCTGGGGTTACCTGCAATCCGTCGCCACCGAAGTAGAGGGTGTAGTATTTACCTGCAATCCGCTGCAGTCCAGGGCTTAGCTGCAATCCGTCGCCAGCAGCACCGAAGTCTCTCTTCAATCTATCGCCAGCAGCAGCGAATTGAAGTCGTGAAGTCGTGTGGCCTTATACGGTTGTTTTTATTAAAGCAATCCTAGACTAATTGAGAAATTTACCGGGCTGGCCACACCCTTTTTTTAGGCGGGTAAGGGATTATAATAAAAAGCAAATGGGCGGGCTTTTAAAATTTTAGTTTTGTGTCGGCCCAACCGACAAAAGAAATTATTGAAAAATTTTAAAAAAATTTGTGTCAAGTAAACCCACATAAACTTTGCGTCGGGCAAACCGACACTAATTCATTTTTAGTTTCTCATTAAAATGTGTTGGATAAACTGTCACAAACATATTTTTAAAATTAAAATAGAAATTTAAAAAATATTTTTACATTTTATTGTCGTTTAGACTCACAAAAAAATAAATATATTATTTGTGTCGGCTTAGCCGACGCAAACTTGTGAGGGCTACGTGACCCTCACTAACATTGGCAGCTAATTCAACTTATTCTAATAGTGATATTGTGTGCATGATATCAAGTGGTTGATTATGAATTGAGATTCAATTTATGTGGATGTTCAACGCTTTATATATGCTTACTCAGCTTCACCATTGAGCATGTAGTGTGTTTTATTTGCTACTAGGAGGGTGTTACACATAGGGATTAGGCATCACTTCATACGAAATCATGTCCAAAAAAGATGTCACAATTGAAGTTGTACGTTGAAACGAAATATCAATTGGCGGATATTTAATTTTCACAAAACCCCATAGTACGGAGAGTTTCTTCCACATTCAGAACAAGCTTGGAATTTTGGATATGTTTATGAGCTAATTTATTCTTTATTTTATCTTACTAACTTGAGCGTCGGATGAACAATAAATAATTTTTCAGGGTCTTTTTAATGTTTCACGTTCCAAATGTAACACCCTAATCCGTCCAGGTCTGCAGCCCCTTTCGGACTAAAGTATTAACTTGGTAATTGTAAAATTTAAAACATTTCAGATACTTTTATTTATCACAATTATATTTTCATATCATAAACAGTACAGAGTTTTCAATATTGCGGAAGCTTAACAAATCATAATTACAAACATAATTTATTTATGTTCTTTAATTCAAAACATCACATCCATTCCGACAATCTCACCTCTGTCTGCCTCCAAGATCACGTCACATCATTCTTTCTATTAACCTGCGTGTAGCAAATAAAACATATATACTATACGCTCAGCGGTAAAGCTGAGTAAGCATATCTAATGCGTCGAACATCCATATAAACAGAATCTCAATCATAACCAAATCATTTGATATCATGCACATAATGTTCAGTTCAGATATTCAATAATCAATATTCAAATTTCAACATTCATTATTGGTGGTCCCAAAGTGGTGAGATACAAAGTCTAGAGGGGGGGGGTGAATAGACTTTGTTACAGATTTAAAAACTTTTTCGTTTCTTTTGAAAACGTGAAAATGAGTGTTAATCTAGAGTCCTTGTGAACTTTAGATTGTGTGCGGAATTTGGTGGGTAGAGTGAGCAGTAATCAATATGGATGGGTTAGTTTTCACAGTTAATGTAATTGCAAATAAGAGTAAAGATAAAAGAGAGAGACACGCAAACTTTAACGAGGTTCGAAGGTGGGGGTAATCCTTCTACGTCCTCAATTACACTTGTGTGAATTTCTGCACGGTATATCTTCGCAAGACCAATGTTGCTACTGCACTCGTGCTGGCTTTGTTGTTCCTTCGAAGGTCACGCTTCTTCAACAACTGCAACGTCCGAACAATAGGACTTGCAAGATCAACTTGTAAGAGAGTTGACCTACCCCCTTTTAATCAATAAGTTTGATCAAAAGTAGTATCCTTCAACGTGGTGTGGTACTTGAGGCAAGGAAACCTTCAAGTGTTTACACTATAGCTCTTNAAGATTGTGATTTGAAGATTCTTTGTTGAAGTGGGTGTTTGGACGTACCCAATTGTTGAGAAAGGATTCCTTTTTCCACAGAATCCGTCTTCTAGCTGTTGTTCAAGAATTCAAGACTGTAGCACTTTACTCTGTTTGTCTTCTAGTGCTTGTTTAGGAATTCTGGACAGGCTCTTCAATTTTAGAGGTCCAGACTTTGTCTTCGAGTCATTTGTTCTTGAATCAGCATAATTATCTTCAATCTAGCCGTTGAAAATCAAGAGATTGATTTTTCCTTACCAACGGGTAGAATTTCTTCATTCAAGACTTAGATAATTTTCTAAGTCTTTTCTCACTTGTCCGCTTTCTGAGAATTCCGATCTTCAATGAGTCTTCCGATTCTTAGCTGACAAATCCGGAGGAGTCATTCTCAGACTTCCGGGTGAGAAAGAGATCCGCGCTAGTCTTCCGATTTGGATGACTTAGCCTTCAGCGGGTTGTAGCGAGACATCCGGTTGTAGTCTTCCGGATCAGAGGATTTTCATCTGCTTGAGAAATCCTTACTTGTCTCTGACATTTCCAATCAAGATATCCAATTTCCACATCACTGAATTTGATTAAGTCTTCAGGCATCAAAACGCTTAAAGAAATATCATAACTTTATTGGAAATCTCAAGAACTCGGTTTTAACAATATTTCTAAAAAGAAAAATTACATTGAATGTTGGGGGAGACCTAGAGTCCCTATTACATTCTAAATACATCATCATCAAAATCTATAATATTTTTCCCAAAAATTTCCCCCTTTTTGATGATGACAAACAAGTGTTTAAGAGTTCCGGTCGCTGTACTGAGAACTAATTTTATAACTTTCTTTTAGTTTCTCATAACATACAGCTTGTTAACAAAAACTCTTAAACAGATACAATTCAAATTACAGCAATTCCTAAACCAAGTCTTGTATTGAGATTTTGTGATATCTTCCGTCATTGACCGTTTTCAGCTTCAGCAGATTCTGCTTGGCGGAGCGGTTGGCGTTGCGTTTGATAGATCTTTAATATCCAAAGTGGATATTTAAGATCTTGGAAGCAACACATCTCTCAAAAAGCAAAAACAAGAACAAAAAATGAAAGAAAAAGAAAATGTAGAAAGACAAGAAAGAAAGGTTTTGGAAAAGAGAATTGATTGTGAAAAAGATAAAATAAAGTTTTTAAAGATGAAGGCAAAAACAAAAAAAAAATTAAAAGAAATTTTGAAAAAGAGTTTTAGAATAAAACAAATTGAAAAAGTGATTTTGAGAACTCCTTGAGAGAAGGGAGCAGAGGCAGCACAAAAAATTTAAAAAAAAAAACTTGTAAGAAGAGTGTGGCGACTGCTCAAAAAAAATTTTAAAGATGAAGGGAATAAAAAATTTAAAAAATAATATTTGAGAAAGAGAACAGGTTCTGCACAGAAAAGATTTGAGAAAAATGCTTGAGAGAAGGGTGCAGAGACTGTCCAAAAATAAAAAGTTTAGAAAAAGTAAAGAAAGGAAAGGGGAGGGGAAAGAGATCAAGGTAAAAATAAAAAGAAAAATAGAGAGAGTGTTGTTCCAGAGAAAGTGTATGGTATAATCCTGAAAAATACGAGAATTACACCATAAACTTTCTCTACTACCGAGAATTGCACCATAAACTTTGAATTACTTTCCTTCTCACTAGGCTTTTCTCCATTGCCGTCTATGAGGGTGAGAAAGAAAAATTTCTCCATTGAGGATATTTTCTTGGTGTTTTTCTCAGACAGTGAACTTGAGGACTTTCATATTGAGAGAGTTGTTTGTGATGGAAATGGATTGGAATGTCTTGATTTAAATAGGGGAGGAGGAGGTTCACGGGTTCCATTTAAGTGAGTAGTTGGAACGGTGAGAGTAAAGGAGTTTCAACTTCCAAGAAGTTGAAAAGTAGAAGGAATCTTTTACCAGTTACCAATGAATTGAAACTGTTCCAATTTAGAAAATCAGTTTTGTATGGTTTGAGAAACGTAACTGATTTAGTTTGGCTAAGCCCAAAAGAGTGGCCCAAAAAGAAAAGAAAGCTATGTACTAAAGGGAAATTATTCCTATTGGGTTCTCAAGGCCCAAAATAAAACTATCATTTTTCATTCCCTATAGTTCTAATTTCTAAATAGGACGAGGTAGTACCAAAACAAATATGAATTTTAATTTTAAAAGAAAAGTGGTACTATTATTCCAAAGTCCTGTACATTATAAAAATCCTAAGGACCAGTACTTTTAGAGCTAGTTGGAAATGAATTAAAGATTAAAGCTTAGTTTAAGAAGGCAGATTTTGTAAAGTACCTGAATCGGAGATTTCCAATTTTAGTACCAAAACTGAGATATCGTTCTTCCATTGCTTAGTCATTGCCAAAAACAATTGTTAGCCAAAACTAGTTATGTTCCCCCTGAATTACATTCCCCCTGAATGTATGCGCTTCAGAAAAAAAATTTTAAAATCATACTTGAGATAAGCATAATCAAGCATAATAAGCACAATTAAGAAAATTGTTGAAGCAATGTTGCAATGTTTAAACCGATCAAGCAATGTTTAAACAAGAAGGTGTTTTCATCAAAACAAATTAATGTATTCACATACTTTCCCCCTGGTTTGATGAAAAGAACCTTCAGTTTCTCTTGCGCTTTGAAGATCCGGCAACCTCACTCATGCCCTTCAAGTTTCCACATAGCTCTTTGATGCGCCTTAGGTTGTTGCGTCTTTCTTCTGATTGAGCATCATTTGAGAAGTGATCAACAACTGTACCTATAAATTCTGTTCCATCCAGTCCTGAGCTGGATAGATGCTGTGCTGAGTTTTCCGGATTTCTTTGCTGTGCTTCAAGGATTAGATTTGTCATGTTCAGATGAGAAGGAATATAAGATGCTTCTCCTTCTTTGACTGCAATAGGGAGCTGTGGTATTGGAGATGGACTGTGTTGTTGGAGAATCACTTCCATCTTGTGGTTTCCAGAATTTGCGCCAATAAGTCTGAACAGCTTGTATGCTTCCTTTTGATTGTCAATGATCACCTTCAAGTAGTCTTTGGTCACTACCTGATTTGCAAAAGCTACTGCTAGGGCTGATCTGATGTCCATTTGGAGAAGGGACATCTGTTTTTGGAGACCAACTGTGACACTCGCTATTTGCTCCTTGACGTTGTTGATCTCTTTGAGTTGAAGTTGACTGTCAGAGGCATATATTTCCATCGTGTTGCTCACAGTTTCACTCAATAGAGAGATAATCTCCAGATTCTTGTGCACTGATTTGCTTATTTCTTTGAGATCTGCGCTGTGTTTCTCTTCAGATTTATCTATAAGCTGGGTGTACCTGACTTCCATTTGCTCTATCTCTTGCCTAAAGGAGGCATGTTGAGATTCTAGGGCTGATTCAATCAGCCCTTGGACCTTCTTTGTCCAGATTTCTGGTACAATACCCGGAAGTGTAGGGGTGGAAGAGCTATGAAAATGAAAATTGGTTACCTGATGAGAGGATGGTGTTCTTTGAAAGAGTTGCATAGGAAGAGATTCAGCATCTTCTTGTACATCTTCTTCATCAGTAACCTTCAGTGTTCTTTCAGACTCTCCTTCTGCTGCATCAAACACAAAATTTGATATATCCCTAGAGAGGGAGTCTCTTTCTTCAGCTGAATTCTGTTCTTCAAAAATGGCTACTGGAGTTTGAGAGACCTCTAGTTCTGCCATTTGAGTTTCCTTTTCAGCTTCTCCAGAATTCCTTTGCGCTTCAACAGCTTGCTCCATTGTTTCTGGGAGAGCTGACTGTTCCGGAATTTCTGCTGACTTCTCCGGGATCTCAATTTCTCTAGGATTGGAGATCTCACATGCAGTTGTGAGAATCTCAAGAATTTGAGATTGACCCAGTTGCTGAAATTCTTCTTCTTCTGCTGTTTTGTGGTTCTGTTCTAGTAGGGGAGAGGTTGCCTTCTCTTCAGTTAGAACCATTTCAGAAGCATGTGAGGTTTCCGGAAGTGTTTGGAAATCTTCACCTGCTGCTTCCAAAACACCTTGTGCTTCAGAAGTGAGAACCACTTGATCTTCTATGCCTTTTGAGAAGACTGGCTTGAAGACTGCAGGATCTTCATCATCTGCTTCAAAGTCTGAAACTGGTGTGTTGGCCACGTATTCCAGATGCAAGTCTTCAGGGTTCCTTTGCCATACCCAGTAGTAATCCAAAATTTGTTCACAGGTGTGGTTGACTGGTATTCCTAAGCACTTCTTGATGATCTTCTCATTCTTCAGTTGTTGGTCCCAATTCAACACTTGCTCTGCTGAATTTCCAACTTTCCAGGCTTTCCAATCATAGTAGAGCTGCCAGAATTAGTTATCTGCATCATCTATTTGAGGTTGAGGTGATGAGGTTGGAAGGCTTTGGACTTGAGGAGTTTCTTCTTCAAGTTGTTGAGGGCTCCGGTTTTGGGCAGAGGTTTCCTCAACAGGTTCCTTCTCCTTCAACTCATCCGGATTGACATTTCCAGATGTTGATGGAGAGTTGATCTTCCTCTTCTTCTTCCTTTGAAGTTCTCCATGGTCAGAGACTTCTTCTTCCTCTTCCAAACAGATCAAAGCAAGGTTCTGTGGTGCTTCAACACTTGGAGAGGGAGACACCACATGCTTTCTCTTGGCAGTCTTTGCCAAATTGATGAGTGGAACATTGTCTGATGAGCTTTCTTCTGCAGTGGCACTAGTACTAGCTCTGTTTTCTCCTTTGGAGGATAAGTAGTATAGCCAGTATCTGGCTTCATACTTTTTCCCTTTAACTGCAGCGCCCATAGATTCCAAAATACGTCCAATATACAGACCTTGACAGAGATACTTCTGATTGTGCTTTCCTAGATGTTTTGAAATGGATTTGAAAAAGTGTGCAGCCCAGTTTACCTTAGTTTTGGTAATGAGAGAGTTGATGATGAAGGCTCTCTCCTGGGTGATGTCATCGGCATGACCTCCACTTCCACACTCGAGGCAAGCGATGACCAGTTCAAAAACCAACTTGTAATCGTTGTTTAGATCTGCTTTCTTCGCCGGGCCAGAAGGAATTTGCCCAGAGATTCCAATGATGTTCCAGTCCAGATTTTTGACTGGAAATTTCCCAATTTCAACTCCAGAATTGGGAAGGCGAAGCTTTTCTTCTAATTTCTTCTACGAAAGCTTCACTTTTGTACCTCCAACAGTGGACTTGATGACTAGAAACGTCCTCTGTGGGTCCTTCTTTGAATGAGCAGTCCTGACTTCTCCATTTCTGTAGAATTCAAGAACTTCTTCCTCAAATTTGAGGCGAATCTCCATTTGAAGAACTTCGG
Organism: Cuscuta campestris; assembly: GCA_900332095.2. Lineage (NCBI taxonomy): Eukaryota > Viridiplantae > Streptophyta > Magnoliopsida > Solanales > Convolvulaceae > Cuscuta > Cuscuta campestris. Next base: position 285,332 of record OOIL02001249.1, read on the forward strand.
AGAGTTCTTGAGCGGCTATCATCTCCAGATAGCTTTCAAAGAATGTCTGTGAAGAGCACTTGGCTTCTAACTTCTGGAAGTGGACATTTGCACCGACAACCTTCATTTTCTCAGAAATTTGAGTGAGAATTTGAGAGAGAAAGACCTAGGGTTCTTGCGTGTTCTCGAGAGTTTTTTTCGCGAAGAAGACGACGAAAAAAATTTTGAGTGGGCGGTTGAGATCTGAGTGGTGGCGATTTGGATTAATTTAGGCGATTTTGCGGCTAGTGGCGATTGGGTTTTTGACTATTCCCAAGGCCACGTGCCTACCCAATATTTTGACAGACGTGGAAAGTGAACTGCCACGTGTACCGCACTCAGTCTAATTGAATTAGACCAATTTTGTGAAGCAAATCGGAAAACTTGGCTTCACTTAGTGGTTTTGTGAAGATATCCGCCAGTTGTTCTTCAGTTGAGATATACTCAATTTTGATATCTTTCTTTTCCACATGATCTCTGATGAAGTGATGCTTGACATCAATGTGCTTAGTGCGAGAATGATGCA
>OOIL02001249.1:299020-337098 GCA_900332095.2 Cuscuta campestris
ATGAAGGAAGAAGAACAGGTTCCTATCATCAAGAAGACCATGGCACTCAAAATTGATGACCATCCGGAAAGCGAAGGAGAAAGTGATGAGGAGCTTGCCATGTTCAAGAGATACAAGAAGTTTATGAAATGGAACAAGGGCGAATCCTCAAAAAGATTTCCATCAAAGAAAGGTAAACTTAATCAAATAACTTGCTATGAATGTGGAAATGTAGGTCATATCAAACCGGAGTGCCCAAAGCTCAAAAAGAAGGAAGAGCTTAAAAAGGGGAAGAAGAAGGCATTAAAAGTCACTTGGGATGATTTAAACTCCGACGAAAGTGATAGTGACCAAATGATGAAGAAGAGGTTAGTTCTCAAAATTCATTTACCTCTTTTGAAAGTCAAATTACTTTTGATGAGTTAAGGCAAGCGTTTGATGAATGCCAAGAGGACCTTTTTTGAACCATTAGGGAGAAAAAGGAACTCAAGGTGGCTCTTGAAACTTCTCATGATGAAAACAAAAATTTAAAACTTAATCTTGAAAAGTTTCAAAACCAAAATGAAGAACTTCAAAAGAAAATTGAAATTTTGATTAAAGAAAAAGACAAGGCCAAACGAGGGGCTTTGGAAATGTTTTACAATAGCTATAACTCAACAAAAGAATGGGATAACCAACCAAAACTAACGAAAGAAGGTATTGGTTATGGTCAATCCACAAACTTGAGGAGTATGGCTAAAAACCATTTTAATGCCTCTAAAACTAACCCATCAAACCAAGCCTCAACTTCTAAATCAAAAGTAAGGGCTTGCTACTACTGCATGCAAGCTAATCATATTGTGACAAAATGTCCAACCAAATGGTTAGTTGAAATGCGTAGATTAAAATGGGTCAAGAAGGGTTCTAACCGGTCGGAATCCATGAATATTGCATATCAAAAGAAACCCTTTTTGCAGGAAAATAAAAGAAATGATGGTGGATACTATTTCTTTTATTATGATGAAAAACGAAAAGTCCATATACCACTTCCGGAACCAACCAAGACGAAACCTGTATATCGACATAGGGTATTCGTCGATTGGAACCCCAAACCTAAGTCAAAAGTAAATTCCGTTTTGACTAGGTGAAAAATACCACTTGGGTTGTGGATAGTGGATGTTCAAGGCACATGACCGGAACAAGAGGATGGTTCACAAGTCTCAAGGAGAAAAGTCATGGACATGTGACCCTTGGAGACAAATCCCGGAAGAAAGTCATTGGTAAAGGTACGATAGGTATTTCAAGTGATTTTTTAATAAATGATGTTTATCTTGTTGATGGCCTAAAATTTAATTTAATTAGCATAAGCCAACTTTGTGACAATGACCACAAAATTGAGTTTAATACAAATTCCTGCGTTTTATATGGCCAAAAAAAAGATGAAATCATTTTTGAGGCTAAAAGAGATGGAAACTTATACAAGTTCAATTCCAATGACTTAAGCAACTCAAAAATCACTTGTCTTACTACTTCACTTGAATTTTCAACTTTATGGCACCGTAGACTAGGACATGCTAGTTATGATCTTTTGAGAAAACTTTACTCAAAAGAACTTGTTGTTGGGCTACCAAAAATGAGCATACCTACTTCTCATTTTTGTGATGCTTGCTCCCTTGGAAAACAACATAAAGTTTCATTTAAGCCCATAAAATGGTTTTAACGTCAAGGCCACTTGAGCTATTACATATGGATTTATTTGGGCCCGTAGACGTTCAAAGCCTAGGTGGAGCTAGTTTTACTTTTGTAATTGTAGATGATTTTTCTCGTTATACTTGGACTATATTACTTTCCAATAAAGATGATGCGTTTAATGCGTTTGTTAAGTTGTGCAAGAGAATCCAAAATGAGAAAGGTTAATTATGAAATAACCTCTATTAAAAGTGATAGAGGAGGAGAATACCGGAATACCGATTTTGAGACATATTGTGATGAACACGGTATTTCTCACAACTTTTCGGCTCCTAGAACACCTCAACAAAATGGAGTCGTTGAAAGGAAAAATAGGACGTTGCAAGAAATGTCAAGGACCATGTTGAATGAACACAACCTACCTCAATATTTTTGGGGAGAAGCGGTCAACACGGCATGCTACGTTCTTAACCGGGTATTACTTAGACCTGTTATTAAAAAGACTCCCTATGAACTTTGGAAAGGTAGAAAACCAAACATTTCCTATTTCAAAGTTTTTGGGTGTAAATGCTATATTTTGAATACCAAGGATCATTTAGGCAAATTTGAGCCTAAATCAAATGAAGGATTTTCCTTGGTTATTCAACAAATAGTAGAACCTATAGGGTATATAATAAATCAAATCATAAAGTAAAAGAATCTATGCATGTAAAATTTGATGAAACCGATCCCTTTGGGTCGAGTAAGGAAATTGCAGGTTCAAATGAAGAAGAAGAGGAAAAAGAAATCCTGGAAATTCCTGCGCAAGATGAAGAAAGTGCAAAGTGTTGACCCTTGTGTTTTGATAATGACAACTATCTCATGGGCTTGGCACTTTGGATGTTGATCTTCACTATCATGCGTTGGATCTCAAGACAAGTGTGAAGCTATAGTATTTTTGGTTTTCGTTTTGATCTTAGCATTTTTTTTGTTAAAGTGTATGGCATGTTAGTTGTTCTTCTCTCCTTGAAAATGTTTTTCAAAAACCCTTCAAATTGTTTTTTGAGTCAATTGCAAAATAACATTTTCAAAACTGTGAGAACTATTCGGATAATTCTTGTTTTACTCGAATAAGTCAGAGTTCTCAGTGTTGTCTTATTCGGATAAATATCATATTATTCGAATAAGTCCTGACTTTCATTTCTTCAATCCTACAGTGATTTAGTCGAATAAACCTTAATTTATTCGAATAAGTCTGCGTTTTTCGCTCTGTCCTATTCGGATAAATATGATTTTATTCGAATAAGTCGTCAGTTTGAACTGCGGTTTGGTCAATTTTAAAGGGAGTTATCCATTCCTATCTTCCATAACTCACTTACAACGGCTCTTTTGCTTAAAGAACATTATATATATCCATTCAAACATATTCTTTTATCAATCCAAGCAATTCAATTCATACTTTTGATCCTTTAACATTACATCCAAGCAATTCAATTCATACTTTTGATCCTTCAACATTACTTCCAAGCAATTCTTCAAGAAATCAATATTTGCTTGAGTTTTGAAGAGTACTAGTGTGCCATACTCTATAAGTTCTTGTATTCTACATCAATCCACTCTTAATTTGAAGAGTATTTCCGCTGTGCACTTTGTTTTGGAACGGTGTGTGAATTGTAAAAACTTGAAGTTGATATAATACAAGTTTTTAGAGAGAAATCCTAAGTCTTGTGAAATCAAGACTTCGGTGGAAAGGTTAGAGGCTTGCGAATTCAAGTTCTCGAGTTGTAATCGGATTGTCAAACTCCGTTAAGTTTGACGAAGTTAGTGGAATCTCGGGCACGTTTGCTTCGGGGACTGGATGTAGGCATTAGGCCGAACCAGGATACATCGTGTGTTGCTCCTTCTCTTCATCTTTGTGTTCTTGTGGTTGATATACTCCTGCGAATTTTTGTTCTTCCAAAAGTTCTTGATTTTTGAAGAACACCTCTATTCACCCCCCCTCTAGAGGTGCGTAAGTTGTTCAACAATTGGTATCAGAGCGTGGCTGCATTTCCAAAGCTTCACCGCCGGAAATCTAGATCATGGCCGGAAGAACATTCCAAGCCGGTGTATCCAAGGACAATCTACTACACGTCCTCCATTCTTTGATGGTACAAATTATGCATATTGGAAGGAAAGAATGAGGATATTCATACAATCAAATGACTTCGACTCATGGATGGTAATCAAGCATGGAAACACTACCCCTGCAAATATTGTTGATGGAATTCGTGTTCCCAAGTTGGAATCCGAATATGATGATCAAGACAAGAAGAACGTCATGCAAAATGCCAAAGCCATCAACTATCTTTATTGTGCTGTGAACCCTGATGATTATAGGAAGATATCAAGATACAAATCCGCCAATGAGATGTGGACTAAACTCGAAGTCACTTATGAAGGTACATCTCAAGTTAAAGATGCTAAAGTTGACATCTTATTGCATGAATATGAATTATTCTCAATGAAGGAAAATGAAAGCATTGATAGTTATTTTGAGAGATTCTCTACAATCATCAACAATCTTAACACGCTCGGAAAGTATTACACCGATCATGAGCTTGTCCGGAAAATTCTGCGTTGTATGACTTCTGAGTGGAAATCCGAGGTGAACGCCATAACTGAAGGAAGGGACTACAATGTCTTAACTTATGATACTCTTCGTGGGAAACTACTCACATATGAAACTACTACTCCTCATCTACGTGGTGAAGACAAAAGGAGGAAATCTATAGCATTGAAAGCCACCAAGGAAGTTGTAGAGGAAAATGAAGAAGATGATGATGAATCACTTAATTTAGAAGATAATCCCGAACTTGCTCTTGTCATCAAACGCTTCAACAAATTTATCAAGAAAAGCTTCAAGCCAAGGAGAGACAATAGCAAGAAAGCTACACCACCTAAATGCTATGAATGTGGAGAGATAGGGCACATCAAGCCTTATTGTCCTAAGTTGAAGCAAGGGAAGGACAAGAAGTTCAAGAAGAAGCAAAAAGCATACATCTCATGGGAGAGTGATCATTCATCTTCCGAAACAAGTGATGAGGACGAAGAACAGCAAATCTTTGTCTAATGGCTACCGAGGAAGAGGTATCTTCTAATTCTTTTTCAACTCCTTTATCGTCTTCAAGTAATTGTTTTTCATTGGATGAGTTACATAGTGCATTTAGTGATCTTTATGGTGAATTTATCAATTCCACCAAAGAAGCTAAATTTGCCAAGGAAAATGTCACCTCTCTTGAAGCAAAAATAATCGAACTTAATAAAGAGATGGAATTATTAAAATTGGAGAATAAGAAACTTGGCAAAGTTAGTGTTGATTCACCTTGTGCACAATGTAAAATCCATGAAAAAGAGGTAGCTAGATTGCATGAGCATTTAGGAAAATATAATAAGGCTAGCAAGGACATGCACTTTATAGTTCAACAAGGTCAATATAATAGAAATGGATTAGGATATAAATCTAAGGGACTTAAGAAAATGAACTTCGTAAAAGAAGGAGAAAGACCTTTGGATAAAAATAATTCTAGGAATAATTCACAACGAAAATTTATTAGTAATCTTAAGAAGACTCAATCTAGAATAGCACAAACCCCCACCACTTCTAGGATGAGAAAATCTAGTGAGTCTAGGAGTTACGTTGATCATAGGTTCATTAGACAACCTAGACAATTTCCTAGAAATAGACAACCTAGCAATTTTAGGAATGTAAGGAATGCACCTAGACAACCTAGCAACTTTAGGACACATAGGAGACACTCTAGTCCATATAGATATATGTATGATCGTAGAGTTGTTTGTCATTTCTGTGATCACGTTGGACACATAGCTCCTGTATGTTTTAGGAAGCTTAGATTGATTGCTAAGAATAGGAAGAGGGCACACATTGATATTTATGATGTTCATACTAACTCTCAAGGACCCAAAAAGATTTGGGTACCTAAAACCCCTAATTAAATAATTATACAGGCGTGCTTGAAGGCATCAAGTGTACTATGGTACCTTGATAGCGGATGCTCCAAGCACATGACCGGAGATGCATCCAAATTTGTTTTTCTAAAATCAATTGATGGTGGAAATGTCATATTTGGCGACAACAACAAAGGAAAAATCATTGGAACCGGAACTGTTGGCAAAAACAAAGCTTTCGGAATTGAAAATGTGTTGTTGGTCGAAGGCCTCAAGCATAATTTTCTTAGCATTAGTCAATTGTGTGATAAAGGTAACCGTGTTATTTTTTCTTCTAATCATTGCATGGTCGAACGCCTTTGTGATAGCAAGATTATCCTTACCGGCGATCGCATAGATAATATTTACATGATCAACTTTGAAATTACTGCAACGGACTTTGCTCATTGCCTCATTACTAAAGGGGAAGAGATGTGGCTATGGCATAAAAGAATTGGTCACACCAATATGGAACTAATTAATAAATTAGTTTCAAAAGACTTAGTAATTGGTGTTCCTAAACTCAAATTCGAAAAGGGAATTTGTGATTCATGTCAAAAGGGTAAACAAGTAAAAACCTCTTTCAAATCAAAGAAAGTTGTTTCTACTTCTAGACAATTGCAGCTTTTGCACATTGATCTCTTTGGACCTTCTCGAACTATGAGTTTAGGTGGTAATTACTATGCCTTGGTTATTGTTGATGACTACTCTCGTTATACATGGACCTTATTTCTTTCTCACAAGAGTAATGCACCTTCATCTTTTTGCAAATTCACTAAAAAGGTTCGAAATGAAAAAGGTTGTAGCATTGTGGCCGTAAGAAGTGATCATGGAGGAGAGTTTGATCAAAGTGGGTTTGATACCTACTGCGATGAAGTAGGCATTGCACATAACTTCTCAGCCCCAAGAACGCTTCAACAGAATGGCGTTGTTGAGCGGAAAAACCGATCTCTCAAAGAGATGGCGAGAACTATGCTTAGTGAGGCTAACATACCTAAGTACTTTTGGGCGGATGCAGTGAGTACTAGTGCTTATATTCTCAATCGTTCGATTATAAGACCTATACTCAATGCTACTCCGTACGAATTGTACAAGGGTAGAAAGCCTAATCTCTCACATCTTCACATCTTTGGTTGCAAATGTTATGTTTTGAATAATGGAAAAGATAATTTAGGACCTTTTGATGCCAAGTCAGATGAATCAATTTTTATAGGTTATTCTTTGACAAGTAAGGCCTACAGAGTTTTCAACAAACGTACCTTAGTTGTTGAAGAATCAGTACATGTTGTGTTTGATGAAAATAATGCTCGATTGTCGAGAAGGGTATCTTGTGATGACCTTGCAGGTTCACTTGAGAAAATGAATCTTGAAGAAGGTGAATCAAGTAAGGCAAAATCTGAAAAACAAGAAGTTGTTGAAGAAAAAGTTGAGGACAAAATGGAAGAGTATATTGCAAATGAGTTACCACCCGAATGGAGAACTTCAAGATATCATCCTTTAGACAATGTGATTGGTGAAATCTCCAAAGGGGTAACTACTCGTAGCTCATTACGCAATTTAGTTAATCATATGGCTTTTGTATCTCAAATAGAACCTTCTACCATTGATGATGCCATTAATGATGAATACTGGACTATGGCTATGCATGAGGAGTTGGATCAATTCAAACGTAATGACGTTTGGGAACTTGTGCCTAGGCCACGTAATCATTCAATCATTGGCACCAAATGGGTATTTAGAAACAAACTCGACGAAAATGGTATTATCACTAGAAACAAAGCTAGGCTTGTAGCTAAAGGCTACAATCAACAAGAAGGTATAGACTTTGATGAGACTTATGCCCCTGTAGCAAGATTAGAAGCCATTAGATTACTACTTGCGTATGTCGCTACTATGAATTTTAAACTGTACCAAATGGATGTCAAGAGTGCTTTCTTGAATGGTTTCATTCAAGAAGAAGTGTATGTCGAACAACCTCCGGGATTTGAGGACTTTGAGTATCCAAATCACGTGTTCAAACTGAAAAAGGCTATCTACGGACTTAAACAAGCCCCGAGAGCTTGGTATGAATGTTTGAGTTCGCATCTCTTGGAGAATGGATTTCAAACAGGAAAGGTAGACACCACACTCTTCATTAAGCATAATGCTCTTGACATGCTTTTAGTACAAATCTATGTTGATGACATTATTTTTGGTGCTACTAATGATCTTATGTGTGAGGAATTTACTAAGATTATGCAAGGGGAGTTCGAAATGTCAATCATGGGAGAACTAAATTTCTTCCTCGGTCTTCAAATTCGACAACTTGAACATGGGACATTTCTTAGCCAAACGAAGTACTCAAAAGAACTTCTCAAGAAATTTGAGATGGAAGATTGTAAAGAAATGGCTACCCCAATGAGTTCTCAATGCTCACTTGATAAAGATGAAAGTGGTAAGTCGATTGATGTGAAACGGTATCGAGGTATGATAGGTTCTTTACTTTATTTAACTGCTAGTAGACCTGATTTGATGTTTAGTGTTTGTATGTGTGCTAGATATCAAGCGAACCCTAAGGAATCTCATTTGACCGTTGTCAAACGGATCCTTAAGTATGTGAGAGGCACCTTGAACTTGGGACTTTGGTATCCCAAAGGTTCAACATGCACTCTTGTTGGGTATTCTGATTCCGATTTTGCCGGATGCAAAATGGATAGAAAGAGTACGAGTGGAACATGTCACCTTTTTGGTTGTTCTCTTGTTTCTTGGTTTAGCAAGAAGCAAGTAAGTGTTGCTTTGTCCACCGCCGAGGTCGAGTATGTCGCTGCGGGGAGTTGTTGTGCACAAATCCTTTGGATGAAACAACAACTTTTGGACTATGGCCTTGTACTTGATCACATTCCTTTGCGTTGTGATAATATGAGCGCTATAAATATTACGAAGAATCATGTTCACCATTCTCGTACTAAGCATATAGATATTCGACATCACTTTATTAGAGACCATGTCCAAAAGGGTGATGTTGACATTGAGTTTGTCGATACAACTAATCAGTTGGCCAACATATTTACTAAACCCTTGGACCGTGAGAATTTCAGTCGTATTAGAAATGCCTTAGGAATTATTGCTATTAACTAAGTTCTTTTAATTATTTTTATGTTAATTGATTGAATTTTGTACTAACTTAGGCATCGGAGTGGTTTTTAATTCTTTTTTGCAGGAACTCACCCATCCACTCCTCTTTCTTACTCCATAGGAAGCATTTATTTAGGGGGAATGTTTATTGACTTTGGATATTTGAAGAATTTCAAAGGCCTGCTTTACTACAGTGGTTTATTCGAATAAATTCAGAACTATTCGAACAAATATGCACCTTACAAATTCCAGTGTTGCACCTCAAATTCATCTATTCGAATAAGTTGGTAACTATTAAAATAAATGAATTCTAGTGTTGCGGGTTGTCAGACGTTATTCGAATAAATAGGGAACTATTCGAATAAATTAGATCAGATCTGATATTTTTAAAGGTCATCTATTCGGTCAAAGTTCCTTCACTTCTTCTCAGAATTAAATCGCCAGTCTTCTCTCTCTCACTCGGCGACTCTCTGGAACCATAGTCGCAGCATCTTCTTCATCGACGCAAGAATCCTCGTCGCCAAGCTCTTCTTCCTCAATTGATTCATCCTCGTCGCCAAGAACCCTAGGCGCGGCTTCACCGACGACTCTCCATACCTAGGCGCCAAGCTTTTCTCCGACAAATCCATGGCGTCAAGGACGAAGAGGAAGACCATTCGGCAACCTAATTCTTCCTCTCTCCCTGGTTCTTCATCTCAACAACAATCTACACCCGAAGTACCAAGGTTTGTCTACCCTCTTAATCCTCGGATTTATTTTGAAGATGAGGCCAATTTGAAAACTTTCCTTGAACGATTCGTTCCTAGGAAGATTGTCATTCCTAGGTATGTCGATTTGGTGGAGTTTGAAAGAAACCAAGATTTTGAATCTGTTTTGTCCAAACTCCGCTCCTCGGGTCTCCTTAATGTCGTCACCATTAGAGAGACTCAAGTTCCTTTTGATTATATTAAGGCTTTTTATGCGTCTCTCATCTTCAAACATCGTGGTTCCCAATTTGTTGTTACGGCTAAGTTTTGTGGAAAAGAGGTTGTTGTTACCAGTTCAGAGCTTAATTCTATGTTTGGGATGTCCAATTCTGGAGGTGAGATTACCACAGTGAACAATGATCAGAATCCATGGTATGACTTTGATGAGCGTAAATGTTGGGAGGCTATGGATTTCACGCCCCAATTCAATTCATCCAAACGTCCAATGGTGAGCGGGATGACACCACCTCAAAGATTGCTGCAATACATCTATTCTTATATCTTGCGAGGTCGGGTTGGAAATCATCCCCAAATGTCCAAGGATGACTCGATGCTCATCTATGCAATTCTCAAGCCGATTCCCATCAATTGGGGCAAATTCATTTTGACCTACATGAACTTCTGTCGTGCAAAGAAACGAGCCCTTCCATATCCTCTTCTCGTCACTCATATTTTGAAGCAAAAAGGTTTTGAGTTTACTACTGCTGAGATGACTAATGATACTCCTTTTTGGCGAATCCGAGTGGAAATCGTAACTCGTGCTCAGAATGTTGATGATGACTCCAGTGACGATGATGATGATGTTGTTGCTCCTACCCAGAAGCATCCGATTTCCTATAGAGGTAGGGTCTCTCTGCCGATGTTATACGACGCTATGCAAGGACTCCAAACCTCCCTTGACAACTTGAAGATTCAACAAGCTATCCATGGTTATAATTTGAACCAATTGTTGGTCAAGTCGGGAGAACATTGGGTGGTTCCATCGATGGATGCGTTGGAGCCATATATGTATCACGGGTCATCATCTTCTCAAGATACGACTACTTATCAAGAGACTCAGGGAATTGTTGCTGATGATGCTGCTGATGATGAGGAAGATGAGATGGATGAGGAATGAGTGGATGGGGCACTCATGTTATTTTCTAAACTATTTATCTAATATCTCTTTATCTTTTGTCTTTGTTATATGTGACTTTGCTATCTCCCATTCCTCCTTGTGTTTTGATAAACTTAATGTTTTTTGTCCTTCACCCTTTTTGCTTATGACAAAAGGGGGAAGAGTAATGTGCTTGTGCTTGTTGTAGTGCAATCACTAAGGGGGAAGTAAGGGAAGTATTCTAAACTCTTTCTTTAAACTCTTTACTTGTCTTGTCTTGTTGCTCTTGTTGTATTTGTTGAAAACAGGATATTATTTGGAATCAAGCCCAAGCATTTGATAAGTTGGGTTTGTCATTATCAAAAAGGGGGAAATTGTTGACCCTTGTGTTTTGATAATGACAACTATCTCATGGGCTTGGCACTTTGGATGTTGATCTTCACTATCATGCGTTGGATCTCAAGACAAGTGTGAAGCTATAGTATTTTTGGTTTTCGTTTTGATCTTAGCATTTTTTTGTTAAAGTGTATGGCATGTTATTTGTTCTTCCCTCCTTGAAAATGTTTTTCAAAAACCCTTCAAATTGTTTTTTGAGTCAATTGCAAAATAACATTTTCAAAACTGTGAGAACTATTCGGATAATTCTTGTTTTACTCGAATAAGTCAGAGTTCTCAGTGCTGTCTTATTCGGATAAATAGCATATTATTCGAATAAGTCCTGACTTTCATTTCTTCAATCCTACAGTGATTTAGTCGAACAAACCTTAATTATTCGAATAAGTCTGCATTTTTCACTCTGTCCTATTCGGATAAATATGATTTTATTCGAATAAGTCGTCAGTTTGAACTACAGTTTTGTCAGTTTTAAAGGGAGTTATCCATTCCTATCTTCCATAACTCACTTACAACGGCTCTTTTGCTTAAAGAACATTATATATATCCATTCAAACATATTCTTTTATCAATCCAAGCAATTCAATTCATACTTTTGATCCTTCAACATTACATCCAAGCAATTCAATTCATACTTTTGATCCTTCAACATTACTTCCAAGCAATTCTTCAAGAAATCAATATTTTCTTGAGTTTTGAAGAGTACTAGTGTGCCATACTCTATAAGTTCTTGTATTCTACATCAATCCACTCTTAATTTGAAGAGTATTTCCGCTGTGCACTTTGTTTTGGAATGGTGTGTGAATTGTAAAAACTTGAAGTTGATATAATTCAAGTTTTTGGAGAGAAATCCTAAGTCTTGTGAAATCAAGACTTCGGTGGAAAGGTTAGAGGCTTGCAAATTCAAGTTCTCGAGTTGTAATCGGATTGTCAAACTCCGTTAAGTTTGACGAAGTTAGTGGAATCTCGGGCACGTCTGCTTCGGGGACTGGATGTAGGCATTAGGCCGAACCAGGATACATCGTGTGTTGCTCCTTCTCTTCATCTTTGTGTTCTTGTGGTTGATATACTCCTGCAAATTTTTGTTCTTCCAAAAGTTCTTGATTTTTGAAGAACACCTCTATTCACCCCCCCCCCTCTAGAGGTGCGTAAGTTGTTCAACACAAAGAAGGAACTACCGAAGGCATACAAACACTTGAAGAATCATCCAAGAGACAATATCATTGGGAATATTGAAAAGGGAGTTAGAACTAGGAACAATTACAATCTTTGTGCACACTATGCGTTCGTTAGTCAATTTGAACCTAAGAACGTAGAAGATGCACTAAAAGATAGTGATTGGATTATATCCATGCAACTAGAGCTTGAGCAATTTGAACGCAACAAGGTTTGGGAACTAGTCGAAAGACCGGAAAACCGACCCGTTGTGGGCACTAAATGGGTCTTTAAAAACAAGCTTGATGAAAAAGGTGTTATTATCACCAATAAAAGTCGACTTGTTGCTAAAGGCTATAGCCAAGTTGAAGGACTTGACTATGATGAAACTTTTGCTCCGGTTGCTAGGCTTGAATCTATTCGAATGTTATTAGCTTTTGCAAGTGCTCTTAATTTCAAACTTTTTCAAATGGATGTAAAAAGTGCTTTTCTAAATGGGTGGTTGAAAGAAGAAGTTTATGTTGAACAACCTCCCGGTTTTGAAAATCCTGATTTTCCAAATCATGTTTTTAAACTTCATGAGGCCCTTTATGGACTCAAACAAGCTCCTAGAGCTTGGTATGAGCGGCTTACCGAACATCTCATCTCACATGGATTTGCAAAAGGAAAGATCGATTCCACACTTTTTGTCAAAACAAAAGGAAAAGATCTCATAATTGTGCAAATTTATGTTGATGATATTATTTTTGGGTCAACTAATGAAGCCTTATGTAATGAATTTTCAGGAATTATGACAAGCAAATTTGAAATGAGTATGATGGGTGAGTTGAACTTCTTCCTTGGACTACAAATCAAGCAACTTGGAGATGGTATTTTCATTAGTCAAACCAAGTATGCCAAAGAATTGGTCAAGAAGTTCAACCTTGAAGACTCAAAGACATACCCGACTCCAATGAGCACATCCTTAAAGCTTGACAACAACGAAAGCGGAAAACCCGTAAATGAAAAGGTATATCGAGGTATGATTGGTAGTTTACTTTATTTAACTGCATCTAGACCCGACATCATGTTTTCTGTTTGCCTTTGTGCACGTTTCCAATCATCACCCAAAGAATCACATCTTAACGCCATCAAGCGAATAATTCGTTATGTCAAAGGAACCACCAATATGGGTTTATGGTATCCCAAGAATACGAATTTAAGTTTGATAGGTTTTAGTGATGCTTACTTTGGCGGGTGTCGTATTGATCGGAAAAGCACAAGTGGCACATGTCAATTCATAGGTCATGCACTAGTGTCTTGGTCATCTAAGAAACAACACTCCGTCGCCCTATCCACCGCCGAAGCGGAATATGTGGCTATGGGTAGTTGTGTTGCTCAAATTTTATGGATGATGCAAACACTTGGTGACTTCAATTTAAAATTTTCAAAAGTACCTATTTTTTGTGATAACTCAAGTGCAATAAATATTTCCAAAGACCCCCGTTTTGCATTCTAGAACTAAACATATAGAAATAAGACATCATTTCATACGTGATCATGTTGCAAAGGGAGATATTCAAATTGAATATGTAAATACACTTGAACAACGTGCCGACATTTTTACAAAACCATTGGATGAAAAACAATTTTTACATATTTGTCGGGAAATGGGAATGCTTGAATTAAAGTGAAATTTAAGGTTCTTATTATCCCATTACATCATAAAAATAAATTGATCAAGTCAAAATGCTCAAAACACGCGTCTAGAGGTTGAAACAAAACATTACGTCTGAGGCACGGTACCCCGGACGGTACCAAGATCCCGCCCTAAATGGGTATCGCCAGAGAAGAATGGAATTTTGAAGCCGCACGGTAGCTGGAAACGGTATGGCATACCGTAACACCGTACCAGGGTACCGTTAACACGGTACCTAGGTACCGGCCGTCACATCGAGTCAACCTCCTTTTAAAACCCTAGACCTGCAACATTTCGGCATCTTCAGCGTTTTGACTGCCCGGCGTCTCCTCTCGTTTCTCTCTCCTGTGCGACAACCTAGGTAATTCTTCATCCCAAAAATCTTCAATTTCTCCATATATTAGTTTCAATTCATCAATTTCTTACAAATTTCATCAATTTTACCATCAATTTCTCACTTTTTCGCTCAAACTCATTCCCTCTCAATTTTCTACCAAAATGAGTGAAATTGTTTCCGACGTTCAAGTCGATACTCAAGCCGGGTTCAAGGCTTACGCCGACCCACATATCATTGAGGGGAGAACCCTAAAACAAGATGACATCCCGGTTCCCGTTCTTGAACTCATTCAAGAACAAGGTTGGAGTTTCTTTCTTCAACTCCAAGCCCCCGTTTACCCGGAACTCGTTCATCAATTCTATTCTTCTTTGAAATACCATCCCGAAGACCCTTCCATTACCGCCGTAGTTGCCGGCAAAACCTTCGGATTCAACACCCAAAATCTCTCCGAATGGTTTCACCTAGCCCGTCAAGGAGTCTCCACCTATTGCAAAAAGGGGTGGATTACCGACTCCCGAGACTTTAACTCCGATTCTTGCCTCCGAGTGCTAAACAACATTGCCCTTGACCATGTCTTTGAGGACCCGAACTACTTCCTTCATCGGCCAAATGTCCAAGACTTGCCCGCAAATAGGTTCATCCTCCTCAAAATCCTCAAAGAAAATGTCATTCCCGTTCTTAACAAAGATAAACAAGTCGGGGTTTATGAATGCACTCTCTTATATTGGCTCCTCACTCACAAGAAAATCAATCTTCCTTCCATCATCCTTAAACACATGCACGAATGCTCCAATCGCCTAAACAAACCCTATGGCATGCTTCTTACCAATATCTTCGCCAAGAGAGAAATTCTTGAGGTACGCCCTTCTCGCGTCCGCTATCTTGACGCGGAGTGCCTTGGGTATTGTGGCCTTGTAAAGATTGGAGAGGAGTAATACATGAAGAAGGAGTTTCAAAATCTTGATGAGGCGACACGAGCGGAGTATGGTCCTCGGCGTTCCATGTCATCTTTGCCTTCCACTTCACGCGCACCCCGGGCCGAAGCCGAAGAAAATGCAAACACGGAGATCCCCGTTCGTGCTTCTCGGGTCAAATGCTCAAAGTCGGCGTCTCATGCTTCCTCGGCCTCTCTCATGCATCGTCACTCTCACATGGCTTCCACTTCCAAAAATCCCATTAAGAAGTTCAAGAAATTCATCATCAACACCGTGGTGGCTCCGATGAGGAAACTTCAAGAAAGCCTCGATGATCTCTCGGATCGGATGAAGAAGATGGAGGACCGTGAGAATCGCCAAAAGCAAAACGAGGATCGTGCTTCTAAACGCCGCTAAGTGTTGAGCATTTGACAAAATGATCAAACATTCACTTATCTATGTTTTCAAAACAATTGTGTACTTTGTTTTATGTTTCAAACTACTTATTATGCCTTATTTCTAAAACTCGTACTTATGCACTTTTATGATTGAAAACTCCTTTGTTATGTTCATGATTTGATGCTTATTGTTTACTTAAATGCTTATAATTCGTATGGTATACTTGAATGCCTATGTGTTGAAACTCCTGTTTTTTTTACCCCGCCTTTTTGAATGTTGCCAAAAGGGGGAGAAATACTAGGCTTTCATATGCATACATTTAGGGGGAGCTTTTGTCAAAATACCACGTGCAACAACTTAGGGGGAGTTTTTAAAATCAATATATGTTTTTCACGATATGTTTGTGCGTTTGATAATTATATTCGAAAGCCTTATTTGTCAACATCAAAAAGGGGGAGATTGTTGGCCTTGAATGCCATACCCCATAACCGTTTTGATGTGCCAAATAAGTCTTTCAAATGCTACTAACATCATTTGCAGGAAGAAAACAAACGCCAAACCTCTATTAGCTTGTTTAGCATCACCGAGAAATACTCCTATGAGTTTAGAAATTATTGTGTAAAGGTAATGATATATTTCAATGATTTACTTGCGCCCTTTCACTCAAAAATTATTTCTAAAATGTCAAAAAAATTCTAAGTTGGGGTTATTTTGAACACGGAACAAGAAAAACGAGTTTTGAAAAATTGCACAGGTCATACGGTACCTTGCTACCGTGTACACGGCACCATGGTACCGCCGGTAGCCAAGTGAACGTACCGCTGTACGTTTCACCCAAGTGTTACACAGTACCCCCCTACCGCGTAACGGTACCTGGGTACCGGACGGTAGGCACAGACGGTTGGGCCAACCCGTCCTAACTACCTACCGCCAGAGGCGAACCAATTTTTTGGCTTACACGGTACCCCCAAACGGTAGGCCATACCGTGGGTCACGGTACCTAGGTACCGGACGGTACTGACCCTACCGTGAAGGGTACCGGATCCGTTGGCAGCACTGTAGCAAATTGCAAATTTAAATTCAAATCACCCCTAATCACTTCCTAACGGCATTTAACGTTAAAAACTCAAATTTTAACATTCCAAACTCCTATATAAACCCCCTCTAAGCCTCATTTTATTCACAACAACTTCCCAATTAAATCTAAAGCCTCTTTCTCTATTCTTGAGTGTTTTTAAAGCTTTGTTCTTATTTTTCTTACTCTTTTGACTAAAAATCTTTTATTTCATACACTCACACACAAGGGCATTTGTGCTTCATTATTTTATATCTTGCCTATAGGCTTTTGTTGTTGTTGATTTAATCTTTTGTTCTTCTCCTACCCAACTTACATTTGTTATCATTTTGTTAGAGAAGCAACACCAATCTTTTTATTGATTTGTAAAAGGTGTGGATAGCCTCTAAATCCTCATTGTAAGGTTGAAGATAGCCTTAAAATCTTCGGTTGTAAACGGTTGAGATAGCCGTAGTAAAATCTCATTTGCTTATTGGCAAGGGTTGTTTGCCAAACCTCATTTGAGTCTTCTTAGTGAAGCCAAACAAGTTAGTGGAGGTTAAATCCTTGAGGAGGAGCCTCGAGGTACTGGAGTAGGGAGTTCCCGAACCAGTATAAAATCGCTTGTGTCGTATTTTTATCTTTTATATTTTTCTTGCTCTTTTTCCGCTACTACTTTGCGCATAATTTTTAGTTTTTACAAAAAACTTACAAACACCCTAATTCACCCCCCTCTTAGGGTGTAAATCGACTTTCACCGCTCGAGAGGAGCCGAGCCCGGAAGAGCCGGAAGCCGATGACTAGTGGATAGTTTTTACCGACGGCTCCTCCGCCGCCAAAAACTCGGGGGGTGGAGTGGTAGTCATCGCTCCCGAAAGCTTCAGAGCATACTACTCAATTCGATTCGGTTTCAAGGCATCAAACAATGAAGCGGAATATGAAGCGCTCCTGTGCGGGCTACGCCTAGCAGCCAGGATGAACGCAACAAAGCTAAGGGTAAAGTGTGATTCAAAGCTGGTGGTTGGCCACGTCTCGGGAGAGTTCGAGGCGAAGGACGAAAGAATGAAGAAGTACAGAGATACCGCTCTGGAGTTACTTAAGAGTTTCACCGCGTATAGTGTGGAGCAGATCCCTCGGGCGGAGAATGCCGAGGCGGATATCTTGTCGAAGCTGAGCTCGGACACGCCCGAGCACATCAGGCGGATGGCGAACGTGGAAGAGTTGTCCGAGCCGAGCATCCATGCCTTCCCCGTGGCGATGATCTGTGCTCGGCCAAGAGATTGGATGGACGACATAGTTGCCTTCTTGAAGGATGGCGCCCTCCCGGACGATGCAATAAAGGCCAAGTTGGTCCGGACTAGGGCACCTGGGTACACTTTGGAGGGCGAAAAGCTATACAAGCGAGCATACAACGGTACGCTGCTCAGGTGCCTCCGACCAGCTGAAGCAGAGCAAGTCATGGAGGAGGTGCACGCGGGGATCTGCTCCGCCCACCAAGGAGCCTACGCAGTGTCAAGGAAGATAACCCTCCAAGGATATTTTTGGCCAACAATTGTTAAGGATTGCGCGGAGTTTGTGAGAAAGTGCAAGGTGTGCCAAGAGTTCCAGAAGGTACCGGGGAGGCCTTCAACAAACTATACCCCCATCAGCACAGCTATCCCGTTCACGCGGTGGGGGGTGGACCTCGTGGGTGCGCTTCCTAGAGGTACCGGGAACGTGCGATACGTCATTGTAGCCATTGACTACTTCACTACGTGGGTGGAGGCGGCAAGCATCACTGGAGCTCAATGCCAGAAGTTTCTCGCAAAGCAAGTCATCTGCCGCTTCGGCGTTCCCGAACACGTAATCACGGACAATGGAACACAATTCAAGTCCAAGCCCTTTAACGACTTTCTCGAGAGTTGGGGGATCAAGCACAGCTATGCATCGGTTGGGTACCCGCAGACGAACGGGCAGGTCGAGAATGCCAACCGAACGATAGTCGACGGGCTGAAGCAAAAGTTGG
Source organism: Cuscuta campestris (assembly GCA_900332095.2). Lineage (NCBI taxonomy): Eukaryota > Viridiplantae > Streptophyta > Magnoliopsida > Solanales > Convolvulaceae > Cuscuta > Cuscuta campestris. Next base: position 317,525 of record OOIL02001249.1, read on the forward strand.
AAGCTTGTGGCGGGGAGTGGGCAGAGGAGTTGCCCTATATCTTATGGACCTACCGGACCACGCCCCAAAGGGCAACCGGGGAAACTCCTTTCGCTCTATGCTACGGATTTGAGGCAAGGGCACCCGCAGAGATCTCCATCGCAACCCACCGGGAGGCGGTCTTTGACCCCGAGCGAAATGAGGAAGCCCTGGCAGCCGAGCTCCACCTCGTGCATGAAAGACGAGAAGCGGCCTTCTTACGGGCGGAGAATTACCGGAGGAAGGTGAAGAGCTACCATGATGGGCGCGTGCGCGCGCGGGGGTTCGCCGAAGGAGATTGGGTGCTGCGCAAGAGAACGGTGAGCTGCCCCCTAGAAGGAGGAAAGTTTGCCAAAAATTACGAAGGCCCGTACATCATCAAAGAAGTGGTGGGCCCTTCAACATTCCGCCTGCAGATGCCGAGCGGAGGGGACGTGCCCAGGACATGGAATGCCGAGAACTTAGTTAAGTTTTATCAGTAGACTTCTGATGTACACGGACCCCAAAATGGGAACCCGTAGATCTTTTCGGTTGAACTCAATGGAATGAAGTTTTTTGCGAAAAGAACTTGCTTGAACACCCGTGCTCGGCGCCCCTCCTCGGAAGGGGGCCGAGCGCAGACCATACCCGGATGTTCTTCCCGGATGAAGGTCATAACCTCGTGCTCGGTGCTCCTCCTCAGGAGGAAGGCCGAGCGCAGACCATACCCGGATGTTCTTCCCGGATGAAGGTCGTACCCTCGTGCTCGGCGCTCCTCCTCAGGGGGAAGGCCGAGCGCAGACCATACCCGGATGTTCTTCCCGGATGAAGGTCATACCCTCGTGCCCGGCGCTCCTCCTCAGGAGGAGGGCCGAGCGCAGACCATACCCGGATGTTCTTCCCGGATGGAGGTCAAACACTTGTGCTCGGCGTTCCTCCTCAAGAGGGAGGCCGAGCGGAGACCATACCCGGATGTTCTTCCTGGATGAAGGTCAAACACTCATGCTCGGCGTTCCTCCTCAAGAGAGAGGCCGAGCGCAGACCATACCCGGATGTTCTTCCCGAATGAAGGTCAAGCATTTTCGCTCGGCACTTCTCCTCGGAAGGAAAGCCGAACGTAGACCATACCCGGATGTTCTTCCCGGATGGAGGTCAAACACTCACGCTCATAATAAAATCAAATTCATATCTTATTCATCCCTGAAAAAGGGGATAGTACACGGCGCAAACGCCGTAGAATGGACCAGTGGGCAATGGCACCAAGACCAAGGTGTTTGGTCAGAGCACCACGCGGATAAGTCGAGCCCGCGCTCGTCCTCGGTTAGGCGACGAGACGAGGCTAACACGTCTATGTCAAGGCGGGCCTAAACGTGAGCGTGGCCCCGTATGGGCAAGCGCAAGCACCCCGTCAACGGCCAGTCGGCCTCCAAAACTTATTCGAGGAAATACGATTAGGAGTCGAAGCAAAACGATAAAGGCATCACAAACCACGAAGAGTCAAGGGTAATCGTTGTGCAGCGCAAAATACATTGTTCGAGGGGAAAAACATTACATCAAAAAAAAGAACTAAGGGTGGAGTACATCGGTGGGCCCAGCCGCGCTCAGTTACCGGCGGTGTCCTCACCCCCACCAGTGGCGTCCTCGTCCTCGGAATAGTAGATGGATGAGTCAAACTCCTCAGGGTTCTCGGATGGCTTCGGGAGTTCCTTCCCATCTCGGATCCGCTCCAGCAAAACTTCTTGAGCCCGATGCAGGCCCAGGGAGTAATTGGCTTGCCCCTCTTTGAAAAGGAGACGCTGGCCAGCGGGAGTTTGAGCCCAGATCTTCAAGAGATCGTCCATGCGGGAGAGAGCCGCCTCCCGGGAACCTCGACAACCGCGATCTCCTCAACAGACGGGGAACCTGGCTGCTCCGTTCGGACGCCCTGGGCCACGGAACCATGACTGGCGGGCCCGAGCTCGCGCTCGACCTCGGACGTCCGAACAGAGGATGAATCGATAGACATGAAGTAGCAGGAGAGAGGAACTGACCTCGAAGGAGCGCCGCCGGGGAAGAACGGGAAGCAAAGAACAGCGATGTGCGAGAAGGGAAGTAGCGAGCGGCGGCGACGCCGCAAACCCTAATGTATCTCCTCTCTCTAGAATGTGAGAATGAAGGAAGCTTTGGGGTTATTTATACTAAAATTGGGCCCGAATAGTGATGGGCCAGACGGGTGTCACGGTTGGGCCGCCACTTGGGAGAAGCGAAGCGCCACAACCGTTCGCGGGGAACTCCAAGCGTCACCACATGTCCGCCAAGCTATGCGTGGGCCCACGAGCTGACCGGCCACAGTGTTTTCTACTCTCACGCGCTCCACTGCTAGATGCCATGGAACCCGGAGAGTGGGGGACTTCTGATGGGGAATAACCCCACGCCAGCCTAGGACTGCCATCAGCATAAATTTCCCAAGTATCGGGCTTGAACGTTCCTGCCCGGCCCAGAGCTCCGCTTGCCTTCCTGCCCGGCTCTGCGCTCCGCTCGTCCTTCCTGCCCGGCTCTGCGCTCCGCTCGTCCCTCCTGTTCGGCTCGGCCAACCAAGCCGAGCCCGAGCCCCGCGACAATGACATGCGGAAAGCGACGTTCAACGGAGACTTGATGAAAACGATAGGATGAAAGGGACAAGACGCAAGGACAGGTGACATCCTCTAGACGACGGGCATCGATTAGAGAGCTTTGACTTAGCTTATTGTACCCCATATAAAAGGGGTGGCACCCCTCATTGTAATGGACCCGAATTTGAAATCAATATACTCCTACTTTGCATTCTCTCTCTCTAAAAATTATATTATTTCATACTCTCGGTGGTTTATAGCCATCAATAAACAATTTCTTCATTTATTCTTAATTTGGGTCTGTATTCAGTTCCCAATCAAGATCACACAATAAGTCAACATGTTGGATTTATCTCTATGAGATTTAACCTAATTATGTTTATTGGATATCAATATATATTTTCTTTCGGTCCAAAGCCCAACAACAATTTATTTTAATAAAAAAGAATTTGATTAGTTTATTATTTATTTATTAATAATTCTAGGGTATGTTTTGGGTAGGGGTGAGCAAATACCGAACCGATATCAAATTTTCCCGAAAAAACCAAGAATACCGAACCGAAAAATACCTAACCGAAAAATTACCAAGAAGGAACCGAACCGTACTGAACCGAATGGTCGGTACGGTATTTGGGAATGGTACAAGGGGACGTCCCATACCGAAAATCCCGAAACAAATGTATATACTAAAATATTATAAAAAAATAATACCACAGAGTAATAATTTTATATTCCTTCACTAAATAATACTCCGTGTAAATTTTTAAAAAAAAAATGGTTCAAGTTTTATTATGTGTAAATTACACTTTTATTTGAGTTTTAATTTTTGTGTATGAACATAAAAGTATTCACAAAGATTCAAAATACTCCTTTATTGTCGTTCATTTTTTAGTTTGTGAAATATAAACTAAATTTTGATAAACGTCGCTTGCATTTAAATATTCATTTTTTTTATTTTTTATTTTTTATTTAAAATCACTTTTTAATTTTCAAAAATAAAGGGGCATTTTTAAATTTTAACGTGTAAAGTAGGTATGTATATTCATCCCGATTTGTACCGAAACCGATACCAAACCATCCCGAACCATACCGAACTGATACTTTGGGATCGGGATCGGCACGGAGTAAAATCCCATACCGAACCGAAATATTTGGTACGGTATCGGTACAAGCTAAATACCGTACCATGCTCACCACTAGTTTTGGGGCGTTACACCAAACTTCATAAAGAAAGAAACAAATTTGAATTTTGGAGATATTTTTCGAAGTTGGAATAAAGGGGATTGATCCCCACATATGGACCAATCACTTGGAGCCTGGAAATAATGAAGGAATCCAAACAGTCCTTCAGCGGATCAATCACATAACCTGGATTGATCACGTCCCCTAAATCCGACCCAAGTTAAAATTCAAAGGATCTATCCCAGCCTCTAGATTGTTCACATGGGTTCATTAATTCTATTTCCGGCCTAACACATATTTCAGGGGATCGACCACACATACTGAATCGATCATGTGTGCTAATCAAATCAATTTCAGGCTCAATACATATATCGGCGGATCGATCACCACATGTGGATCGATCACCTAGACTAAATGGCAACCAAAAGTTTTCTTCGGTGGATCGATCATCCCTCTTGGATCGATCACACTAACTTAAGGTATATATATTGATCATCTCTCTCGTTTCTCACTTTTTTACCTGCCCTCTCTCTCTCTGCATGTGCGAACGAAGCTCACGAAACTCAAAGGTATGATTTCTTCAATTTTTCATTAATTTTCTTCAAATCTCTTACAAATTTGTTGTTTAATCCTTCATATTCTCCATCTAAGTTATAAATTAGTCATTATATATGTGTTTCAATAGATTTCTCCTACCTCCGTTCAAACCCTAGCGTCATGATTGGAAGAAACAACAAGCACCCACAGACAAAGAACATGATCGGTGAATCTAGTAATACCCAAGAGGAACGGTATGTCTCCTCATTTGTTTTTCTCGAGGATGACTCCTAATGGTTCAATGACTTCTTGATTCGCCCAATTTTGATTCCCAAATCCGTTGAGCATGTAGTATTTTGTCATCAACCCTTTGCTCAAGCCACTGACATTGTTGATAAGCTTAATTGGTTTGACAGATTTTTTGCATCGAAAATTTCAACTATATTTCCCAAATCTTGTTTGACTATTCTATGCCAATTTTTCTCTCAACGGTAAAAATAATCAAATGCTCCGTTAATGGAGTAGATATTGAAATGAACCTAAAGGATCTTGGTGAATTTCTTCATCAACCCTATGACGGATGTGGTTTTAGTAAGATTGCGTTTAGGGAATTCCGAAATTTTTATCCCTACGACTTTGTTACCATCATTGGCAACAAAAATATTCGTCAACTTGAACGTCTCACCGTTGGACGCATTAAGCCTCACTTTCGTATCCTTCATTACTTCATCTCGAAAGTATTTGCACCTCACAAATCGAGTCACTCAAAAGTACTTTCTTTCGATATTCGACTTCTCTTTATTTTTGTTAAGAATTTCAAAATTAACTGGGCAAAATTCTTTTGCAACCATCTCCTTTCCATGAAAACCAAAGGGTCTCTTGGGTACGTGATCATGATCGTGGCCATCATGTTCAAGTTTTGGGTGGACTTCACGAAGGATGTTCAAATTATGATGGATCACACTTGGAACATTGATGTAGCCACATTCAACCGTTCCAACGTTCCCAAGACCGTCGGTGACCAAAAAGAAGGAGGTGACGACGATGGTGTTAGTCGGTTTAGTCGTTGTGCCCACGCCTTAGATGGGGGGTGAATAAGGCATTTGAAAATCTTTTCGGAGTTTGATAAAAACGGTGTTGGCAAATGCGGAAGAAATATATAAAATGCAGAAATAAAAGCATAAATAAAATGCACATCGATTTTATACTGGTTCGGGAACTCCCTACTCCAGTACCTCGAAGCTCCTGCTCAAGGATTTCCAAATCCACTAAGTTCCGGCCTCTTGAACTCCGTCAAAGCACCACACTAGTTTGGCAAACAACCCTTGCCAATAGGATTCACTCCGAGATTTCACCACGGCTATCTCGAACCGTTTATAATGAAGATTTAACGGCTATCTTCTACCGTTCCCCCAAGGATTTCCAAGGCTATCCTTGAACCTTTACCCAAGGATTTATACGGCTATCCTTGACCGTTACAATGTGAGAATTTAACGGCTATTCTCGACCGTAAGAAGGTGTGTTTGAAGAACACGAAATAAGATTCTACACAACGGCTAGAATATAAAAATGAAGAACAAAACTTAGCCGGTGTAGAAGGAAATTATACTCTCTCAAAAATACAATACAAACTTATGAATATGAGAGTATATAACTAGAAACACAAGCTCAAAGTGTGTGTATAAAAATCAGGAATTTAAGGCTCTTGAAATAGCCAAAATATTGAAAATAATTAATAAAAGAATGAACACACTTAGAATATAAAAGGAGGATGTTTAGAGCTTTTTTTGTTGTTGAAATATGAAGTATTAGGCCTATATTTATAGTGGAAGATGTTAATTAGCCGTTAGGAGGTGATTAGAGTTGAATTAATTCAAAAATCAGCAATCAAGAATAGTGTTCTAACGGTAACGGTACCCTGTCACGGTAGCTAGGTCCCATACGGTAGCTAGGTACCTTCTCAGGCCAAAAACTCTCATGGGGTACCTATACACGGTACCTATACACGGTAGGGGGGTCCCGTGATACGGTAGGGGGGTCCCGTGATACGGTAGGGGGGTCCCGTCTCAGGCTAACTCACGGTACCCCTTACGGTACCCCTCACGGTACCTAGGTACCTTATGGCAATTTTGACAATTTTTTCATTTTTGTCCAAATCATTTCTAATTTTGTTTAAAACCTTTTGGATGTTTTAAAATGATTATAAAAGGGTTTTAAACATATTTTGTGAGTGTTTTTGAGCTTGTGAATATAGGTATATAAAATCATATCCTTACATTGGTTTCTACCTAAATTCTACGCTAGTTTAGTGTTTCGACTTCATTCTTGAGAACCGAATCTTAATGGATTCTTGTTGTACCTGAAACACTTAAACAAACGTCAAACTCTTATATTATTTGTTAACATCAAAACCTGAGGCTTAGCAAACCAAGGCTAACAGATGGTGCCGAAGAAGAAGAATCAGAGGGTGAACCGGTAGGCAACCAAGGAGGTGATCCGGTAGTTCCTTACTAGGTGACGAGTCAGGGGTTGTCTCACTCTCGTGCATCTCAGTCTTCCTCATCACGTCGTTATATCCTTCAAATAAAGGATATTAGATGTGGTGAATTGTACCCGTGTTCAGGTGACTATGCAAGGACATCGCCTCTCGCGCCTTGAGCAGCACATATATAGCCAAGATCAAGCGTCAACCGCGTCATAACTATAGCGGAGGGTCTCGACCGGCTAACTCCCTTTGATGCTCTTTTTTCTTATGCTCATTATTTTCTTTTTGTTGTTTATGTATGATGACTATAGATGATGCTTATGGGATTATGTGTTTTTAACCTTTTATTGTTATTGTTGTTTATTCCTGATTGCTTACTATTATTATTATTATTATTACTATTATTGTTATTATTATTATTATTATTATTATTATTATTATTATTAGTATTATTGTTGTTGTTGTTGTTGTTATTGTTATTGTTATTATTATTATTATTATTATTATTATTATGTCATTGGATGATGCTCATACATATGCAATTGTTTAGTGTTTATTGGTTTCAAAATCTTATTCTCTTTTGAATTTATTGTACCTTTGATTACAAAATAGCAATTAGTTCCTTTTTAAAGAAAACTCTTGCAAACTTTTTGGAATTTTTTAAAAGAAAAATGCTTTTGGATTATCTTTTAATACACAGGAATCATTTAAGGGGAAAGAATTGTTTGTTAATGGCAAAAGGGGGAAGGAAAGTTAGTTGAGAAAATAAATTTCTTGAAACGATTTCAAAACTACTTCCGCTATCTATTCCGTATTCTTTTGCTCATTTCTAACTGTGTAGGAGGAATCATTTGAAGAGAAGTATTTCTTGAACTCAAACTCTTTGCTATTCTCAACTATGGTTTGTCATTATCAAAAAAGAGAAATTGTTGGACATTATTTTACAGGTTTTGATAAATGACAAACGCAACAACGAATGAAATTTTTATTTTCGATTCAAGAAAGCAAAGAGGCGTATTAAGAATATTTTTACAACGTTTAAATTCAACATCCATCCCTACGCAGAATTTTTTTAACTGAAGTGAAGATTCCAAAGACTTTTTATTTTCTTTGAGTCATCGGAACATTTTTAAGGATGACAAATATTATTCACTTAAACAAATCAGTTTCTGAGGTTTATAATATTCTTTTTAAAGTCAGTTGAAAAAAACTTTTCTCTGTCTAAAAATATTTTATTAGGTTAGTTAAAAAAAGTGTGTCAAAATATCTTAAAATATCTTTTTAAAAAATATAATTTTTTTGTGGTTTAAAAAAATATATTTTAAATATTTTTCGTGTACATTATTTGACACACAATATTTTTTGGATTCATTTCTACACCCAAAAACTCATTAATTTATTCAAAAATTAAATTTGAATAATGTTTGAATTGATGGGAAGCCTTACCCCTAATTTCAATGCCGGAAACAAACCCATAAGTCCAAAAATGTATATCATCTCGCACACATGCCTTAGGTCCTTCATCAATTCCCGGGGTTGAATCGACCACTCGAGTTTTCCGTGTGTGCAGAAATCTCTTCGTGGGATCAATCACCAAGGGTGTATCTATCGATCACCCGAAGTTCTGCTCGATATATTTCCAAAATTTTTTAAGTCTTGGTAATCGATCCCAGGGCTTGGATCGATCACCTGAGGTAGAATCTGTCAAAAATATTTCTTCTCTCCCCCAACGGATTTATTTTTCTTATCCCTATAAAATCTCTATTCCTCCTTCATTTCCAACACAATTCAAGCACTCTTTTTACTTCTTCTCATTCATTCATCTCTTGCTCTATTCTTGATCATCAAAATATTATTTTGAGAGTTAGAAACATATTTTTATTGAATGCAAAGATATTGTCATCCATTAAAGCTTTACATTTAAACACTACTTGCTCAATTGTGTAAGCCTTCATTCTTGTATTGTTAAACTCAACTTTCTTTGAGTTTGTGAGTTCTAAGACTTTTTTGATTCAAGTCTTGTTTGTAAGAAGTTGAGGCTTGTTGAATTTAAGTTCTCGAGTTGTAATCGGTTTGACAAGCACTCATTGAAGCTTGAAGTATAATAGGACCTTTGAGAGAGTCTTTCGAAAGACTGGACTAGGCACGAAGTGGTGAACCAGTATACATCGCGATGTTCTTCTTTCACTTTACTCTTTACATATTTTCTGTGATTTTTCCTTTCGTTTTACGTACACACGAAAAATGCTCATTATGGAAAATAACTGTATTCACCTCCTCTAGAGTTGCACGTTTTATCTACCAAGATGAAATTGGCTCATAATAAGGGAAGTATTTATGACACTTTGGATGACAGATTGCTACCCAATGTATAAAGCACGAATACCAAACTCAACTAGAAAGAGATGGAGGAAGAGGCTATAGCTCCTACCCCAAGTATTAAATACCATATTCAAGCTATAATGAACAATAGTATGAAAATCTAGAATATATAATAGGTGTCATATCCATATTAGTTTTGTACACTTTTTAGAGTTTTGGTGAATAAAGAATACTTTGTTTTTTAAAAAAAAATCTTAAAAATTTATATTTGAATTTGAAAATACAAATCGACATAGATTTGATATTACAAATTCAAATTTTGGAATTTAAAGGAAACAATTAAAATGAATATAAGAAATGTAAATTCAAAAATAAAACCCTAATCCGGAGATTTGTGACCACCCCAAAGGCACCGATAGGCAATAGCCAAAAACATACTCCCTCTGCCTGGAAAAAACACTCCTCCACCTTCGCTCGCTTTTCTCCCAACACCACTGGTGCCTCAGTGCCTGTGCGGCTGAGCCCGAAGCCCCTGACTTATTGTCCCTTCTTCCTTGCTTCTGCTCGCCCGAATTCTCCCCAGGTTTAGCTGTTCTTGCTTTGCATTTGCTTTCTTTTGTGTAATTGCTTCAATTTCTTCGTATGATAAGACTGGAGTGTAGTGTCAGGCGTGGTTAATCTAGGCCTTGTTGGTGGTATTAGTCAATTCTTAGTACAATGTCGTAAAATTTGTACCCTGGATTTGATTTTTCTAGATATTTCATTGATGGATTCAAAAGCAGAAATATGTATTCCAATGCAACGAAAATGAGAAATTTTTGTTCCCTATCATCTAGGTGTTTTTCTTTGTTTAATTGGAAACAACTCATTACAGTTCAAAACATAAACATGACCAACCGTTAGGCACTTGATTTGTGCAGTTACTGCAGTTGAATATTTGAAGAGACTGATGTTATTCTTTGATCCGATATAGTGGTCTAGTGAATAATGATCTCCCTCAGTACAAAGAAATTAATGCTTAGCTAGCTGTGTCTGCCCTCTGTAGGTCAAAGTTAGTATTTTGTTTTGGTTTGCACTACTGGTTTGTTTGGACCTTGTTTTGCTGCATAGAACCCTAATTTTGAAGGGCACTACTGAATATTGTCTTATCTTCTGTTTTAAAACTTGGTTAACTTTTTTTATATGTGCATGCTCGTTAACTATTAGCACTATTTATTTTCACTCTTTCTTCATTTGTTGGAACAAATGCTCTGACATAACAATTCAATTTTCATTTACTAATACATTTTCATTGCCAAAGAAGTGGTCAAAGGGGGACCTTTGCGTGAATGATCTCACAGCAGATGCGATACATGAGTGATACATGATAGGGCGCAATGGCGCTGTTTGATCCATGTAGCCGACTTTGTTGTTGTAATACAATTTTCAGTTCATGCCTAACACATCAAGCAATCAACTCTTAATATAAGGAAGGAAATATTAATTAACTTTGATAAAGCAGTGACTATGTATCTGCATGCTACCCTATGACTTCATTTCCTTCTCATACACTGTTTTGTTCTAGAGTATCATTATTTTTTGAAATATTCGTATATGGACTCTGCTGAAATTAGTTAGTACAGGCATGGATGATGTTGACATAGAATTGGATGAAATGTCATTAGTTGCAGCGGCTGCTGGTTATTACTACTACAATTGTATAAGCAAGAACCCTAGTCATGCTTTGTCCTCTAAAGGGTCTGGGTTCATGGCTGAATTGCTCAATGGCCCCGAGGATGTGTGTAGGGATATGCTTAGGATGGATAAGCATGTCTTCCAAAAGCTATGTGATGTCCTTCGACAAAGAGGCATGTTGCGTGACACATCTGGTGTCAGTATAGAGGAGCAGCTGGCAATCTTTATAAGTATTGTTGGCCATAGTGAACGCAACAGAGTCATTCAAGAACGTTTCCAACATTCTGGTGAAACGATAAGCAGGCATTTTAATAATGTATTGAAGGCTCTTAAGTCATTGTCGCGGGAGTTCCTTCAGCCTCCACAACTCGACATTCCTCCTGAGATCTTTAGAAACAATCGATTCTATCCATATTTCAAGGTCTTTTGCTTGTGTTTTTCATTTTTCAATTCTTGCAAAATCAATTTTTTAATAGCTAATTGGATCTATCTTCAGGATTGCATTGGTGTAATAGATGGTTTGCACCTTCCTGCTCATGTACCAGCCAAGGATCAATCTCGTTTTCGCAACAAAAAAGGATACTTATCACAAAATGTGTTGGCTGCTTGCACTTTTGATCTTCAATTCATATTTGTCTATCCTGGTTGGGAAGGCTCAGCTGCCGATTCACGTGTATTAAGAGCCGTTCTTGATGATCCAGATCAGAACTTTCCTCCAATTCCTGAAGGTGGTTGATTGTACTTGAAGCGATGTGTATTTCTTTTTTTTTTACTTGTTTGCTTAATATTTTCGTATGCAAGTATTTGTCCATTTTCCCAGGGAAATACTATCTTGTTGATGCGGGCTATTACAATTCTGAGGGTTTTGTTGCACCATTTGAAGGAGTTTGTTATGGCCTCCATGAATACGGAGGTGCTAATCAATTGCCAAGGAATGCGAAAGAGTTGTTCAATAACCGTCATGCATCATTGGGGAATGCTATTCAGAAGTCATTTCATGTCCTAAAGACAAGATTTCCCATCCTCACCATTGCTACTCAATATGCTTTTCACACGCAAAGGGATATTGTCATCGCAGCATGTGTTCTTCACAATTTCATTCGGAGTGAAGAGAGGAACGATTGGCTGTTTGATGAGGTTGATGGGTCACCAATTGAAGAAATTCCCGACGTAGATGACCAACTTGATCCGCTGCTCGCTTTTCCCCATGATCAAGAGCAGATGGGATACGACTTGCGCGACATGATTGCTGCTGACATGTGGAATGACTTCATCAATCATTGGGATCAATGGTGATTTATTGTGGTTCCCAAAACAGTTATTTTTTTGTTCTGTTGTAATGATATCTTTGCATGGAAAAACCATATACTCCGTATTAAGCAGCCGCTGCAGATTAAGAAGCATATATGTATTACGGAGTAAATTAGTTCTAAAATCTCTTAACGAACGCATGCTTGCTACTGGTATTTCACAACTCTTGCATTCTTTTGCTAACTGATTAGCTTAGGTATGGAAATGCGGAAAAGGATACTATTATCGGTCAAATGTAAATGTAGCTATGTTTTGAAAACTCTTTGAATTAACTACCAAAGTGGTACAAGAAGAAACTCTTCTACGCAGAAGTTCATACCCATGTGGTTTTGATGCTCCCATTCGTTCCAAACTTTTCTTAGTTAAACACTTCACAAACTAACTACGGAGCATAATGTAAATGTAATATTTTTACTTTAGAATACTCCTTTTGCTCTTAAATAATTAACAATTTTACTATCTAAATCTTTCGATAACTTTTGTTTACTCGTATATTTTCATTGGTCATTTGATAAAATAAAATATTCTTGTCGCATTTTATTTTGTAGAGTTTGTAATGTAGTTTTTAAATATGTAATTTGTAATTTTTATTTCTATACCAATTTATAGATGAAATTATTTTTTTAAAAAGATGAATTTTGCACGTTGTTCGAACAATGTAAATGAATTTGGGAAGTGTTGGTGATTTTAGTGTCATCGGTTTATTTTGTATAATTGAATGTCATCGGTTTATTTTGTATAATTGAATTTACTTAGATCGGACAAGAATTTTAATAAACGTTGTCAAACGAGTTAGGAAGCGCGGAGTGCGCGCTCGTTCAATGATATTACAAATTCACTGCGGGGTCCGGGGGCGGCAGTCCCCGGGATAGCGGGAGCCCGGGGGCGGCAGCCCTCATCTCAATGGATCGGGTCATGCTACACTTACACCACATATTGTACCCCATTTGTACACCGCAGGCATATACAAACATTTTGATAGTTTGCACCGACACAAGTGTTGGTGCATTAACAAAAATTTACACGGACATGTAGTGTTTGTGCATTAATAAAAATTAGTTTTAAAGCAAAAGAAGTGTTCTCAGACTTGATAAAATCATCGTTGGAGCGCCTTCTTCCTCATAGTTCTTCACCCAAACTGCAATTGCGCCCTAGCCCGATTTCAGTACTTCCCAGGTTAGTTTCCCCTTTGCTACAATGTCTTCTTCGAATTTCGATTCCTCAGCCCCGTCTTCTAGTCCCGCTCTAGCAGACCAGCCGATTAACCCTGGTCAGGCTCGGGGCCCACCCGGATCGCCTCAGCTATCATCGGCAGCTCCATCCGATAGGGGAAGGCAGCGATTAAGGAAACAGTTTTCCTCCCCACAGCCCAAGCTATTGGGCCCTAGGGTTGAGCTCGAGGAGAATATCATGGCGTTGTGCCACTGCCAAATCTCGGATCAAGGCTTTGCGGATGCTACCAACATGGCCGGACCCGCCATTGAGGTTCGGAGACCTAGCAAGACCGAGACTACCCTAAACGCTCCCAAAGAGTTCTTCACTGTGCATCTTGCTTCCCTGAAGAGGAGTCTGCGATCATGTTGCACCCTCTGGTCATGGATTTCTTGAACACAGTTGACCTCCTCCCCTGCCAATTAATCCCTAACTCCCATAGGTACATAGCGGGTTACCTGATCAAGTGTCAGGATGCACGAGTGACTCCCACTCTAGACCATTTCCTGTTCACCTTCAAATTAGCGAAGGGGCACTAGGACTAGGCCTCCTATGCTTGCATTTCCCAACAGACGAGCAAGCTCTTTTCAAGTGACAAGAAGGGGTCCACTAAATACTGGAAGCCCTTTTTTGTATTTGTCTCTACCGGGCCAGAATCTCCCTTTACCGGCTCTGGAAATCCCTCATTTTGCCGTGTCAAGCCACCGCCGGTGACGGCCAAGATTTTGGCTGAGAAGAAGAAACTCTGCCTAGGGGGTCCGTCGATATTAGGACAGTGGTCACCGAGGAGTGCCTGACCAAGCTTGGGATCGAGTTCGTCAAGGATGATCATCGCCATCAACCAAACTTGTTAAGGGACATCCCCGAGAGGAACGATGATTCAAGTCCCTTCGGTAAGCCCCCTTAGACTAAATCTCTCTTGTTTCACCATCATTATCTTTTACGGAGTATTAGTCACTCAATGACCGCCTTGTATTATTCAGTCAAGCAAGAAGAGGAGACAGAAAGTGATATGGACCAGTTCCAGCTAATGCGTCATTACATCGCGCGGGATTAGAAGAGTTGCAGCGCCCGTCCTCAGGCCAGGAGGTCCACTCCCTGGTCGATCACGTGGTGTTCGATGGATAAGATCCAAAGGAACCAACTCCCATGGCGGGATTGGAGACAATGGTGACCAACTCTCCCCAAGAAAAAGGATCCATGGGGAAGAACTGTCTGGGCGCCACGTAGATCACCACTTGGTGCAGCCCACATCTAGGGTGACCATGGGCGAGCCTTCCGAGCGCCCTCCCTCCTTGGTCGACCCCCCTCCTGTCGTGAACATTGACATAGAGACCAAAACGGGGTCGGCGAGGTTTTGCGTGCCCCACCGCCAGTGTGTGGGCTTGAAGGAGTTTCCTGCGGAGACAACAGCCACGCTTCCCTCTGCCGACCAAGCCTGTCTGTCTGCTTGTTCTAATCGGGACTTAGCAGACATGATCCTCTTCAAGTTTGGCCAGGTATATGCTTCAACCATTATTTGTTTCCATTCATTGTTTTCGTCTTGTGTCTAAAAGTTTTCAATCTTTGGTGCAGGCCTCCCTTGGAGTGTTGGAGCTTGCCCGTCGAGCGACCATCTTCTCTAGATGACGAGAGGAAGTTGTCTGCGGCTGAGAAAAAGAAACTGCAAGACAAAGTCAACCGCCTCAGTAGGGAGCTGGAGCTGCTGGAGGAAGGGCATCTGAATACCAACCTTCAATGCCGTGTTGGGCAGCTCGAGAGAGGGACAAGAGCAATCTTGAGAAGGAAAAGCACGATCTCCAGAGAGAGAGAGAGAGAAGAGCAACCTGCAGGCGCGAGTCGCCCACTTGGAAGAGGAGAAAGTTTCCCTGTCCTCTCAAGTGGCATTAGTTTCAGACCGGGTGGCCGAGCTGGAGGTCGAAAAGGGCGACGTAGTCCATCGCCTTGAAGAGGCAGTCGAGACCTTTACAGTATGTTTGGTTCAAGGAATTAAGAAAATAAGAAAGAAAGGAAAATGATAAGGAAAAGAAAAGAAAAGAAACTCAAAATTCTAGTTATGTTTGGTTAAGATGGAAATTGATAAGGAAAATGTATTCTCATACTCTTTTTGTTTGGTTAGAAGGAAATTTGGTGAGAAAATAATATAAATTCATATTTGAACGCAAAAGATTTTATTGAATCAAATTTGAACACAAAATAAACTTTAGCATTTTTAATAAATTTTTTTTTAATATTATCGATTAACTCTAAAATACTAACATAAAACTTATAATTTCCAACATTGAAATTTACTAGTTATTTGTTATTTATGAAAACAAAAAAAAATTATTCTCAAATAGCCCATGAAAGAAAAGTAGATTACAAACAGCCTAGTATTTTCATTGCCAAAGGTTAATGACAAAAAAATAAAACCAAAAGCATATAAATATGCAGTGCTTACAAACATCCCAGGAAGCACCGAAGCATTATACTGGTTTTTCGAATGTGAGGAAACTGCCGAGAAGGTTTCAGAGACGGGATTCTCTCGATTTCCGTCCGAAATCGGGAGGAAAATGAGTTTCCCGTTTTTTAATCCATTTTCTCTCCACTTTTCTTTTTCTCTCACTTTTCCTTTCTTTTTCTCACTAACCAAACATAAAAAAAACATTTCCTTCCTCCTATTTTCTTTTCTATTCCCAGCCAAAATCCTTGAACCAAACATAGTTAGTGTTAAGGCTTCTCAGGAGTTCAGCGCGACCGCCATGGAGCGGATGGGTGAGTTAGTCCCCTCGTGGACTAAAACCCATCTCGGGGAAGATTGACTAGTTCATCATGGAGAGGCTTCCTTCCAGCTGGGGCTCTTCCCGGCTCAAAAGGTCTTTCACCGCAAGCAAGGGAACTTCTCTCCCCGGTTTTGGCCTCCCCTTCTTTGCAATGACTTCAAGGATTGTGACCTTGCGCCCTACAAGGATGGGGCGGATTCAAGCAACTCTGAGCAGGAGAGCAAGAAGGCTGGCCAGATCGACTAGGGTAACCAAAACGACCAAAGCGAGGGAGCTCCCCAAACAGCTGCCACGGCTGAAGAGGCGGGCGAGGCTAAGCTCCGTGGTGAGGGAGACCCCAACGCTAGCATTTGAACGAGCAACCCTTGTCTTTTTATTTTTCCAAACTTGTCAAAGGTTTTACAGTTGTGTTGGATTTGTATAGCTTGGGGATTGCTTGACTTAATTTTTGAACTTATCCGCATATTGTGTGCTTGACTTAATCCTTCCGTTTGCATTTTCTCCTTCGCCCAGACCGATGCTGGGCCCAACACCTTGGCCCAGTCTTCTTATTAAGCCCACTAGCGCGTCAGCCCTGATCCTCTTATCGCCTAAGTGTGCCGCCCAGATTCTGTGATTGGGCCAGCCCTCTACCCTAGGCTAACTTTATCGATCCAGCTGCCTTCATATTGACCATTGTGACCCTTCGATTTCTTCGCCCTACATGCTTTATAATCATCGCCTTGCTCCGTTCATTCCTCCTCATGTCAACATATCCTCTTGTCTCTAACCTTTGGCATACTCACTTCATCCTTTTGTCATGTCCGAAGAAGCGGCAACCTCCCTAAACCTTTCCGACGGCCCTTCTCCTTCTTCACCAGAACCCATCTCTTCCCCCAAGTCCATCAATTTTAACGACTAGGGGGACTGGACCCTTACGAGTTTTGCTGTCGTCTTCCTCAATGCAGTTGGCCCATGGTGAGGCCATCGTGGATTCCTCCGAACCTATATGATGACTTTAGCAGGGCCAACAAGGCGCTTATGTCCAACCACCCCCCCTCTGGCGAGATAGATTGGGATGCTCATTACCCCATCTACAGGAGGCATTATGCGGCTTCGAAGAGTGTGCAGGACAACTAAGATCCAATCGGTCGATCGTCCTCTAGATATTGAGCGCGTCCTTGTCCCCGATCAACTTTTGCCTCTCGTGTGAGTGGGCCTTTGGACGTTGCCGAGGATTCCTCCCTTAGTTCCTTCCGCTTTTCCCTAAGATCCTCCTTCTGGGCTGATCGGTTATCTTGTAGTCAGTCGAACGCGGAGGTCCGCGGTCTCTTCAGCTCGGGATCCCCCAACCTTTCGAAAGCAGAGGCTCGCTAGAACGAGGATGAATCACCTTCGTCATCTAATCTCGACAGATCATCCTCAACCGTAGCCTTCCCATTTGGACTTGGTCGCCCTCTTCTTCTTGGAGCATCGTGTCTTCTTCTTCTTCCCTTCTAACCCCGCAGGTCCGGCCTTTCCCCCAGCCTACGCCCCTGTTACGTCGCTGATCACAATCTCCTGATTCGAGGTCAAGGCCGCCACCATCTTCTTGAATTGCTCAGACATGATCCGATATCCGTTGGATGAGGAGTTCAGCTTCCGTCACATTGATAGGGAGGTGACGGCCCCCGATGGCAATAGTCTCCCCTTGGTGAGGATTGCCGGTGGGTTGATTGGCGTCGTGGAAGGTTTCTTCTGTGATATAGTAATATTCTAAATAAACACATACCTCTTATTAAATGTATCTAGAATTTATAAAGTTTCTTAAAGATATATTTTCCTCTTGTGATACTTCGAGTTTCAGTTTGAATTTCTCTATTATTTGTCATGTCATTGACAAATAAGTGACAGTTTTATCAATTTTAGTTAGAATAGCGAGGGAAATTGAGTTTTACACTTCTACTTCAAATTTTACGAAATCATTAATATTGTTAATTATACTTTTGTATAGAAAGATCAAGAAAAATGAAATTTGTAACGAGAAAGATGTGAATGAAAATATAGGAAATGTGGGGAATAATCAGTTCAATAAAACTTATCATGCATATCAATATAAATATATAATTATATAACCCACATGTTTGTTTACTTTAAGAAAAAATTTAAATTATAAACTTATTTTTTAGACATTGGGCATGTTTGAGAATAACGTCAGAGATTAGCGTTAGCGTTTGGATAAAATTTTAACGGTGCAGATTACTTTAAAAACGCTGACCGTAGATAACCTTTTTCAAAACGCTAACGCTAATCTCTAACGTTATTCCCAAACAGGCCTATTCAATAATAAAAGTATGAAGTTATTTTGAAGATAAAGGGAGAAAAAACAATCAAAAAAGATATTCACTAAATGAAACACTCGGGTTTAAAGTATAATTTGAACACAGAGGAAAAAGTGCTCCCGTTTGGTACATGGAATTCAAATTATGGAATTGGAATTAGGGACTTCAATTCCAATTTTAGTGTTTGGTAGCACAAAAATTATGTAAATTTGGAATTGATAGTGCAAAAAATGAATTAGAATTGACAGAATTCAATTCTATGGAATTGAATCTCATGGAATTCCAATTCAATTCCAATTCCACCAATTCCTTATACCAAACGGATCCTAAAAGAACTTGCACTAAATGGAAAAAAATTGTATTAAGCTCTGTGAAGAGTTTCAAGAAAGAAAAAAAATGCTCCATAGTCCACTTGGAAGCATTTCAATGAAGAGAAAAAGTAGTATTGATGCGGAGGAAGCATATTGGTATAGTATAAGGAAAAACAAGAAGCAGAGGCAGTCCATATCGTACCCAAAACAACAATAAGTCTTTGAAAGCACGTGATGGTGTTGGTGTGGGAAAACTGGAGAGAACATAGCCACACCATTTGGGGTCATACAAAACAGTCGCTACAAAAAGTTGCAGTTCATGGACGGGTTCTTAATCGGTTGGGGTTATATATCTTTCTTCCTACATTCTGTAACTAACTACTGGTGTCAAAGAGAGGTGGATATACAAGATGATGGCATGCATTGCATGTCAATAAGTTAATACATCAACTTGGGAGCCAATGTGCTGGTGATCATCAAGTGAGAACATGTACAAAAAGAACAAAACTTAAAACCCAGCGCACATGTCAAAAAGCTCTGGCCATGGCCTTCCCAAGAAGACCACCCTTACCGGTACAAAATGCAGAGGCAGTTCCAGCCAACTCATCCTTGGGCAATCCCCCGGTCTTGGGTCGGCCCAACATGAAACGGCGGCACTTGACGCAACTGAACTGAGCAGGAACGCTATCAATGTCTGGTATTCCAGCGCACCTTGTGTGTTGCCATATGCCACAGGAGTCACATGCCAGCATTCGCTCGCCGTCATCGTCCTTGGCCCCACAGTGGCATTCCACTGTCCAGCTCTCAAGACCTCTTTCCATTCTAAACCTACTCAGACCGTTCTTCCCTAGGCATCTCCCCCTGACTCTCACGCATTGTGCTGACCCTAA
>OOIL02001249.1:344348-442657 GCA_900332095.2 Cuscuta campestris
GGAATTGAAGAAGAAGAAGAAGAGGAGATCGGACCGCCCTTTTACCTCTGACCACTACCACCGCCTCGTTGCCTCACCTTTACTCCGAGATTCGCTGCTCTCAATTTACAGGAAAAGATCGGAAGAGCAAAGGAGAAGAAAGAAGTAAAAGAAGAAGAAGGAGAAAGAAGAAGAAGATGATGATAAGAGAAGAGAGAAGAAGAAGAGAGAAAAAAGAAGAAAGAAAAAAGTGACGGCTGGGGAAAGGAAATGGGTGGGGAAGGAAAAAGAAAAAGAAAGGATAGGGAGTGGGTGGGGAGGGTAATTTAGACTTTTTGGTATAAAAAACTTTCCAAAAATAGAAACGGGAAGATTATTTTTGGACGGACGAAAAAGGAAAGTGAGAACTTTATTTATGGACGGAGGGAGTAGTTTTTTAATATGTAATTTTTATTTTTCAATTTTATACCATTTTTCATATAAAATGATTTGAAAATAACTTCAGTCAAACATCGTAACGCGTAATGTAAAGTTTATTTGTGCACGGAGGGAGTAATTTTTACGAAAATCAATACTTTATTGAGATACGAAATATTCAATTTAACGACATACACATGGAGTCTCCGAATGTAGCCCGGAGAAATACTGCCTTTTGGGCATCACTCTCCCAACCTTGGCCTATGGTTCTATATACGTATACGATGAGCGGTGATAGTGGTCTCCTATCGTTGCTCCGAAATACAAGTTTACGATAACTTCAAGTTGTTCAAACTTATGATAATATAAAAGTTTGAATATTATTCCCTACATATCAAATCATTTTTAAAAATCAATATTATAATAAATCAATTTTAAAACATTAATTTTAAAAGTGTTCAAAATATTAATTTGAGAATAAAATACTACTTTTTATATTTTTTAAAATAACTTTATATCATACAAAGAGTGTTTTTTAAAAACATTTTTACAAATATAATAGTTGAACGGGAAGTCCGTGCAATACGATTTTGTACATACCTCGAGTTCGAGAAAGAAAGTGAAACGGAGTTGTTGAAGACTAGTTAGAAACCGAGACTCTAGAGGTGTTATCAAGCTTTGCCAAAGAACAAAAAAATAGCAAAAAGTGTCTCAATAACTTGAAGAACACTAAAAAAATGCAGAATTTTCGGAAGGGTTTCCTTACCTTAAACGGGCTCTAAAGGAACCCTTGTTGGCTCTAATTTCTTCTAGTCTTCTGGGAAGAGGTTTGGTAGTGTATTAAAAGTAAAATAACTTAAAATTTTTGTGGCTATATAGGCTAAAAATGTGAATAAAGTTGTTGCAATATTGATAGGAAAGAATGGAGAAAAAATGAATAACTTTTGGGTGGTATTTATAGGTAAAAACTTGTAAAAACAACCAATAAAGATTACCTCAACTTGATCATGATAATTTAGATTTTTTTGGAGGATTTTAATATCATAAAATCAGGAACATATCAAAAAATCAAGAGAAGTGTAAAACTCTTCAAATGTGTCATCAACATCCATTAAAAATATTTTAAGAATATTTGATGATGTTTGGATTGATATGGAGAAATTCAATGTGATAAAGTAACTAAAAAGACTCCAAAATAGCTTAGAAAAAGATTCTCAAATAGTTCCAAAAAAAATTAATTAGGGAAGAGTTTTGATATTTTTCGGAATTATATCATTAATTTTCGTGTAAAGAAGAAAAAAAACTAAAAAAATAATTCCACTAAATAGAGTGGGATTTAAACTCTAGTGGCGTGAGTCACACTTTGCATCAACTTCCACTTTTCTATTCAACTTTTCATTTGTATTAATGATTTTTAACGTACTTATTCCATATTTCATAGTTTTTTTTGTGACCCAATTCTATTACTTAGCCCAAAATTAAATTAAGTTGGGTGCAATTCCAACTAATATTCCTAAACCATTTTTATAAGAATAATTTTTTTTTAACTATGATTCCAAATATATTTTATTATTTTTAGATTATCAAATTAATGTATTTAATTTTAATTTCTTTCTCATTTTTTTTATTATTTTTAACTAAATCTTTCTAGGCCTTATTTAAGAATGTTACAATTCTTCCCCCCTTAAAGAAATTTCATCCTCGAAATTTACATGTCATAGGATCAAACAAATATGGGTACTATATATTGTCGTATTGATTCTTCCGTCTCCCAAGTTGCTTCTTCTGTGGTATGATTCCTCCCGAGAACTTTGACAAGTGTCACTTTCTTGCTTCTGAGTTGACGGGTTTCTCGGTCAAGAATTTGAACAGGTTCTTCTTTGTATGTTAAGTTTTCATCCAAGGTTACCGTTCCTGGTTGTAGTATATGCGTTGGATCTGCCTGATACCTTCTCAACATTGATACGTGAAAAACGTCGTGTATCTTGTTGAGCTCGTTTGGTAATCTAAGATGATAGGCCACTAGCCCAATACGTTCAATGACTTCATACGGACCAATGTATCTTGGACTTAATTTTCCTTTCTTCCCAAATCCTAAGACAAGTTTCCACTGTGATACTTTGAGAAAGACATTTTCTCCGATTTGGTATTCCACGTCCTTCCGTTTGAGATCAACGTAGGATTTTTGACAATCATGGATGCAGCTTTGAGTTTGTATTGAATGGTCTTTACCTTGTCTTCAGTGTCTCAGACTATTTCAGGTCCAATTAATTTACGCTCACTTAATTCTGTCTAGCATACAAGAGTTCTGCACCTCTGTCCATATAGTGCTTCGTATGGTGCCATTTGAATGCTCGATTGATAACTATTATTGTATGCAAACTCCATTAGGGGTATATACTTTTCCCAGTTTCCTCCAAAGTCGATGACACAAGACCTCATCATGACTTCAAGAATCTGTATTACTGATAAGTCCGTTTTGTACGCACTTATCTTCTCTATATTTAATGTATTATTTTCTAATTTTGGATTAAATAAATTAATTTCTCAATGGTTTTATATCTTTTATTCATAATTGCAAAAGTGTAGAAAAGTTATGTCTTGTTGTAAAAAGAATAAAAATTGAGTCAAAAGTGGTACAAAAAGGTAAAAGATTGTGCAAATGGAATGCAACGGAGCAAGGAGACAAAAGATGGTGAAAATCCATGAAGTGAAAAATGTGCATTCAAATATGGCGATGCACCCCGTCAAAAGATTTGAGGTCAAATAAATTGAAATACCAAAAAGGAAATTGTTTGAAAGGAAAAGGTAAAAAAATGTTGATTCATATCAAAATTAATTTGTTTGACCCAAATTGGTTCGGAATTTGAAGTGGGCGCAGAAGAAAAAGTTGTTCAGAATAAAATTTTGAACAACACTGTATTTTTACAAAATATTTTTAGACCGGGTCAAAATCCGGCCTACCAGGTGCTGCCACGTGGCGCAACATTGCTGGCCGGCCAATTGTAGCAGCAAAATGTAGCAAGTGGTGGGGAGCCGTCAATTCACTATTGTCAAGTAAGAAAACAAAAAAAAAGAAGAAAGAAGAGAAGCAACTCACGCATAGAGTAAGAAAGAACAAAAAAACATTTGATTTGCAGATCATGGAAACACGGCCGCCATTCTCACCAAATCTGAAGCGTGCGCCTCTTCAGCTCAGGCGTGCGCCTGAAATCAATATTAGTGCTATAAAAAGGGCCTCGGCCCTTCATTCTCATCAAGCCTTCTTTAGGGTCTTTAAGGCCCGGAACTCCATTCTCCACTCTTTTCTCAATTATATTTTAATATTTTAGTTTAGTTTTGTTCTGGTTGTCCCAAAGTGGCTCCGACTCTGCTCTCTGTTGTAAGTTTTAATACTTGTAATTTTAATAAAATGTTTTTTTGTTTTATTCACTGTTAATATCTAGTATGAGTTAGGACCCAGATTAGGGTCTTGGCTAAATTTGGGCATATACTCTGTATGTTTAGTTAATAGTTGGAATAATTGTTCTAGAATTATTTTTATTGTTAAATTAATTATGTCGAGAGAAAAATTAATTAATAATTGGAAATTAGTTTTTGCCTTGTCCATGAGGATATAAAATTAATTAAGCCAAACTTTTTAGAACACATTAATGTTGCTTTGAGAGAGGATAAGTTAATGAAATATTTGTGACAGAAATATTATTATTCCAATTATTGATTAAATATGTGACAACAGTAGTTAACTCAGATGATGCCTTGACCCGAAGTCTAGTCCTATACCCGTACTATTTATTTTCTTTTTCTCAAAAAGAACCTAGTACTTTAGTTTACTTTCAAATCAAATCGAGAATACTTTCAGACCCGTCCTAACCTTCGTCTAGTTAGAAAAATTGGCTAATTCCCTTCGTCCACTCCTCGAGAGACACGACACTCGGAGAAAACTAACCCTTCATTGGGAAGGTTGACTTACCGAAAAACTCAAATATCAAATGGCGTCGTTGCCGGGGAGTGGCACGGTTTTAGTTTAATTTTTTTTAATTAGCTTAGGTGAAGACCGGTTAGGTCGATCTTCTCACCTCTTTTTCACAAGCTACCCGTAGTAATCATTAAAAATGAATTTTCGAGATGATTACTACGATCCACCTCCTTTCTACCAACCACCCAACCATCCACCATCATTTTCCCAACAGTCCAATTCCTATCCACCATCACCACCACCATATCATCCACATCAGGATTCATATTATGATGACTACTCCGTCAATAATGGACCTGATTATTATCCATACCATGAGGAAGCACCATACAATACCCCGTCTCGGAGCTTTGGATATTCTTCATACCAAGACAACTGTGGGGATTATTATGAACCTCATGGTGATCAAGATGATTATGACCAACAAGGGCCAATGTACGATGACCAGCTAGATCCACTTATTGAAGAGATTTTGTGGACTGAGGAAAGAATACTTTATCTTGACCTAGCATTAGTAATGGAGTGTTCATTATTTGAACCACCCTATTGCCGTGATTACTCTCTGACTCGTGAAGAGCAAATCGAAGCAAACAGAGATGCAATCCAGGCGAGAGAACGATTTCTCAAAATAGTCCAAGAAGAACGCCAACTGCTCCAAACCCAGAAAGATAACGAACAACGCGAATATTGGGAGCATATGCAAAAGATGCTGGAGGACTTTAAGAAGGCTATGGAACAACAAGAAGAGATGGAGGAAATTGTTGTTCTAGAAGAGGATGAAGAATCTGAGACAGAATCTGAAACTGAATCCAACAATGTCTCAATTCTTGAATACCCACAAACTCCATCACCACTGTATATCGAAAACAAGATAGCACTTGCAGAAATGATTGCAAGAGGTACAGTGGTGATGCTTCCTGAAAGCCCACAAAGTTTAATCGTACAAGGACCGAGGGTCCTGTCTCGGAACCGCCTTCACCAGCTGCACTAGAAACGTTGGAGGAACCTGTCCTCCTAACATGTGTTAAAGACACTTCTCTAGAGGAACCTGTTCTCGAGAAATCCGAGCCCACCACCGACCCCCTTGATTCCGATACTGACGAGTCTGACGAATCTATAGACGAAAAAATACCTTGTGATGCTGAACCCATTCCGTCTATAGAAACTATCACTGAAGACTCAGGGGAAGGACATGTTGTAATCATCGAGCCAGCAACTGAAAGTCAGCCCATTGAAGACTTAGAAAGTCAGATCCTGGCACTAAAGGCTAATGATGTGGATACACCGAGGAGACTCCCACCACCACCCATCCAAGATGAGTCTCCTCCATTTTTCCTGTTGCCACCAAGCCGCAGGAATGAGTCAAAGATCCTGGACTTTGACTGGAAAAGAACAGAACAAAGGTGGCATCAGAGGAGAGTCAAAAAGGTCAAACTTTATGACTCTCGGATCGGTAAGTCCCGTAAAAAACGGGCTAACGTCAAGCTAGTGACGCTAAAGAAGCGCTTCTTGGGAGGCAACCCAAGTGAATAATTTTATTTTTCTTTTTCGTTTTTATGTGTTTTTGTTTGTTTGTTTGTGTGTAGGTGGAGCTTGGAATTAGGAGTGCCGGTGAACCATTTTGACTCAATAAAAATGACTAACTTTTGTGCACAATATTTTTGTAAAAACATTTTCCAAAGAAAACTTGAGAATTGTCTCTGTCCCAAACTCTTGTTTTTATCGCTTAATGACCTCGAGGGCGAGGTCAACCCTAAGTGTGGGGAGATTGGAGTTTGGTATAGAATATTTTTATTTGTGTAGTAAAAACTTTTTGAAAATATTTTTATACAAATTGTTGCATTTTACATATTAATATTGATCTCTACACCGTTTACGAAATGACTGTCTAAGCTGGAATGGTACTTAAGTGGACGCAAAGGGTGACGCCTTCAGGAGCTGAACTTGTCCCACCATTCCTACTGGGTCACTCTGTGGAAAGGTTTATTCGGGTGAGCCTAAGAGCACCTAATTGGCAGCATTCTGCCCGATCCCGAATACTCTGAATCGGTCTAGTTATCACTATTGATACTTTTAAAATTGTTTTATACTTTTTACTCTTTTCATAGGTAGAATTATTTTTAAGAGCCCCCTTATGCAAAAATTAGCCAAAATTTTTAATTTTTTTTCTTTAAATTGCATATATAGTCTTTTTATTGGCTAACTTTAATAAGTTTTCTAAATAAATAAATTTGGATACTAATGTGTTGAAAATAAATCATTGATTTAGTGAATAGATTATTAACTTGTAAAATATGTTAAGGTCAAACATTTATAACTTGTCATTTAAAATGATGCTGTTCAATACTTGAAATTGAGTATGAGCAGTATACTTTTCTGAAAAAAATTTGATATTTCAATGATTGCATTGTAAGTTTTGGAACTAAAAAAAATTCAAAGAACACACATTGGTGAGACCGAGTTCTGGAGTGAATTCAAAGTCAAAAAGCATTTGGTTCTATGTCAGATGATGAGACTTATATTGAAGTGAGTGTCAAAAAGCATGCGGTTCTATGTCGGGTGATGAGGTTTTTGAGTGAATAAAAATCCAAAAAGCTCGTGGTTCCATGTCATGGGATGAGGATCAAAGTTTTTGCTTGTGTCGACATGACAAAGTGAAGTTCTACAAAAAAATTCCAAACTTACTCTTTGCATAGGAATAAATGATATTTTTAGAAAAGTTATTTTCAAAATTGTTTTTCAATGTACATATCTTTGACCTTAAATTATTTTACAGTTATTACAAAAACAGTTACAATTCTTTTGTTTTAGACATTAGTATCTAAGTTTGTAAATGGACAACTTTTACATTTAGCCAATAACATTAATTTCTTTGCATCTTTTATAAAAACAAATAAAAATATTTTGCTAACTTTTTGTAAAAAGGGTGCTATTTCTAGTAATTCTATTTTTGTAAAAAATAAATAGTGTAAAAGAGATTTGTGCAATAAATTGTTTAAAAGTGTGGTCAATAGTTTTTCCAAAATCTTTTTGTTAATATGTGTTGGATCCAGAATTTCATTTGTTGTTGTACTTTGTTGCTTGAGGGCAAGCAACGCTTAAGTGTGGGGAATTTGATAAGTCCGTTTTGTACGCACTTATCTTCTCTATATTTAATGTGTTATTGTCTAATTTTGGATTAAATAAATTAATTTCTCAATGGTTTTATATCTTTTATTCATAATTGCAAAAGTGTAGAAAAGTTATGTCTTGTTGTAAAAAGAATAAAAATTGAGTCAAAAGTGGTACAAAAAGGTAAAAGATTGTGCAAATGGAATGCAACGGAGCAAGGAGACAAAAGATGGTGAAAATCCATGAAGTGAAAAATGTGCATTCAAATATGGCGATGCACCCCGTCAAAAGATTTGAGGTCAAATAAATTGAAATACCAAAAAGGAAATTGTTTGAAAGGAAAAGGTAAAAAATGTTGATTCAATTCAAAATTAATTTGTTTGACCCAAATTGGTTCGGAATTTGAAGTGGGCGCAGAAGAAAAAGTTGTTCAGAATAAAATTTTGAACAACACTGTATTTTTACAAAATATTTTTGGACCGGGTCAAAATCCGGCCTACCAGGTGCTGCCACGTGGCGCAACATTGCTGGTCGGCCAATTGTAGCAGCAAAATGTAGCAAGTGGTGGGGAGCCGTCAATTCACTATTGTCAAGTAAGAAAACAAAAAGAAAGAAGAAAGAAGAGAAGCAACTCACGCATAGAGTAAGAAAGAACAAAAAAACATTTGATTTGCAGATCATGGAAACACAGCCGCCATTCTCACCAAATCGGAAGCGTGCGCCTCTTCAGCTCAGGCGTGCGCCTGAAATCAATATTAGTGCTATAAAAAGGGCCTCGACCCTTCATTCTCATCAAGCCTTCTTCCGGGTCTTTAAGGCCCGGAACTCCATTCTCCACTCTTTTCTCAATTATATTTTAATATTTTAGTTTAGTTTTGTTCCGGTTGTCCCAAAGTGGCTCCGACTCTGCTCTCTGTTGTAAGTTTTAATACTTGCAATTTTAATAAAATGTTCTTTTGTTTTATTCACTGTTAATATCAAGTATGGGTTAGGACCCAGATTAGGGTCTTGGCTAAATTTGGGCATATACTCTGTATGTTTAGTTAATAGTTGGAATAATTGTTCTAGAATTATTTTTATTGTTAAATTAATTATTTCGAGAGAAAAATTAATTAATAATTGGAAATTAGTTTTTGCCTTGTCCATGAGGATATAAAATTAATTAAGCCAAACTTTTTAGAACACATTAATGTTGCTTTGAGAGAGGATAAGTTAATGAAATATTTGTGACAGAAATATTATTATTCCAATTATTGATTAAATATGTGACAACAGTAGTTAACTCAGATGATGCCTTGACCCGAAGTCTAGTCCTATACCCGTACTATTTATTTTCTTTTCTCAAAAAGAACCTAGTACTTTAGTTTACTTTCAAATCAAATCGAGAATACTTTCAGACCCGTCCTAACCTTCGTCTAGTTAGAAAAATTAGCTAATTCCCTTTGTCCACTCCTCGAGAGACACGACACTCGGAGAAAACTAACCCTTCATTGGGAAGGTTGACTTACCGAAAAACTCAAACATCAATTACTCGCTATGATTGTCCATCTGTTTGAGGATGGAAAACTGTACTGAGGTGTAGCTTAGTTCCGAGAGCCTTTTGAAATGCTTGCCAAAATTGGGATGTGAACCTTGGGTCTCTGTCGGAAATGATAGAGAGGGGTATTCAATAAAGTCGTACAACTTCCTGAATGTAAAGTTCAGCCAGTCTTTGTAATGAAAAATCGCTTCGAATAGGTAAAAAGTGAGCCGATTTTGTGAGTTGATCCACGATTATCCAAACTGAATCATTCTTCTTTAGAGTTTGAGGTAGCCCAATGACGAAGTCCATCGTTATACGGTCCCATTTTCATTTAGGAATAGTGATAGGTTGTAGTAATACTGATGGGACTTGATGTTCGGCCTTAACTTGTTGACAAGTTAGATATCTCATTGTATACTCTGTGATGTCACGCTTCATGCCTTGCCACTAGTATTATTGTTTCAAGTCTTGGTACATTTTTGTACTACCAAGATGCATATGTAAGTTAGGGGTATAAACAGATATTAATCGGATCGGATGTGTCATTACCAAATTTGTATCCGTTTCTTTTTGTCGGATATCAAGTTCATATACGGATTTTGACGGATACTGAAAATCAAAACGGTATCCGCATCTGTCGGATATCGATTGGATATCAGATATATCCGTATCCGTTTCCAATTTTTAAAATCAAATTAAACAATACTTTAATTTTAAATTAGATTAAAGTCAAATTATTATTATTAAATCATTTATAATTTGTTATAGGATACTTATTTTCTTTGTTTTCATGATATATGATATTCTACGATAACTTTATATGATAAAAAGATATACACATCACAGTATACACATATTTTTATATGTCTGTACATATGATAAGTCCGTTTTGTACGCACTTATCTTCTCTATATTTAATGTGTTATTGTCCAATTTTGGATTAAACAAATCAATTTCTCAATGGTTTTTATATCTTTTATTCATAATTGCAAAAGTGCACAAAAGTTATGTCTTGTTGTAAAAAGAATAAAAATTGAGTCAAAAGTGGTACCAAAGTATAAAAGATTGTGCAGATGCAATGCAACGAAGCAAGGAGACAAAAGATGGTGAAAATCCTTGAAGTGAAAAATGTGTATTCAATTGTGGTGATGCGCCCCGTCAAAAGATTTGAGGTCAAACAAATTGAAAAAGCACCAAAAAGAAATTGTTTGGAAAGAAAAAGTTAAAAAAAATGTTGATTCAATTCAAAATTAATTTGTTTGACCTAAGTTGGTTCGGAATTTGAAGTCGGAACAGAAGGAAAAGTTGTTCAGAATAAAATTTTGAGCAAGACTGTGTTTTTAGAAAATATTTTCGGACCGGGTCAAAATCCGGCCAACCAGGTGCTGCCACGTGGCGCAACCTGGCCGGCTGGCCTACTGTGGCAGCAGCAGCAAGGGAGTTGCATCCAATTTCATGTGTCAACTCCAAATCATCATCATCAAATCAACAAAGTTAAAAAAATATAAAGAAGGTGAGAAAAACTTCACGCAAGAAAAAAATTGATTTGCCTCATTGTGCAAATCCGCCGCACATCATCAATCAGCAGCAGCACTAACTCCAGGCGTGCGCCTGGACCTCAAGCCCACGCCTGTCAGAGGCCTGGACCGAAAATTTCTCCTATAAAGGAGGGCTTCGCCCCTTCATTCTCACCAAGCTCCAATCCGGGTCTTTAAGGCCCGGAACTCCATTCTCCGCTCTTTTCTCATTTATATTTTAATATTTTAGTTTAGTTTTGTTTAGGTTGTCCCAAAGTGGCTTCAACTCTGCTCTCGGTTGTAAGTTTATTTTTACAACTTTTAATAAAATGTTCTTTTATTTTATGCACTGTTGATATTTAGTATGGGTTAGGACCCAGATTAGGGTATTGGCTAAATTGGGGCATATACTTTGTATGTTTATTTAATAGTTGGAATAATTGTTCTAGAATTATTTTTGTTGTTAAATTAATTAGTTATGTCGAGAGAAAAATTAATTAATTATTGGAAATTAGCTTTTGCCTTGTCTATGAGGATATAAAATTAATTAAGCCAAACTTTTTAGAACACATTAATGTTACCTTGAGAGAGGATAAGTTAATGAAATATTTGTGACAGAAATATTATTATTCCAGTTATTGATTAAATATGTGACAACAGTAGTTAACTCATATGATGCCTTGGCCCGAAGTCTAGTCCTATACCCGTACTATTTATTTTTCTTTTTCTCAAAAGCATCCAGTAGTTTATTTTATTATTTTCAAATCAAATCGAGAAGACTTTCAGACCCGTCCTATGTTTTGAGTAGACCAATATGTCATCGATGAAGACAACAACAAATTGATCTAGGTAGGGACGAAATATTTAGTTCATTAAATCTATGAAAGCTACAGGTGCATTGGTTAATCCAAAAGGCATCACCGTAAACTCGTAATGTCCATAACGAGTCCTGAAGGCGGTTTTTGGAATGTCATCAGCTTTAACTAGAAGTTGATGATATCCATACCTTAAATCAATCTTTGAGAAGACACTTGCTCCACGTAGTTGATCGAATAAGCCATCAATTCGTGGTAATGGGTACCGATTCTTAATAGTTAACTTGTTGAGTTGTCGGTAATCCACACATAATTACAATGAGCCATCTTTTTTTTAACAAGTAATAAAGTTGTTCCACAGAGTGATACACTTGGCCTAATTAATCCTTTGTCCAACAATTCTTTAAGTTGTGCCTTTAACTCCTTCATTTCTGCTGGAGCCATACGATAAGGGGTGATTGATACCGGCATGGTTATAGGTGCGAGGTCGATGGAAATTTCAACTTCATGAGGTGGAGGTAAACCTGGAAGTTCATCGGGAAAGACGTCGGGAAATTCATTGACAATTGGAATCTTCTGTATTTGTGGATCTAACGTCCGCATATCTAACATGGCATAAGTATGCTTCACATTTCTTTCATATTAACCGTTTGACTTGCATTAAAGATATGAACTGAGGTGTTTGTGAGATGAGTTCTCCCTGGACAGTTACAATCAAGCCATCCTCAGTTTGGAGCATTAATACTATATTATGACAATCCACAATAGCTTTGTGATTTAAGAGCCAATCCATCCCAAGAATCACATTAAATTCTTTGTATGGAAGTTCAATTAAGTCCGTATGAAAGGTTTTCCCTTTTACTACTAGTGAGCAATTCTAATATACCTCTTTTAGAGTTATGCTGTGTTCTAAAGGGTTTGAGACTAGTATTGGATTATCTAGTTGACTTTTGTTCAACATCTTCGTAAAAAGTTGACTCACACATATATAAGAATGTGTAGAATATAGGTCATTATCGAATATAGTGAACATACCTATAATAACATTACGGTTCTGTTCATCTTGCCTCCCTTGTATTGCATATCATATCATATATCATATATATCATCATCATATATATATATTTATAAAGTTGAGCGGCTTAAATGTGGTAACGACACGTGTCACGCCACATGTGTACATTTGTAACACATGTCATGCCACATGTGTATCACATGCCACGTGGCATGCCATGCATGCGTATTATTTTTTATATCAAATAATCACTATTTTTATTATACTCTATAAATCCCTTCAGTTTATAAACTTTCACTTTCTAATTTTAATAATAATTTTTGTATTATATTTTCATCATTGTAATATATTTTAAAGTTCGAAAACTAATTTCATTAATTTAAAAATGTTAAACAAGTTTTTTTTTGTAATCCAAAACTTATATTTCTATTACTTCTAAAAAGCAATTTCATTAATTTATCACATATGCATCTTTTTTTGAGTGTTATTGACTCTATTGCATAAGCATCTTTATTAACTATATGATATACATTTTAAAACTTTAGATTTATTTTATTATGCACCCTCTGTCCTAAAACTGACTTCTCAATTTACGACATTTGACTGAAGTTATTTTAAATTCAATTTGTTTGATTAAGTGTAAAATTTAAAAAAAAAAACTTTTATATTTAAAACTGCATCAAAAGTTTAAAAAAAATATAGATTACATGACGTTATTATTTTATCAAATGAGTAATGAAAATAAAAAGTAGAATATTTACGAGCCCGTGCGAAGCACTTGCGAAGCACGGGGTTAATACTAGTGTTTTGCTGGAACTCGATTGTTGTTGTTGCCATTATTTTTTCCTTGCATTGGTGGAGCTTGTCTTGGAGGTGGGCGGTTGTTATTATTCTGAAGTGGTGCTTCCGCCTTCTCAGTACGTTTACGACAGTTCTTTGAGATGTGACCTTTCTGGCCACATCACATACATGCTCCAGTTTACACCAACATTCCCCATTGTGGTGATGATTACATGAAGGGAATTCAAGCCTTTCAACCAGAGTATCTGTCTTCTTTTGCTTATTGTTGTTGTTTGGGGGCTTGACCATATTTTCCCCAACCAACATTTTTTGTATCGGAGATGTTCTTCTTTGATGATGCTTCCCCTTGATCAAATGTTTTCTTTCCGATCGCATCAATACGCATGGTTGCTTTGATGAGCTTATTGAAGTTCCGATGTACGGTCCCGTTGAGACTCCTTTAGAATTCATCATCTAGCCCATCGATGAAGAACTCACATCGTTTCTCCTCATCAGTGATTAAATCCTTAGCATAATTAGATAGCTAAAAAAGTTTTGTTTTGTAAGCTTCCACGAACATTCCTTTACGTTTCAGATTTTGAAATTCTTTTCTTTTTGCGTCACGATAGTAAGGAGTAAAGGAGGTATGAAATGATCAGAAAAAGCTTTCTCAAATGCTACCCAAGTTAGGGGTTCGGGCAGTCCTTCTTTGGTCTTTTTGACTTTCCACCAATCATATGCTTCATTTTGCAGTAGAGATATGGCCAGTCGAGCCCATTCTCCTTCTTGAATGAGGTTATCTTCAAAAACACATTTTGTCTGTTCGATCCTGTCCTCTGCGACTTCTGGAGGTCCCAATTCTCCTCCCTTGTATACCCAAGCACCATTCTTAAGACGATCTAAATATTAACCTTCTGGACAGGCTTGTGTAGCAAGTTGGTGGAGAAATCCCACCACTAGATTGATTACGTTATTTCCAACGATATTCTCATTATTAGCATTGAGATTGTTATTATTATTTCTTGGGTTTCACCAACAAAGTTTCCAATATTTGATGCCTCGGAATCTCCGGACACATGAGGTTGGTTGTTCAAAACTTCCATTCTAGGATAAGTCAAGAGTTATGAAATTACTAACTATCTTCTTACTCCAAAATTATCCTTGATCGATGTGAGCGGATGTCGTGGAGTGGAACATGGCTATCCTTCGTTTTACTATAATTTTCAAAACAAATGTGCAAAAATGTTTGTAAACTTTTGATCACCAAACATTAAAGTGTAAATTATTTTTATAGCATACGGTAAAACAATTAAATAGATAATCAATACATTACATTGAATTTCTCCATTAAAACTCCATTAATGGAGGTTGGGAGGATTTAGAGAAGGTGAAGCCTTGTAATGCAAGATTTCTTTAGTGATTGAGGAGGATATATGAAGAAGTATTGAGACTCTTTTATAGTAGGTGAATTATCAAGATTATTTTTTCTAACATCTCCACTCATAAAAGCCTGAAGAGGAGATGGGAGATGTTGGGCATCTTCTCAAGAATGGGGTATGTGGGGAAGCATCAAGGAATGTGTAGGGAATTTTTCTATGGTTGGGATGTGATATCTCAAGATTTGGAGAAAAAAATTCTTGTTTTGGAACAAATTCTTTACCTATTGAAATTTTAAGCTATTTTTCAAACGAAGTTCGAATCCAAAACCGATCATTTTTTGAATTCGCAAAAATTAATAGATTTCAATGACGTGTTTAAAATGTTTTTTCAAATATTTTTATTTGTCAGGCCTCCGGGCCCACACGTTCAAAATTGGTGGTTTAAGTATTTAATTCTTTTAGACCATTTTTCGTGGCGTTATATCATTCCTTAGTATTATCCCCAAATTATATCTTCACTACTATTAACGTCCCCCTTAATTAGATATGCTGATATACACTATATAGACATGGTGTGACTTTAAAAAAAAACTTTCTATTATGTTACAAAAACGAGGGAAATGCACCAAAAAGAAAACAAAATGATTTCACGAAAATCACTTTACGATATGAACCAAATAGAAATACATATTTTTCAGAGTTCTAACCAAAAAGTAAAAAAGGAAAATGACTTTAGAAATGTAGCTCATTTTTCCAAAACTTATTTTCCTACCTTCCAAACGGAGCCTTAAAGAGAAAGAATAAAAAGATTTGAAGGAGGATGGTTGGTGGAAGATGACAAATACAAGAGGAAATCACAATGAAAACCGATAAATTTGAGAGGGGAGGAAAAGGAAAAAGAATAAAATTAAAGTAAAGCATAGAGAAAGTACAAAAATATGAGTTCCATGTTTTTTCTAAAATAAAAATTACAATGCTAATAATGCTAACATATAATACCAAAAATACTGTGAAATACCAATATATAGTCCTTCATTATGACCGTTGGGTAAAAGGCCCTAACATGTGGGTCGGTCCAAAGTAGGGGCCTAAAGGAGATCCAAAGCAAACCAAAAGTTGAAGCTTGGACAGAGGAAGAAGCACCAACGGATGAGGCTCGACCTGTACTCGGACTGGAAATTGGGGCCCGATAGCTGGTCGAGTCATACTTGGAGGGTAGATCCATCTTAAGAGGACATGGCAAAGGGAATATTAAGAATCACTCTATCTTAGCTCAATCATTTCAAGTTAAACTATCATTAATGATATTCGTACGAAACATTAAATGTAGAGGAGATGCCTGACACGTGTGCACACTGCCGCTGAAAGTGTCGAAGTGTATGGACCACTGGCCATCCACCATGTCACCCACCATGTGCATAACTATCTCCACTATAAATACTCTATGCATGAAGAGAAGAATGGGATAACATGGGAGAGGTGTGTAAGACAGAGAATATCACTTGTATTAAGGAAGACATTTTGTAGTCGAGTCTAAGGCACTCGGGATGCCCATACGTTATAATCAATAACATATCCATTCACGCCATAAGATTGAACTTCCGTATGATATTTCTCCCTATGTACTCATTTCTCACTCTCACCCTTACTCTGACCCAAGGGAAAGTTCTCAGTCTTTTAGACCATCTCCAAAGTCTTAACTCCAATATTGGTGGCATTGGCCCTGTCCAAAAAGAATCCAAATGAAAGAAAACCAAACCATACCATGTCGAACTCATCTTGCGAAAGGTTCTCCAACGGCTCTCCTTCGTCTGAGTAGTGTTCCAACGGGTCTCCTTCGTCTGACCACTTTGTTGGATATCTGTCATTCATTGTTTTTTAGAAGGCAGAGCACCGCCACCACGGGTCAATAATCCTCTACGGCTCGACAATCAACAATGGGCACACCGAACCAGGGAAGGAATGCCCCCCTTCTCAGGGGGTTGACCATGGAGGATGTGTTGGCATCACCCGAGGCCCTGAGGGTTATGGCTCGGGTAATGAAAGCCTGGGCGTTGCAGAAGAACCGTGACCTACAACATAGTCGCGCTGACTAAGTTTCAATGAGGAGGGGGGTGCTCGGGAGGCAGAAAGCGGAGAGATAATGTGCCCTCGCCTATTCGACATATGTAGGGTCTTGACGAGGAAATATAATTGGCGGGAAGGTCTAGCTTGAGAGCTTTAGTTTTTCTTGTATCGGCCGCATGTCGATCTAGGAACGAATTGAAACAGAAGGGAGCAATTTTCGCAGTGGTTGCAATTGCAGGATGTTGCCCTGCATCGAAGGCCAGGATGTCGAGGTAGAAAAACTAATGAAGGATGTTTGGGACCTGGCGAGCATGATGTCCTTGTCGTCACCCTGCACAAAGCAGGTGATGATTGTCAAGTTCCCCAAACATTGCAAGATGCCCCAGCCTCTGGTCTATGATGGAACCACCAATCCACCATCCCACAGGCCTTCCTCCAATCATACCAAGGCATGCTCATCCTGACATGCCCCCCTGACGAAGCACTATGTAAATTTTTCTTTCGAATCTTTAGAGGATTGGCCCAAGTGTGGTTCACCACATTCCACCCAACAAGCAGTGGTCGTTTTGAGCAATTCGCCGCCTAGTTCAAAGCTTAGTTCGTGGGGAGTTTTGAGCATAAGAGACAGTTCTCTTATCAAATGTACAAAAATGATGAATGTACATAAAAAAGAGTAACGCTAGGGGTACACCATAACTGTGTTTGATTTATACACCACTAGTCTTCTCACCACACATTTCTTATTGACCTCTCTCTCTTCATATCCACATCAAAAATTGTATGGTCGAGAACATGTTGATGTACAAATGATAAGCAATTGAGATCAAAATTTCAATACCCTAACTTGACTGAGGATGATTTTTGCAATAAATTTAGGAGTGCCTGCACCATATATCTGGATGAACGGGGTTATCCGTACATCCACATGAATATCTATTTTCGAGTAACTAAATACTCATTTTCGAATAATAGAATACTCATTTTTGAGTAACTGAATACTCATTTTTGAATAACTGAATACTCGTTTTTGAATATAACTAATTTTGAGAAAAAACAAGTATTAATTATTTGATAATGTATATCTAGTTTATCGACAATGAATACTTCCTCCGTCCCACAGTCTTTGTCCACTTACCTTTTGGCACACCATCCAATGCACTTCTTTAATCCAATTTATCTTGTAATTTGTATATTAAAAAATTATAAAAATTATATATTAATAATCTATATGTTAAGACGAATCAAACAAGATCACACATGACTATTTTTAGGCTTACACATTGAGAGAATTTGATGAGTCAAAGTGCTTAGATGAACAGTTCCAAAAGTCAAAACTGGACAAAGATAACGGGACGGATGTAGTATTAAATTACTCGTAAATGATTACTAGTTGGCCATGTTATGTAGAAGAATAAGAATGGAGCAATCGCCAATCGCTGTCCACCGCTATTGTGCCCAATGCGAGTACGTGCCTGTTTGGGAACAGCGTTAGCGTTTTGAAAAAGCTATCTACGGGCAGCGTTCAGCGTTAGCGTTTTCAAAGTGATCTGCACCGTTAAAATTATATCCAAAACGCTAAGCTAAAATAGCAGTACTAGTACTACTATTACTCCGCGTATGTACCCTGGACTCGCGTTCATCATCATCTATTCATTCTCAACTTTTTTGGCTTTAGGCTGCAGTGGTGGTCGGAGCTAGGGAGTTAGTAAGCGAGAGGATGGAGCCGACGGTTGCTGAAACGGGAGGTGAGGGAGGAGGAGGAAGGCGGCAGCAGGCGGGCATGGGGCAGATGTTGACTGGAATAGTTAGAATGGCGATTTTCTGGTACTTCGCATCAAAGTTCTTTAGCCCTAAACGCGCCCCTTCCGATCCTTCTGCCCAGATCACCAATCTCTTCCACAAGGGCGAACCCTTGGTCAGTACTCAGTACCGTTGCTGTTTCTTTCACTAGATGTGCCTCTAATTGGCTTTTGAATTTCTTGTGATTATATTGCGTCAGTTGTGGTGGATATAATATTCATAGATGTGATCAATTACTGTGAATGAGTGGTATAATGAAATCCTGGGTACTTATCTCCTTCCACGTGCTTCAGTGCTTATAGATGTTTACTTGGCTTTCTAATTGCGTTGCCTAAACAACGAATTTATCTATTTAATATGATTTTTGGGAGATTAGATTTAAAATAATTGAAATGATACAACAAGTAGTTATGTTCTAAGGATGTAAATTTTATGTTTTGGTGCTTTGGTCTTGTGACACGTATGGGGAAGAAGGTCCTTCCTTCCATCATAGGAACTTGGCTAGATAAGAGCTGCCAGGATCCAATTATAATTTGCCAGTGTAAATATGCTCCAGACATGATAATTCATCAAAAACTTGGTGGATGGTGTTCTTAGTTTGTGAGAAATTTAGAGATAATTTATCATCTTTCTACCTGTTGAGCATTTTGTCTCTATCCTGGACTTCACAACTTCGAAATATACCTGTTTTGCATCATCTATGTGGAAAATGGAAATATAGCCCTAGGAAGTGTGTGAATAGATATTTCAATAAAAAGGAAATGAGAAATTGTAACTGTAAATAAAGATTATGTATATTCCTGACTTTTACATGCC
The DNA here is from genome assembly GCA_900332095.2 of Cuscuta campestris. Taxonomy (NCBI): domain Eukaryota; kingdom Viridiplantae; phylum Streptophyta; class Magnoliopsida; order Solanales; family Convolvulaceae; genus Cuscuta; species Cuscuta campestris. The sequence continues at coordinate 363,546 of OOIL02001249.1, forward strand.
GGGTTTGCACTACTTCTCTTGAATGATGGGGTTTACTTTTAAAAAATGGTGAACCATTCACAAATTTTTCCAGTTTTATGACAATCATTTTATTCAGTGTACAGTGACATTGTGCATATGCAAAATCAAATAATAGTATGTCCTTGAAGCTGACTTCAGAATAAATTATATTTAGTTATTTTTGTACGCCTTACGTCTCTAAAAGAAAGACATTGTGGTTTACATGGTAAATGAATTTCTTTTTAATTCATTTTATTTGAAAATTGGTAAAAAATTAAAAATAACCTTTTTTTTTAAAACTACATCCATAATTCTACAAAACAAGAGGTGACATGAATATGTTATTTTATCAAATGAACAATGAAATTGAAAATACTACTCCGTAAGTAAAAAAAATTATTGTGACCCTTGAATAGTAAGAGGTTGTTTTTGGGACAGATGGAGTATAACTCAAAGAAAAGGGGAAAACAAAACATTGGGTTTGTATTTTCTTTTTAAACCTGAACCAAACAGTCAATTAGTCAAATCAATGAAGCTGTTATCCTTTCAATTCCCTCAATAGACAACTCCACTAAGGAAAAGGAAAGGAAAAAAAACTCCCTCATGTATATTAGCTTACTATTTGGCATGTATATTGATAAAAGAAATTATGTAGCTTAGATTTATTTTGAAATGAATGTAAAATTATCAACCATGCAGTCTTTTTCTTAAAAGGAAGTGATAACATAATTTTGAGACATAGAAAAAGAAAGTGGGAAGCTAATTTGGAGTAATGGATTACTCAGGATTCTTTTTCACCTTTTCTGGATGAGAGTGGCGGACTGCTAGTTTTTGTATATTTTTCAGAGAAACTAAATACTTTATTGTGTTTTAAACTTCTGTCTTGCTAGTACCAGGCTTGTCATTGAGTTTGAAATTGTCGTAACATTGTTTTTTCCCTATTGTATATCAGGACAATTTGTTTATCTCCAAATGAGAAAAGTTCAATGACATTTAGAGAACTAATATATTTTCTCCATTCATACACCACAACTCTCCTTGACATTGGAATTGGTGTAACAATTTGTCCTCAATGTTCTTTAACAGGACATGTGGTTATACATCTCAGAGCAAGAAAAGTTCGATGACTTTGGCAATGAAACAGCACTCATTTGGCATGAGACAAATATACCTTATGCTGTTTGGGGACCTGAAAGTTTGAGGTCTCTTTCTTTGGAGTATGTTCCAACTGAGGTACCATATATTGGAGACTGCAACTCTGCAAGACCATTATCATTGTGTTGAGTGAAAATTTGATTCAACATACTATGTATCGATGGCCTGTAAAATGTTCTTTACTTTCTCTTTCTTGTCTGTTTCTCTTCTTGGTTGCTTTGGATATTCTTGATTGATTTTACCCATTGATATACTTTCAGGCATTGAAACACAATGAGAGTCTTTATGCTCATGTATTTTTTGCTCGCTCTGGGTATCCCGTGGATCCCAGTGATCCAGAGTACCAGCCATTGGCAGCATTTGGAAGGACACATTGTAAAACCCTGTCATCTAGCAACATCTCTTATTGATACTCACCCACTACCGCATGAAAAAATATTGTGCTTTGGGTAAAGTGCACAATGTCTGACATCTTTTTATATTAAATAATCCAATCAGCTGTCGTCACATATTTTCCGAAGTCAAAATCTGACAAGAAGAAGAGCCTGTTAAGCAACTCTAAAGACTCTAAGGATGAGTTAGTTATACCCAAGGTATATTTTCAATGTTCTCATTTTGTTTCCAAAAGTAGTTCTGTCAATATGTTTGGCCTTCTACACTTGGTTTCTTGTTTTATGTGGACAATTTGTCTTTGGGCATTGGTATCTAAGTTTTATCTATTTATGCAATCTACGTATTACTATAATGAATACTACCTTTGTTGCAAAGAGACTTGCCTGTTTTCCTTTATTGTCCGTCCCAAAGGATATGCATGTTTTCATATCTAGGAGTTTTCACTTTACTAAAAACTGTGTCTAGTCAAACTCCTCGTCAAACTGAGTACATCTTTTTCCGGGTAGGGGTAAAGTCTGCATACACACACCTACCTCCGTGGGGTTCTACTGGGTTTTTGTTGTTGTTGAAGTCAACCATCCAAAAAGATAAGAGTGAGCCTTTGTTATAGACTTAGGGGCTGTTTGTTTCAGCCTCTTAATGGTTCAGATGTCTGAATGGTTCAGCACTTAATGGTTCAGACTGTTTGTTTCAGCCTCTTAATGGTTCAGATGTCTGAATAGTTAAGACATTACAGAGTCTGAATGGTTAAGACCTCTTATCTGGATTGATCAGACATTTGCCTCTGAATAGTTAAGCAATATACTAGCTCTTAATGGTTTAGACCTCTTACTGGTTCAGCACTTAATGGTTCAGACCTCTTACTGGTTCAACACTTACCTATTCAGAAGTTACCAAACAGCCCCTTATTGTCATAGTTGTTACTAGGCAAGGCCAGGCGCTAGAGTACCTTCTAGTGGCCTAGGCAATTTGGCCTCTGCCTAGGCAAGAGGTGACGTTTAGGCAAGCGCCTCCTTGCTTTAGATGCTTTGACTGCTTTCAGGCGAGGCGTCAATCTCATAGCACCTTGTCGCTAAGCGATTCTTAGGCGACACCTTAATAACTATGGTTATAGGTATAGTTTCACTTTTTTTTTCCCACAATTCAAAATATCCATCAGCCTTGTACCAAATAACATCATGAAGATTTTCCACAAAAATATCCTATCATTATCACTGAAAAGTTGCACTATTTGCTTCAGGTGTCTGAAGAACTTGCTGATTCTAAAGAGGATGTCTCAATTGAATGGGTTTCATATTGGAAGCCCAATCTTACTATCAATTTGGTTGATGATTTCACTAGGTATTTTTTCTTTTGAAGGTTGATGACCATGAGCCGTGTTCTTTTTGACTGAAAAATCACTTAACATAGTCTACCTTAACTGAACTGAACGAAGCTGAAAGCTAATTGTAATTTGAAGCAAAAAGTGTTAGACTGAACTGTAAATAAGTTGAAAAGTACAAACACTATATTATTTCGATATGGTTTAGTACTTTAGTTGTATGAATTTTTGTTTCAATGTGGCATGTCATCTCTTGGTTAAATGATCTTGTGGCATTCTTAGTGTTGAGTACTATGTGCTTTATTAATCCAATGAAGTGGGCTTTGTGAAGTCGTAGAATGGTTTTACAGTTTTATGCTCTTTGCTAAATTTATCCATCATAAACAATGAGTACTTGAATTTAGTGAGGAAGTTATACTCCAACTTGCTGTGTAGTTATTGTTACATGACACTACACTTGCCTTTGTGCACACACACACAATGGAACAATTAGATAGTTAGTAACATACTCCAGATTAGTTACTTTTTGGTAAGGTTTTTAGTATTGAAGTCTAACTTTGAACATATGGCTTACCATTTCAGTGACTACTGATTAGTCCATGCCACTGAATGGTTTGTAAGAGTGATCTCTAGCATTCACCCATAAAAACTAGCACCAAGTGCTTTCGTGCATATTTGATTTGAAGTATATAATGCTCTGTATAACCCTAATACTCATACCCCTGTCCCATTGATTCTTCACAGTTACTATACGTAGTCAAATTATTTCTTCTTTACATATTTTCATACATCATTGGTTAAAATAATATAGTCATATCGCCTCTTTTTTTGTAGATCTTTTTATGTAGTTTTTAAATATATAAATTTCATTTTTAGTTTTATACCATTTATTAAATATATTGTTGGATTATGGAATCCAAGTGTAGAGGAAAAGGAGAAAAGATGTAGATTAGATGAAGAAGATGATGAATAGTGTAGCCTCCATTGTTTCCTCCACCTTCCCTCCCTCTTCCTAGAAGAGGGGTATAAATAGGGAGAGTTAGGGTTAGGGTTTGAGCATACATACAATGTAATGGGTCGGCCCAACAGACTGGGCTGCCCCTAAAAAGTAATTAATACACGGCAAACGGGCTTGTCCAACAGACTGGACCGCCCCGACTAATATTATACAAAGACAGGATACCCCCTGTCCAGGGTATCCATCATATATTGAAAGGAAAATCATTTTTGTCAAGCATCCTAAACCTTATTGTGAACTATTAAATGGGACCGAGGTAGTTTAATATAATGCATGTCCTATTGCCCAATATTTCCATGCCCACCTTTTGAATATAGGCACCCAAACTCGACACCTTTAAAATTTGGCGAACTCTTGAACTATGGCATTGGTTTGTGTGCACTTCATTTTACCACAACAATGACCCAATAAAATCCCAAAAGTGGGGTTTGAGGGGGTGATGTATGGTAAAGAGGTTGTTTCCGAAAGACACCTGACTCGATAAAGAGAACAAAACATAAAAACTGACGAGTGAAGTCGAACAAAGAAAAGAGAAGGAGAATATATATGGAAAGGGGATACGACAAAGTTAGTCTAGAGAGAATAAAAAAAGAAAAGCCACAAAGCAAGCACCCCATAAGACCTGAATAACCCTGAAAGCCCTAAACAGACATCTAATCACTCCTATCTAAGTCTATCTTACCACTCTCGTCTTCAATCTTCAAAGGCCTCAGTAAGCTGCAGACACCTCAAATCCTATTGAAGCACTTCCCCCAAATCTTCTTTGGTCTACGAATACCCTTGTTTGATCCCCTATGATCAACCTCTTGCAACTCATCATAGAAGCATCTGGGATTCTCCTCTGCACCAAACCATCTCAATCTAGCTTCACTTATCTTTTTCTCCACGAGAGTCACTTCCATATTCTCCTGGGTAATGTCATTCCGAACTATTTCCTTCGTTGTTTGACCGCCCAATACATCATAGAAGCATTTGGTTTTGATGATTCTTTTTGTTCTTCACTCATTATTCTGTTTGGTAAATCCATGTTAGTGACAATCAGATAAATACGTGCATGTTCGAAAGAGCTATGTTAAAATGCGAACCCAAAATATTTGTAAAGTGTTATCAAACTATGTTCAATGTCACATTTGTGTGGGCTCAGAGTTCAGTTTTTGGTTAATATCTAGATCCAGGGTATGCAAGGCATACACGTCCATCTCTCTGTTCTGATCACACTATCAGCTCGTGAAGCGGGCCTTCTGTTTGGTTATGCTGTGACGATTTCATACAATTTCTTTTATAAGTTGTTTCTGTGATAATCTATTGAAGTATATTAATGGTTGATTTCTTTTTTCAGATACACTCAAAATGCAGTTCCACCAAATATTGCTCCTTGTATCCTTGATTGTTTTTCCATTTCCATGCAAATTTATTTTGTTTGATGTGTTCGTTACTCAGCAAGGGCAAGTCCTTTACACCAATTTTCAGACTTGAACATTGCACCCACTACTGGATACTACTACCCAACTGTGTTCTTCAATGAGTTTTGGTTACTTAGAGACAAGTTTATACCCATCAATGACACAATAACAAAGTTGCCACTGCATCTTGAGCTTAGTCCCATAAGCATGACAAAATGGCAACTATTCCTGCAGATTGATCAATCTTTTCAGATTCATAGGAGTTATGGAAGCATGCTTGAAGGCGAGTCTGATGAACTGAAGGTTATGATTTAGTGATTATTAAGTTACAATTGCAATTTGGTTCAGAAATCAGCTAACTTATATTAAATCATCAGATTCCTTTTTTGACATCACTCTTAAGTCTTAAGTCTTATCTGACCTGTTTTTGAATTGTATTATTCATGCTCTTTTTTCAGAGGGTCTTTTTGGAAGGAAACCCATACCTTCTTGGGGTTACCATGGTTGTATCTCTACTGCATTCTGTGTTTGACTTCTTGGCATTCAAGAATGGTTAGGAATCTGTCTTGGTTTTCCTTCCATATTCATTAGTGTATTAATGCAAGTTTTCGTGACAAATTATGATTTCAAATAATTGATACTTTTCAGATATTCAGTTCTGGAACAAAAACAAGTCCATGGAAGGTCTATCCGCAAAATCAGTTGTTGTGAACTTTATCTCCCAGCTTATCGTCTTTCTTTATTTACTTGACAATGAAACTTCATGGATGATACTTGCAAGTTCTGGTATTGGCTGTTGTATTGAGTTCTGGAAAATAGGAAAGGCTATGCACATAGAGGTATGCATTGCTTATTAATGGTCTTCCTATATTTACTTGAAAATGAGGCATCATGGGTGATACATGCAAGTTCTGGCATTTGTTGTTGACCATGCACAATGGTATGGTTTCTATTTGATGAGTGACATTTGACAAAATGGCCAATATGCAAGTTTGGGCTAGTTTGAATGGTTGTTGGTATACCTGAGTATAATGAGTTTTCTCTTGCTTAATTGTGCATAAGTGTGTTAGTTTTGACGTTTGGTTAGTCCGTAAAACACTCAAGTATTACTAATGGTCGAATATGCAAGTTTGAGCTTGTCTGAGTAGTTATTGGTATAAGTGAGTGCAATGGGTTTTTTTGTTTAATTGTGTATACGTGCGTTGCGTTTGACTTTTGGTTAGTCTATAAAACCATTAGGCATTCCAATCCAACTTAATCAATGGCTATAAATCTGTGCTGTTTGTACAAGGATGGATGATTTAAGTCAAGTCAATGCCTGTATAAAATAATTATTTGCTGAAATATTGAAACTGCTATACCAGTTTGCAGTACGTTGCAATCTAGTTAATCCAACTTTTATTTTCATGGTTACTGGATATCTGAAAGCTTCTGATATTGCAATTACCAATGGTGACAGGAGGTTTAGTTGAATACTTGGATATTGTTTTTACTTTTGAGTTAAAAGATTTCTGAAATGTTGGGAAGTGTTTCCGTGCATCAGTTTTCCACATGCAAAGATTATGTTTGCCTTCATTTTGGTAGATGGATGAGAAGGTTATTTGCCTCTTCCCTGATGTTTGTTGCAGATAGACAGATCTGGCAAGATACCTATGCTGAGATTCCGCGATCGCGAATCATATGCTGGAAATAAGACAAAAGAATACGATGATCTTGCCATGAAGTATTTGACATATATCCTCTTCTTCTTGGCTGGATGCTTTTCGATATACTCTTTAATGTATGAACAGCACAAGAGTTGGTACTCTTGGATTCTCTCTTCCCTCACGAGTTGTGTTTATATGTTTGGTAAGTATGCCTTTTTTTCATTCTTAATTTTTTCATTTCCACTTTAGATAGCCATAATACTCTTCCCTCATGTTGAACATGAAATATGTTACTAGCAACAAATATGAATTATGTTCCAACTTTGGAGTGCATATTTCATTTGTATGTACCCACTTGTACTGCCCCTCAAAGGCTTCAAGTTTCTAACCACTTAGTCTGAAGTTGATTGTATTTTCGTTAGTATAGCAATTAGCGACTATTGATATTTGATAGCGAATCATCCTCAATCAGTAAGTCCTTTTCTTCTCTGACAAATTTCACAGGTTTCATTATGATGTGTCCTCAGTTATTCATCAACTATAAACTGAAGTCGGTTGCTCATTTGCCTTGGAGGCAAATGACATACAAGTTCCTGAATACAATTATTGACGATCTCTTTGCCTTTGTCATTAAGATGCCTACATTGCATCGCCTCTCAGTCTTTCGAGATGGTAAGTTTTACTATTTATGCATTGCTTTGTAGTTCATTTGGCATGGAGCAAGTATGGCACTGTATGCATAGCAAAGATTTTATAGTTAATAAGCGGTAATGAATATAATGGATATTGGACATAGATTTGGTTATTAGTTTAATGAAAGTAGTGTTAAATCATAAATACAACAATAATGTTGAGTGGTGATCTTGAGGTGAGTGTGCTATTTAATACTGACTTCGTCCCTTTGTGTGAAAATGAAGGTTATGGCTTGACTTCATGAAGTTTAAGAAATGTGTTGAAAAATAAAAAGTATGGTTCAAATTTGTTTAGAAGAAAGGAATATCATATGAGCCATATCCATTTTTTGGGACATTCCAAGAACAACAACATTACCCCAGTGCCTCTACGGCTCCTGCCCATTGCAGGGTAAGAGGGGGTTGGATGTACGCAATCTGACCCCTATGTTTAAAACCCCCTATGTTTAAAACATAGAGCGGCTGTTTCCAGATGACCATGATGAGTGTCAAAAGTTGCATTGACCAACTGCTACTTCACAATTCCCAGCACAGATAGTTTATAAACTTCATTCCAAAAAAAGGAATACATAAACTTCATTTTCGAACGAATGGAGTACTACATACTATTTATACTACAACATATTTATACATGTGATGATGTTGACATTACCTGTTCTGTTCTCTGCAGATTTAATATTTCTCATATACCTGTACCAAAGGTGGGTTTATCCAGTTGATAGGAAACGTGTCAATGAATTTGGGTTTGGGGGTGAGGAAGCCGATAATGCAGCTAGTAGCAGCACCGTTGCCAGGACGCAGAATGAAGATGAGAAGAAAACTAACTGATCTAATTCTTCTGATAGTTTAGTGCTTTCTAAACTTATGGTACTGTTAGTTTTTTGTTTTTATAAAACTTGATAGATAGTGTGTTTGCCCACACCTGATTTTACTGGGAGCTTGGGGGATATTGTCGCCCGTGTTTTTTCCCTTTCCATTACATGCTGTTTTGTACTACTATATTTATATTTATTTTGAACTCCGTGAAGAAGGTTGACAGAAAGAGATGAGTTATCTAGTATTATTAATAATGTAGTAGCATATGAATAATGATTATTTTGAAAGTTTTCAGCAAAAAAAATCTTATGAATTTGTTTTTATACTGATGTATACTCCCTTTGTCCCATTTTATAACGCCTGTTTTGGTTTACGATGTTTGATTAAAATTGTTTTTAAATCATTTTATATGACAAATGATACAGAGTTAAAAAATAAAAATTACATATTAAAATACTACATCAAAATATCTACAAAACTAATAGTGATAATAATACTTTATTTTATCACATCGCTAACGAAAATAGAGAAAAAAAGTGAATCTTTTATTATGTGATCTCAACAGATTTGCATATACTTTATTTTTTGATAAAATAATAGTCATGTCACCACTAGTTTTGTAAATCTTTGATCTACTTTTTAAATGTGTAATTTTTATTTTTTAATTCTATACGGAGTACTATTTTTTAGAATCAATGTTATAGCACGGTGCATGTCATATACTTCTTTCGTTCGGAAAATTTCTCATGGAGAGTCAATGTTTTTTCATTTTGAATTACAATTAAAGTTGGTCAAGTCCCGTAACGCATAATGAACGGAGTACAATTTTTCAACTTTTTCGACACATTTCTATTTTTCGTATTAGTGTATCTTCTTCGACATCTTATTCGACACATTTCCATTTTTCTAAATAAATGTATCGACTATCAAGTCAACATTGAAACATAAGTTTAGGAAGGGGGAGTAATTAAGACCACCTAAATGCATATCATAATGTGAATCTCGATCGAAATTAAGATCTTCTTTTATTTCCTGAGTTTCTTTTCTTTCCTTGATGAGAATTTCAGGTCTCAGATAAGCCCAACCGAGAACCAAATGTCAGCAAGCAGCGCTAAAATTGGATCCCTTGAGCAAAGCTTTCTTGAAACAGTAGGGGAGATATTGACATGCAAAAAAGTGTATGTTTCTTCTGCATTGTGTTTTGGCACCCGCCATCCGTCAGCAGTCAATGAAGGCATTCCTCTTCTTGACAGATTCTTTGAGAATGTTAAGACTGTTTGGACCAAATCCTACGAGATGGGCCGCAAAGATCCACGCAAAGTCGTGTTTGCGGCTAAAATGGGGATGGCTCTCTCCATTGTGGCTGTTCTCATTTTCTTCAAGGAGCCCCTTACTTACATTGGCAAAAACTCTGTCTGGAGCTTCGAATTCAGCATAGGGGCCACCCTTAATAAAGGGTTCAATAGAGCTCTTAGCTTGGGACATTTTCTGCTGGAGGGTTGTCTTTGGGCATAGTTGAACTATCTCGGTTGGCGCGCTGGAAGATGGCAAGAAGTTGTTGTAGTAATCATTGTCTTTATGGCAGCTTGTTCTTCCCTCCCTCCCTCCTTGAATTGTCTTCATTATAATTATTAAAAGAAAAGAAAAAAAATTGGGTTTGAGGTTTATATATACCTATCCCATTATTGTGTGTTTTAGGATTTCTTGCAATTTACTTGAAATTGCATCCTGCCATGATTGTGTGTACCCAATTTGGGCGGGCGATGATTTGCATAAATTGGTGGTGAAAAACTTTAGAGGCGTTGCCACTTCTCTCGAAGGCGATTGATTGATTGTTTTTTTTATTATACTTATCCGACAGGTGGCTATAAACAATGCGTCGAATACGAGAGGATACCTACCAAAATTCTTCTCTATCAGGCGTCTGATGATCTTGTGTATATTGCACCTTACATTTCCTTTTTTATGTTACTCCCTCCGTCCCAAATTATAATGCCTGTTTACTATTCACAGGGTCAAACTTCATTCACTTTCTTTCTCTATTTTCGTTAGCAATTTGATAAAATAAAATATTATTGTCACTACTAGTTTTGTAGATCTTTTGATGTAGTTTTTTAATATGCAATTTTTATTTTTTAATTCTATACCATTTGTCATATAAAATGGTTTGAAAATAATTTCAGTCAAACATCGTAAACCGAAACAGGCGTTATAAAATGGGACGGAGGTANCTCCGTCCCAAATTATAATGCCTGTTTACTATTCACAGGGTCAAACTTCATTCACTTTCTTTCTCTATTTTCGTTAGCAATTTGATAAAATAAAATATTATTGTCACTACTAGTTTTGTAGATCTTTTGATGTAGTTTTTTAATATGCAATTTTTATTTTTTAATTCTATACCATTTGTCATATAAAATGGTTTGAAAATAATTTCAGTCAAACATCGTAAACCGAAACAGGCGTTATAAAATGGGACGGAGGTAGTACTTTTTTGTGCACTTCTATTTGCCTATTTCAGTTAGGTTTTTCTTTTTGGGAACCACCTCATGGCCGTTACTGTTAGAAATATTGTACGAAGAACACTATGAGCAGTGTTCATGAAGAACTCGATAGTATGACGAATTGCGTATGAACGCTTTCATATCAAAGTTATTTTTGAGTAAACGAAATATTTCAATCGGATAAGACGTTAATCAACAACAAGGACTCGAAATCCCACACTCAATCCATACCACGAGACTCTATTTTATAGAGTCGAAAATTCAAGAACGGGCATGAACGTTCACGTCGACGCGTACGTTCGCGCGGAAGAGAAGAAAGGCGCGATTTTGAACGAAAGGTCTCCTGCGGTTTTAGGGTCTATTTCGACGTTATCCACTTGTTTGAGTCCTTTACTGTTTTGGACTCCGATCACGAAAATCTTAAGGATTTTCATAAAGAAACAACGTCCGAAATAAAAAAATCTTAAGGCTCTGCCCCTTGGACCCCGCTACCCGGGGGCTTCCGCACCCGGACCTCTGCTACCCCGGGGGCTGCTACCCCCGAACCCCGCAGTGAATTTGTAATATCGTTGAACGAGCGCGCACTTCGCGCCTCCTAACTCGTTTTACAACGTATATTTAAATTATTGTAGTAAATTCAATTACACAAAATAAACCGATGACACTGAAATCACCAATAATCCTCCCCTATTTTAGTGTAATCCATGACTTCTTGCGATAATAGATTCAACAAACTTATGCATAAATAAAAATGTCGCGACGATTGAATTTTCATCTTAGTATATTACACATTCCAAATATTTGAATTTCGGGGTGTCTCTAAGGATTGAACCCTTGCAATTCATATGAATACATGAAGATAATAGACACATAAGCTCTAAGTGCTTCTTTGTTCCAAGCTTGACACTGTATTTTTCTAGCCTTGTGTCCCTATCCTTCAACGAGCATATAAAAGTCAAGTCCAAACTTTGTGAAGCGGCTAAACTTCATACTCGTATAGGTAGTTCTTTCTTTTATGTCTTGTACCTGCATATTCAATTTTTCAAAAGAATTATTAAGAAGATTAACTTTAACCTCTCTAACTTGCAGTTCTGAAGATCCACATTACACAGAGAGAGATGCAAAGATGAAAAAAACACAAAACAAAAAACCCCCAATTTCTCTTTCTTTCTATGTGATGGAGATTCGTCAAATTCCAGCGTCCGAGAAGGGAAGAGAAAGAGAAAATCTCCACCGATCGAGCTTCCTATATATATCATATAGAGATTCTAATTATTATTATTATTTTTAAATACCATTAGTTGGTTCTTCCATTTTTTTGTTTTGTTTTTGAGTTTTATTAGTTCCGATTCCAGAGTTATGTTGCAGAGGAAGCCAAGAAGAAGAAGGATAAATTGATTAAATTAATTAATTAATGAAGATGAAGAAGAAAGAAAGATGAGAGTTTAGTTGTATCTGGCAAGAGTAATGCTAGAGTCACAAACAAACAGTTTACAAAATGCACAAACTTATCTTTTTAACATTTTTCTAGAAATAAGATGCACTCAAATAATAAAAGATATTTTAATTCAAAATCCACAAAAGGTAAGTTTGTGAAGTTTGTGAACTATATGTTTGTGACTCTAGCATTTTCCATCTGGCAATAGGAATTGCGCATCACAAACACAGTAGATATTATATATTGGTAGGATAAATTTCACCAATGGTACTTGAACTTTAGCTGGAATTTCGAAGTGGTACCTGAACTTCAAATCCTTTCAAATAAATCCCTGAATTTACACAATCCTTTCACTAATGAACCATTAGCCCGTTTCTAGGTTAAATTCCGGTATTTGGGCCAAATTCGAATTTTATATATTTTAAAATTTTCAATTTGACCCCATTTCTTCTTTTCTTTTCTTCCACGCCCCGCCCCCGCCGCCCGCCAGCAGCGGGTCAGAGCGTTTTCCGGCTAAATCCGGCGAAATTGACGGCGGGCAACCACTCCAATGTGGTCGTGGCATCAGGGCGACCTCCAAGGACCCCTCAATTGCAAGATTTGATGACGATTTGCAAAACCCCCAATTTTGGACCCAATTTCGAATTTTAGGATTTTTTCGAGTAGAAAAATTCAAATTCAAGAAGTTACAGGCCAAATTAGACAAAATGGTTTGGATATTATTGATCCCCGTCTCAAGACGAAGAGAATGACATTGGTCCCACTGGAATCGGACAAAGTTCATTTTCCGGCGACTTTGACCGGCGGGCGGCGGGGGCGGGGCGGGGCGTGGAAGAAAAGAAAAGAAGAAATGGGGTCAAATTGGAAATTTTAAAATATATAAAATTCGAATTTGGCCCAAATGACCGGAATTTAACTTAGAAACGGGCTAATGGTTCATTAGTGAAAGGATTGTGTAAGTTCAAGGATTTATTTGAAAGGATTTGAAGTTCAGGTACCACTTCGAAATTCCAGCTAAAGTTCAGGTACCATTGGTGAAATTTACCCTATATTGGTAATAGGAATTGTGCGTCACCACAAGAAAGAAAGAGACGAGAAAATCGAGAAGAAGAAGAAGAAGAAAAAGAAGAAGAAGAAGGCTCTTCCTTTATTCGTCGAACCAGGCTCTTCCTTTATTCGCGACCTCGTGCACGGACCATTGATGTTGAAGGATGATCTTCCTTTATTCGTCGAACCAAGCTCTGATACCAACTGAAGCCGAATTAAATCAAGGCGTAGGGCTAGAATGAGAAGAACAACGAAAGAAAGGGAAAGATTGAAACGCTAGGAGAAGAATTCCGCTCTAGGTATAAGAAAAATTCTCAAATAATGATAGTCTGCCTGAATTATGCCCACAAGCCGGGCTATAAATAGCTGGAAAAAAACAAAGGGACTGAAACCCTAAAAGATGGAAGACAAAACGGGCCTAAGAATAAAAAAAATGGGCTAACTAAAAAAATAGGCCAAAGGCCCAAAGACACAAAAATTAAAAAATGAAGGCCTTAATCCTCTCCTGCATCAAAGAAGAAGAAGAAGAAGAAGAAGAAGAAGAAGAAGAAGAAGAAGAAGAAGAAGAATGACGCCGAATTAAATCAAGGCGTAGGGCTAGAACGAGAAGAACAACGAAAGAAAGGGAAAGATTGAAACGCTAGGGGAAGAATTCCGCTCTAGGTATAGGAAAAATTCTCAAATAATGATAGTCTGCCTTCGACCTGTTGTAGGCAAATTCTGCTTGAGGAAGAGCTAAGTCCCACTGCTTCGCCTTATTTCCAGCCAAGCAACGAAGGAGGTTGCCCAAACTGCGGTTCACCACCTCCGTCTGACCATCCGTTTGGGGGTGATAGGCAGTACTGAAGTTTAAACGAGTGATAGGCGTGTCGTAGCACCTACAAATTAATTAATTATTTTCCTTAACTCTTAACCCCCTTTATGAATTAATATTCATTAAAACATATAGATAGGGTAAGTAAGGGTCGATCCCACGAGGAAAGATACTTTTATTGCTATGAAAATCAGTTCACTTGTCACATTTATTGAATAAAAACTAACTAAAACTAAATAACTAAAACTAAAAGATATGGGGGGTTTGAATGATGATTCTAAAAAGATAAAAATGCAAATAAAATAAAGATAAAGGATAACAGATAAGAGATGGACCCATAACAGCAATTCGAACTCAGAAGAACACTCAGGGAGAAAACGAACACACAAACACATCTCACGGTAAACTTTATAAAAACTTAGACAATAATAATTAACTTAAACCGTTTTGAAAATACTTATAATTTGTAATAGAAAATAAACTGAACAAATTTGATTAACCAATTAATTTTGCCTTGATTCTGAAATTAAACTGCTAATTAAACTCAGGGTTAGGCTGAAGAAGAGGTCCACCAACGGTTCTTCCCTATTTTCCCATTCATATTAGCTTATGTTAAGACCAACCCTAACTCTAAACCTTACTACCCTTAGCAACCCAAAGACCAACCCTTAAGTTACTACTAAGAATAGCGCATTAAAATCTTTGGAAAACATCACCATAACAATCTTGCAGTAACACTACGGTTATTTAACAAAATCAGTTCGAGAACCTTGATTAGCAAAAACCACTTAACGAGGCAGCAAGTACTAATCAAGTGACACTTGGTTTCTAGAAAAGTTCAGCTATTTAAAGCACTTTGGACTTTAAAAGAATATCATTTTAAACTGGATTAGGCGCGCGTTCCTAATTTGGTCCAATTTAAGTAAAATCCGGTGAATAATAGTTCTCAGAACACCTTTTGAGTTTAGATTTAACAGTAGCGTAGAGCTAAAATCTCTTCAAAGTCTAATTTATTCAACAAACAAAGATTCAATCTTTTTGTCAAACATTTTGGCCTAAGAAGGTTTTATAGTTTCAGAGACAATGATCAATTAATAAATCATAACTTGAACCATTCAACATCAACAAACAATTCAACACTTATAATATAACTTAAACATTCAACATAGAATTCGAATTGAAAATATTATATTTAAATAATGGATATCAAATTCATCAATTGGAAATTAAACAAATTCAAAATCCTAATTAAAAGTTTGAAATAAAATTAGAAGTCAAAGAAACTCCCCTGTGTATTGCTCCTTTGTTCGTTCGCTGCCAAAGAAGAGACCAAAGACTACCAATTCAATTGCACTATCCATGGCCTCCATCGCCGGACCCATGTCGCCGTCGCCACCATCGCCGGAGTTGAGTCGCCGAGTGCCGCGCCGGACCTAGGGTCGAAACCCTAGGTCGGCTCTCTCTGTTCCGTTTTCGTCCCTCCTTCCTCGTTCTCCGTATATATCCCTTCTTTTTATAATTGAGATTTGAAGAGTTCCAATTGGATTTGGAAAAGGATTCTCTAGTTTCTTGCGCCTTCCGTTGTTGGAGTCTGAGACGGAGTCTCCATTTCCTTTCCTGCGATGCTTTCTACAGAATGGAGGAGTTTTCACTTTATTTCTTTTTTGCTTTCCTTTTGATCTTCTCCGCATTGGTTTATGATGGGCCAAATAGATGTCTTGCCTGGGCCTATTCTTCACTTTCTTCCGCGTCCTTTTTTACTCCAAAATATATCTAAAAAATATTAATTAAGGAAAATAACACTCTAAATTAATTAATAAATATAAATACATTCAAAATCATGCATTTTATGTATAAAAAGTAAACAATAGCCTAAAATGCTAAATGTAACCAAATATATTTATTTAAGTATAAAATGTATATAAAACATACTAAAAGTACTAAGAAATAAGAGAATAAAATATGACATTTTGTGACTCAACAAATACCCCCACACTTAGACTTTTGCACGTCCTCGTGCAAAGTTGATATTGAAAATCATTTTCCCTTTTTGGTTGAAATTCAAACTCAAAATAATTTCTAAATCTTAAAACAGTCTAAAGTGTTGCATGAAACATTAACTAAAAATTAACCATGTACCAAATAGAATAAACACTTTAAAAATCAATTTACTACTTTAAATTTTAAAACAGTTCTTTCACTTCAAAGTTAACTAGAAAATATTTTTATTTAATGTCAAAACTTTGAATTAGCTAAGGTCATTGAGAACAATTTAAAAGAAATAAATAGAGCAGCAAAAAGTGGTTAGAAATCCTAAGAAACAATCAAGTAAAGAAAAGCTCAAGAAAATTTATTTTCTTTTCCAAAATTTGGAAATTAAACTTATATTTATTGCTTTAATTCAATATTTAATTTTAATTGTTTTAGTTGACCCGTGTAGCGAGTCTCAACCAGGCTACCCCAGACCCATTCCAGATAGCCCGGGACCTAACTAAAAGAAGTATTCCGAGGGTTTCAACTCGAGTGCTCAAACAATCTTTTCATTCATTTTTTATTCTTTTACTTTTACCTAGCCATTTATTGCATTTTTTTCTTTTTTTTTTTGCTCAATGGCGTCGGTTATATTTTTTTTAAACGGGTTATGGACGAGATTCGTACGGCCCTAAACGGGGTTTGCTCTTCCAACTCAGGTTTTCTCCATACAAAACATCACTTCCTTTTGGGATCTATTGCTTAAGGGGACAAAGGTGTCGTGCCACCCATGCCAACCTAAGATGGTGTTCCAGTATATATATTCAATTTTTCAGCTTCTTGATAACATGTAAATAACCAAAATTTAGAAAAGAAAAAGATTTTCTAAAGACTAACTTTACTTGAATAGCAACTTAGGACAAAAAGAGTTAGTTGGAAAACTGCTCCATGTATTTCTAAATAAATTGTGCACATTGAACTTAACTAACTAAAAGGTATGAAATTAAACAAAAATAACTTCCAAATAGATTTGACTTAAAAGAAATGATTTAAAGTTTTTAGTAGCAAACTCATTTATAAAGAAATTCAAACATACTTGTTACAAAATTAATTTCAATTTAATGCAAAAATGCAACACTTAAGAGTGCTAAAAGATTAAAAGAAACTATAATGATTTCTAATTTTTCTCGAAACTCTCCTTTTCTTATATAGATTTTTATGTGAAAGATAATTGTTTTCTTAAAAAACTTTAAAAAATTTTAAATTTTAACCAAATTGCATCTAAAATACAAAATTGACATGAAATACCTCTTTTTCTACCCAATTCATGCTCCTAGTATGTGTATGAAAACATGCAAACATTTTTTTTCCTAAAATATGCATAACTAAATGCAGAAAGCGTCCCCCCACACTTAAATCATGCAGTGCCCTCAATGCATGTCAAAGATATAAAAATGATGAACGAATGCACATATTTAATGAGACAATTAACAACATGAAACATGAACAATAACAAACAGATGCAAGAATGTAGGAAGGGGATCATAAGATATGACAATTAAGCATGCAAGGCAGACATAGTGCAAGTAAAGAAGAGAATAAAACAAAAAGAAAAAAAAAGTAAATAAAATGCATAAAAGTAAAAGTTTAAATATCTGGGTTGCCTCCCAGAAAGCCGCCCTCTTTTAGAGTCTTCGGCTAGACCCTTTGTTTTGCTCGGGACAATAAGAAGAATCCATATTGTACTCTTAATAACCTGTGATTACTCAAAACAAATCTCTAAAGCAAACCAAATAGCTAATCACAAGGTCAAAGTAAATAATATAAACTAGTTTTAGTATTACTCATAAATTAATTTTCCAAATAAACACATAAAATTCTAACATCATAGATTCTCAAAAAGTGATCAAGTTTCTGAAAGACTAGATGTTATGGTGTGAGGTAATAACTTGCAAAGCACAAGCAGCTAAAGATATACCCGACACTTAAAATAGCATTTGGAAAACAATTTTATTTTTGTTAAATTCTACTAAAACTGTGTTTCTTGTTTCCCTTATTCTAATTTTGGAACTTTAAAACATTATTTACAAGTAAGGATTTTATTAGTTTGGAGAATCATGTCTGAGAGAAAATTTAGTCATATTTTTGACAATGCATAGAATGTAGCTAAAGATTAGATTTTGAAATAGCTGAGCACAAACCAAGACAATAGATAATTTCTTTTTTTTTTACCCCAATGGTTCATTCTCAACTAAATTTGAACACATTTTTATCTTCCATATGTGAAGTACACTGCCCTTTTGAATAACTTGAGATGTTTTAATTCCCTTTTTTTATTTTTTACTTCCATAAAAAAAACTTAATTCTAAAACAGAGATTCATGGCTTGAGTAGGATTCCAAGGTTTAGGACAAAGTAGGCCTAATCACAAGTCATAGGAATCATGCTCGATTTTTTTAACAGCCAACTCGTTAAATCAATGCAAAATCACTGTCTCAATTAAGAATGGCTTAAACAAAAATTTGGATTAGGCCATATGTCCGAACAAGTAATGATGTATTTGGAAACTAACATCAAAACCTTACCACTATTTGCTCAATAAGTGTTTAAGAACCAATCAGTAGGACTAGCAATGAGTATTTTGAACACCATGTCTAAACATTTGTTCCTCACAGGTTTTGTCCATCATTTCTATTTGAAAGAGATCCTTCAGTATATTGACCAGTATAAATTCAATTCCAACTAAAAATGAGAATGAGTTGAGTACACTTACCTGGAGGAGCTTGCTTTTAAAATCCATAACCAAGTCTGTTCTTTTATTTTCTCTTGACTCAATAAGTCACGTGAGGGGCACAGAACTAAGATTCTGCTAACAATTTGGAACCTAAAAATGCATCAATATCCCTGCTATTTTTAGTCAAGCCTTTTCTTCTCAAATTGTGTACTTAACCCTGCTTGCTTTTTGGCTTCTGTACTCACAAGTAAAAGATTAAAACCACAATACAGTAGCACTTAAAACAATCTCATCGCCTTATCGCCGCACCGAAGTGTCCACTTATGTTGAAACTAAAACTGTGTTTTAGGTCACCTTTCAAAAACAAACTATTCTTTCATTATAACTCTGCTAACATTCTGCATTTGAGCTTTTACTACTGAACCCTTTTTATTTATGTTTAATTTTTATGATCAGGAACTTCTTCCTTCTTTTTTTGAGTACTTTTTAACTTATGACACTCTTTTTTAGTAGCTAACTCTTCTTTTGACACTCCTTTTTAGGTGTCAGAATTATTCTTTTCCTTTTGTAACACTAGCTTTTGACCATGTGGTGAAGAAAAAACAAGAATTTTAGTTCACCAACTTGTTTCTAAATAAACCCAAGCTAAAAGAGCTTCTGAAAAATTTGCACACATTTTTGAGAATACAAGTTGAAGTGGTGGTCTTGACCTTTTAGTCCTTCTTAGTCCTCAAGTATTTTTTATATGATAAGTCCATTAGAACACTAATTGGATACCCCTACTTCTTTAGTTAAAATTGCACAAATAATAAGGCATGAGGTTAAAGCACTTACCTGATCATCATAATGCACATATGAATGCAATGACATTTTCCACCCGACATTGAGCTCCATGCGAGAATTTGTTTAGCCATTTATGTGCTTTAAGATTTTTTTGTTTTAAATCTGAGTTGCTGATTGCTAACTTCTTTCCTTTGGTATGGTGTTGTGAAGATGGAGCTACTTCTCCTGTTTTATTGATGCATTGGATTTCGGATCCTTGGTCAGCTCCATCTAATGCTTCACCACGTTTGATTATTCTTCTACTGGGGCATGGCATATACGTTACTCAAGGGAAATAATCATTCTCGGTCTACATCCTTTCTCACATTCTGTTCTCCTATGATCTCTGGAGCAATATGTAACTGCCAAAACATAAGCACCCAATAGTGCTGCAACTATCCATGTCTGCACTGCACAAATTTATTTAAATAACCCTGAATCCTCAAAGAGAACTGCAATATTAACTACTAAAGCCAAAGCCAGAATGAATCTCAAAACCAAGATAAAACAACATAGGCAGTTAAACAGTTTATTAAGTCAACAATTTCAACTAGTGTTAATGCCTATTAAAAAAAACTAAAAGTGCTAAAAGATATAGTTAAAATAAGTTCAAAAAGAGGGTTAGATTCGAGTTAAGATAAGATACTGTTACATAAATTTAAACTAAAAGTTAGAGTTAAGTGACATCTAACACTAAGAAAACTAACTAGACTCAACACTGGCTAAAAAAACAAAAACGGACTAGTGATTCAGATGAACCTTAGAAACACTAAAAGATATTAATTCACCATTTTTTTAGTTCGTGCTTTATTAGAAACTAAAAAGTTCTTTTTTTTAGTGATGTTTTTTTTTATCCTACTTTTTTCCTTTTTTTTGTTTTTCAATTTTTTTGCTTCAATTTTTTTTTTTTGCTTTTTTTTTTTGTTTTTTTTCTTTAATTTTTTTGTTTTATTTTTTTTTTGGTTTTTTTTTTCATTTTTTTGGAAACATAGAAAACTGATTTTCATAAAAAGTTAATCTTTCCCCGGCAACGGCGCCAAAATTTGATAGACGTGTCGTAGCACCTACAAATTAATTAATTATTTTTCTTAACTCTTAACCCCCTTTATGAATTAATATTCATTAAAACATATAGATAGGGTAAGTAAGGGTCGATCCCACGAGGAAAGATACTTTTATTGCTATGAAAATCAGTTCACTTGTCACATTTATTGAATAAAAACTAACTAAAACTAAATAACTAAAACTAAAAGATATGGGGGGTTTGAATGATGATTCTAAAAAGATAAAAATGCAAATAAAATAAAGATAAAGGATAACAGATAAGAGATGGACCCATAACAGCAATTCGAACTCAGAAGAACACTCAGGGAGAAAACAAACACACAAACACATCTCACGGTAAACTTTATAAAAACTTAGACAATAATAATTAACTTAAACCGTTTTGAAAATACTTATAATTTGTAATAGAAAATAAACTGAACAAATTTGATTAACCAATTAATTTTGCCTTGATTCTGAAATTAAACTGCTAATTAAACTCAGGGTTAGGCTGAAGAAGAGGTCCACCAACGGTTCTTCCCTATTTTCTCATTCATTTTAGCTTATCTTAAGACCAACCCTAACTCTAAACCTTACTACCTTTAGCAACCCAAAGACCAACCCTTAAGTTACTACTAAGAATAGCGCATTAAAATCTTTGGAAAACATCACCATAACAATCTTGCAGTAACACTACGGTTATTTAACAAAATCAGTTCGAGAACCTTGATTAGCAAAAACCACTTAACGAGGCAGCAAGTACTAATCAAGTGACACTTGGTTTCTAGAAAAGTTCAGCTATTTAAAGCACTTTGGACTTTAAAAGAATATCATTTTAAACTGGATTAGGCGCGCGTTCCTAATTTGGTCCAATTTAAGTAAAATCCGGTGAATAATAGTTCTCAGAACACCTTTTGAGTTTAGATTTAACAGTAGCGTAGAGCTAAAATCTCTTCAAAGTCTAATTTATTCAACAAACAAAGATTCAATCTTTTTGTCAAACATTTTGGCCTAAGAAGGTTTTATAGTTTCAGAGACAATGATCAATTAATAAATCATAACTTGAACCATTCAACATCAACACTTAAACAATTCAACACTTATAATATAACTTAAACATTCAACATAGAATTCGAATTGAAAATATTATATTTAAATAGTGGATATCAAATTCATCAATTGGAAATTAAACAAATTCAAAATCCTAATTAAAAGTTTGAAATAAAATTAGAAATCAAAGAAACTCCCCTGTGTATTGCTCCTTTGTTCGTTCACTGCCAAAGAAGAGACCAAAGACTACCAATTCAATTGCACTATCCATGGCCTCCATCGCCGGACCCATGTCGCCGTCGCCACCATCGCCGGAGTTGAGTCGCCGAGTGCCGCACCGGACCTAGGGTCGAAACCCTAGGTCGGCTCTCTCTGTTCCGTTTTCGTCCCTCCTTCCTCGTTCTCCGTATATATCCCTTCCTCGTTCTCCAATTGGATTTTCTCCCCATTGGTTTATGATGGGCCAAATAGATGTCTTGTCTGGGCTTATTCTTCACTTTCTTCCGCGTCCTTTTTTACTCCAAAATATATCTAAAAAATATTAATTAAGGAAAATAACACTCTAAATTAATTAATAAATATAAATACACTCAAAATCATGCATTTTATGTATAAAAAGTAAACAATAGCCTAAAATGCTAAATGTAACCAAATATATTTATTTAAGTATAAAATGCATATAAAACATACTAAAAGTACTAAGAAATGAGAGAATAAAATATGACATTTTGTGACTAAACAACGAGTGCCCAACTTTTCCCATAAACTCTTCCAGAACTGGCTCATGAACTTCGTGTCACGATCTGAAGTGATGGATCGTGGAACTCATGCAACCGTACAATCTCCTTAAAGTAAAGATGAGCAATCCGCGCAGCGTCCATGGTCTTCCTACAGGGTATAAAATGCGCCACTTGGAAAACTTGTCAACAACTACAAAGACAGAATCTGCTGCCCTTTGGGTGCGGGGTAAACCAAGCACAAAATCCATGCTAACATCAAACCAAGGAGCTTCAGGAACAGGTAATGGGGTGTAAAGACCTGCTTTAGTAAGAACTCCCTTTGAACGCTGGCACACAAAACAACGATCCACAAAATGTGTCACATCACTTCTCATTTTGGCCAATAAAAGTCAGCCGACACAAGAACAAGAGTCTTGTCTCGACCAAAATGCCCTTCATTGTGGAGCTCACTGATAATCTGCTGCCGCAAGGAACAATCTGGAATGCACAGCTGTTGCCCTCGAAATAGATAACCATTGTGCACAATAAAATCACATCGCTGACCAGAAATTACCTCCATAAATATCTTTCCAAACGAAGGATCATCCTTATACATGTCTGCGAACACATCAAATCCTGTAACTCGATTGCTCATGGAGGTGAGAAGCAGACAGCGCCGACTCAAGGCATCGGCAACACGATTCACGCTGCCCGCTTGGTGCTTTAGAGCAAAGGTGAACTCCTACAAGTATGCCACCCATTTGGCATGTCGTCTATTCAAGTTGTGCTGCCCATTGATATACTTTAAAGCCTCGTGATCAGTAAACAAAATGAACTCCTTCTGTATTAAATAATGTCGCCAATGTTTTAGTGACTGAACAATGGCATAGAACTCCAGATCATACGTGGAATAGTTCTTCTGGGCACCCGAAAGTTTCTCACTGAAAAACGCAACCGGACGCCCCGTTTGGCTCAGCACCCCTCCAATGCCAATGCCGGATGCATCACAGTTGACCTCAAACACTTTGTCAAAATCTGGAAGTGCTAAGACTGGTGCTTGAGTCATCTTTTGTTTCACTTGCTCAAAGCTACACTCTGCTTCCTCAGTCCACTAGAATTCTCGACCCTTGAGACACTCGGTGATGGGTGCAATTAGGCTGCTGAAATACCTGATGAATCTGCGATAGAAGGATGCTAGACCATGGAAACTACGAATGTCGTGTAGTGACCTTGGTCTAGGCCAGCTGTTAATTGCCTCAATCTTTGAGGGATCTGCATGCACTCCGTCAGTGGACACCACAAAACCAAGAAACTGCACTGAAGTAGTGAAAAAGAAGCACTTCTTCTTGTTGATGAACAAACTCTCTGTTTTTAGCACTTCAAAAACAGCACGTAGGTGCTCAAAATGGGCAGCCCAAGTAGGACTGTAAATAAGGATATCGTCGAAGTAGACAACCACGAACTTCCCCATAAAAGGTCTCAAGACCTGATGCATAAAACGCATGAATGTGCTCGGTGCGTTGGACAGCCCAAAAGGCATTACCAACCACTCATATAATCCCTACTGCGTCTTAAATGCTGTTTTCCACTCATTTCCGGGCTTGACCCGCACTTGGTGGTACCCACTCTTAAGATCGATCTTGGAAAAAATTTTAGAACCCGATAACTGATCTAGCATGTCATCAAGTCGGGGAATGGGAAATTGGTACTTCACTGTAATTCGGTTGATTGCTCGGCTATCAACACACATGCGCCAAGACCCATCCTTCTTTTGTACCAACAAGGCAGGAACTGCGCATGGGCTCATACTTTCCCTGATATAGCCCCTTTCAAGTAAGTCCACAACCTGTCGCTGCAGCTCTTTTGCCTCCTTGGGGCTGAGACGGTATGCTGGTCTGTTCGGAAGGGTACAACCTGGGACGAAATCAATTTGGTGCTGGATGTCCCTCAACGGTGGTAAACCAGGAGGAAGGTCCTCCGGCATCAAGTATGAGAACTCCGCCAACAGTTGTTGCACCTCAACAGGCAAGTCACACTCTTCGTCACCAGCATTGTTAACGTAGGGCAGCAATGCATATACTACCCTTTCATGCGCAATCTCATCTAGGAATTTGGACCTAGACAACAAATTAGTGGGAATAACACTTGGAGTTGGAGGGGTTCCCTCTCGTCGTGGAGCTAACATAATTTTCTTTCCTTTCATTACAAAAGAATATGTGTTCTTCCGACCATCATGAATGACATTACGATCATACTGCCAAGGTCTCCCTAATAGAACGTGACATGCATCCATCTTCACAACATCACACCAGTGGCTATCATAATACTTATTACCAATTGAAAAGGAAATAAGGCATTTCTTATCAACAGTTACCTCAGAACCTTTATTCAGCCATGACAATGTATAGGGCTTAGGATGATGCTCAGTTTTCAACTGCAACTTCCTTACAGCTTCTTCTGAGACTATATTGCCACAACTGCCTCCGTCTATTATCATCTTGCAGACCTTACACCTCCGATGGTGCAAGTTATACTGAAGATGTTGTTTCTTAACCAATCATCCTTAGAGTCATCCTTTGGAGCTAGCAGACTCTTACGCACAACCAGATTCTCACGTCCGTCTCCGTAAAGCACATCATCTTCTGCATAGTCGTCATAGGTAGGTTCACCGTACCCCTCGGTTTCTTCAGTTTCATCTGTCATGTTTTCCTCAATGAACAGGCTCTTGCCCTTCTGCACGGCCGGCTTTTTACACTCATTTGCCCTATGTCCTGGTTCACCACATCGATAGCACTTAATCGTACTACTAGAAGCTCCATGCGTCCCCTGGACTCCCTGTGTGGTCGGTCGAGGCTCTTGGGGTCGAGCCGGACGGTTGTTGGTCACCGGCTTCCTGTTCTGCTGCTTCTCAACTGCAAGGGCCCTTTTGTATGCCTCAGAAACAGTCCATAATGAATGGAGGTTGAGAACATCCTGCAACGATTGACGCAAGCCTGCCATATATCGAGCCACAAGCTGCTCCTCCGATTCAGACAGATCGTTGCGGGCAATCAACTGGTAGAATTCTTCGGTGTAATCATCAACGGACCTTGTTCCCTGCCTCAACGTATGGAGTCGTTGAAATAGGGTTTGTGTGTATCCGAAGGGAAGAAAGTGTGCTCTCATCTTACCCTTCATCTTCTCCCAATCATTGATCTTTGGTTTGCCCTTCTTCTCACGAGATCGCCGCATCTGTTCCCACCATGCACAGGCTCGTCCATGGAGTTTGATAGCCACGAGCTTCACTTTGTCACGATCAGGAACGTCCTTATACTCAAAGATCCGATCCACCTCGTTCAGCCAGTCAATGAAATCATCGGCCTGCAGGGTTCTTGAAAAACTAGGGATTTCCACCTCAAACCCTAGCCCTCCGCGATAGTCATCACGGACGCAAAAATCACGACCGCGAGGTTCGCGATGATACGGGTTCTCGAACGATGATCGGGAGCCCTGATCTGACTCCTCATGATCCTCCAAATCTCGCACTGCCAGGAGCCGTGTGAGTTCCGCGATCTGCTGCCGCATAACCTCGTTCTGCCGCTGTAGATCTGTTATCACCTCCACATCGTCAAGGTGCTGCTCTCGTCAGGGGGGTTCGTTACCCATAGGTTGCCCACGGCCGCGACCTCGTGCACGCACCATTGATGTTGAAGGATGATCTTCCTTTATTCGTCGAACCAGGCTCTGATACCAACTGAAGCCGAATTAAATCAAGGCGTAGGGCTAGAACGAGAAGAACAACGAAAGAAAGGGAAAGATTGAAACACTAGGAGAAGAATTCCGCTCTAGGTATAGGAAAAATTCTCAAATAATGATAGTCTGCATGAATTATGCCCACAAGCCGGGCTATAAATAGCTGAAAAAACAAAGGGACTGAAACCCTAAAAGATGGAAGACAAAACGGGCCTAAGAATTAAAAAAAATGGGCTAACTAAAAAAAATAGGCCAAAGGCCCAAAGACACAAAAATTAAAAAATGAAGGCCTTAATCCTCTCCTGCATCAAAGAAGAAGAAGAAGAAGAAGAAGAAGAAGAAGAAGAAGAAGAAGAAGAAGAAGAAGAAGAAGAAGAAGAAGAAGAAGAAGAAGAAGAAGAAGAAGAAGAAGAAGAAGAAGAAGAAGAAGAAGAAGAAGAAGAAGAAGAAGAAGAAGAAGAAGAAGAAGAAGAAGAAGAAGAAGAAGAAGAAGAAGAAGAAGAAGAAGAAGAAGAAGAAAATTAGGTCAAATTGAAAATTTTAAAATATATATAATTCTAATTTAGCCCAAATAACTGGAAGTTAACCTGGAAACGTGTAAATGAACTTTTAATGAAAGGATTATGTAAGTTCATGTACTTTTGTGAAAGGATTTAAAGTTGAGGTACCACTTCGAAATTCTAGTGAAAATTCAGGTACAATTACTTATATACCCTATCTAAAATTTATCGGCACGGACCGGATAATTCCGGGTTTAGACAGGACCGGACCGGAACCCAGAATTCTAAATTTTTGAAGAGCGAAGACCGGACCTGAATATTCTTGGCTTGTCCGGACTAGTCCGTTTCGATCCGGTTCAAGTCTAAATTCCGGTGTAGACCTTTTAATGCACAGCCCTACTTATTTATCCTTAACATGCTTCTTGTGCATTGAGTTTTGGCACCCGCCACCTGTTAGCAGACAATGAAGGCATTCTTCTTCTTGAAAGATTCTTTGAGGCTTCTGATCATTTTTCGGTCATTTTTCGGTGATGAGAATATATTGGTGCATATTTTCTAAATCATAGGGGCACTCGTGCTCATTTCTTATTTTTCATTAGAAATAAAAATAAAAAATAGTTAATTTGAAACGTACAAATGTAGTATATGTAACTATTGTTTTGTTCAAACAAAAATAATTTTCAAATTTAAGAACATTATAAAAACAATTTTAAAAAGAAATTTAAAGAACCTTGATTAATAAAAAACAAATAAAGGAAGAAAGAGGAAAAACAAAAAATAAACGATAAATAAGAAATGGGCAATAATACCTCTATGGTTTGGAAAAAAGGCATCAATGCCATTTTCACAGGAAAAATAGCCGAAAAATGATTAGAGAGGATATGAGTGTAATATTTTAAAAATACAAAATCTTTAGAAATGAGTTTTGAAAAAGGTAGGATGTTGATGCCTATTTTCCAAACACTGATACGGAGTACTATATTACTATGTGGTCAAATTTTATACTCCATCCCTTTCATATAACACTTCCACTTTCATTTTTTATTTTCCCCAAAACACTTCTATGTTCTATTAAAAAACCACTTTTACCCCTACTTTTTCTTACCCTACCTATCACATTATACAAATTTACTAATAATCTATCCATAATATTTTACTTTTACCAATCACATTAAGAGCAAAATTGAAAAATCAACCACAACTATTTATTTATTATTTTTTCTAAAAGTCAAAATCATAACCATTTTATGAAACGGAGACAGTACATTCATGAGTTAACCAAATCCAAACATTCAATAAAATTTCAGCAAATAATATTTCAAAATAACTGTTGTACTATTCTTTTCCTCAAAAAAAAAAAAAAACTCTTGTACTACTTTGGTTCCATGTAAATTTCCGTGCTCTACTTTTTCGTGTATACTCCAGAATTTGGAAACAAACACAATCAATTGTTCGATACTTCGAATTTCGGCTGCCGTTTAGATATTTGTTCCATAAAAGCCAATAGATGGGCAAACAATAGAAAAACTAAAATTTAGAGAAACCATTTCGGTATGAAAAGAAGAGGAAAAAAATACACATTGCATGCGAATGGAGGTTGGATGAATTTGGGAGGGATTAAGAAAATGCATAGTAATTGAGGAATAATTGAGAAAATACATAGTAATTGAGGAATTTGGGCGGAAGCATAGTAATTGTACACAAGTAGTCAATCATATTTTAGCACGAAAACATTACTCCCTCCACCTGTGGCCACAGGCAGGGTTGCAGCAAACAAAGAACAGAGCCATTCCTTCTTCACCCCTAGCAGCTGCCTGCGCAAACACACAACAACAATGTGTTAGGATATGGTTTGTGGGGGTAAAATAGTCCTTTCCCTCACCAACTCTTTCCAAATTAAGGATGAGATCCCACATTAGTGAAGCTAAGAAAGATCAAACTCCAAACAGAATGAAGGAAATGCACATTGATGTATCTAAACTAAGATGGAGAAGAGTAGCAGTGAAGTATGAACCATTGAAAGCCCTAATCCGAGAGTACAAATATAAAGACCTGAAAGAAGACGGCCTCTCCATGACCACATTGAGAGCATTTCACAGATTTTGTGCGAGGGAGCGTTGGATCTGCAGTTACATCATGTAAGACTTGTGTGCGCTCACCAAGAGGATGATGTACTTCGTTTCTGTACACGCAATTGTTGTCAGCAACCTCCTGCCAAACATTAGATTGGAGTAACATGATGAAACTAGAGCTAGCAAAATGATAGTACGATTAAAAAATATTACTCTACTAGAAACAAGCACACACATGAATCATATGATTACTGACGAATGTATACAAGCCAATTGATTAGGCAAAGCCTTCAGGTGGACGTTGAATTATTTGATAGAAGTATATGTTTCCACTTCCCATAGTTTAGTCAGATAACTAATAGATCTACAGTACAAATAAAATGGGCAACAAAAGTGTTTCGATGCAAAATGTGTGCATTTGTTTCTGGAATACATACAATTATGAGAGAGTATTAACAAATGACAAACATAATAACCTATCTTCACAAAGAACACGATGCCTTGTTTCAGGCATACCTTCAAAAAAGAGCTTATCCTATAGGACCGACCTATACCACTCGAAGAAGTGGCCATTTCCCCCCTCGGAGAAGAAATTCTCTCTCCCGAATATCCAAATTAAAAATTGGGGTGCAGCAAAATACATACTCCGTATAAGTTAGGATACAAGTGAAACAACTACTTAGTAAGTTATAAGACTAGACAAACACCAATGAAAGAGGCAGCTGACGAAAGTGATGTAATCAGGTGGTGGTGAATAGAATTGATACTTTAATGGCTAAATCAAAAGCCAAGCTCTACCGGACATAAACAGGCTCTAATGAAGAGGCGAAAAGACAGTACCTGGTGATCGCAATTACGGCATGCATAGAGGAGGATCTTCTGGTCCTTGTCTTCCTTTGGGTACAGAATGTTGTTGCTGTTCCAACAAACTCATGTCAACACACACTGCGTCAAGTGAAGAAGATAATGAAATTACTTCAATAATCTAACCATTCGCGGCAAAATTTCATGGTACTCATTCTTGCGAATCTCTTCTTTCCGCTCAAGAAATAAATTCCTATCTCTGCATCGCGCGCTCTGGCTCTCCACCCCGTTCTTCGATTAAAAACCCTAGGGTATAGGTCTCTCCAAGCCCCACAATTTTGGCTATATCAATTGTGACCCCTACGGAATTCTCCAGTATTTAGGTGAGCACGGCAGGGTAAGCTATTTGGCTTGTACCGATACTGTACCAAATATTTTGGTTTGGTACGGGATTTTATTCTGTATCGATTTCCATCTCGAAATATCGATTTGGTATGGTTCAGGATGGTTCGGTATCGATTTCGGTACAAATCGAAATAAATATAGATACCTACTTTACGCATTAAAATTTAACAAAGCCCCTTTATTTTTGAAAATTAAAAAGTAAATTTAAATAAAAAAACATGAAAAATTAAAAAAATGAATATTTAAATGAAAGAGATGCGTATCAAAACTTAGTTTATATTTCACAAATTAAAAAAATGAACGACAATAAAGGAGTATTTTGAATCTTTGTGAATATTTTTATGTTCATACACAAAACCTAAAACTCAAACAAAAGTATAATTTACACGTAATAGAACTTGAACCATTTTTTTAAAAAAATTATTATTTAATGAAGAAATATAAAATTATTACTCCGGGGTAGTATGTTTTATACTCCGTAATATTTTAGTATACATGTTCGGTTCGGGATTTTCGGTATGGGACGTCATCTCGTACTGTTCCCAAATACCGTACCGACCATTCGGTTCGGTATGGTTCGGTTTCTTCTCGCTACTTTTTCGGTTCGGTATTTTTTGGTTTGGTATTCTCGGTTTTTTCGGGAAATTTCGATATCGGTTCGGTACTTGCTCACTCCTACCAGTATTTATTAAACTATCGTTATTCGTTAATTCGTTCAATAACATCCTATTCCCTATTTAAATATTGCATTTGTTTTACTTCCCATAACATTCTATACATTTTTTTCACGGTTCCGTGAAATCTCTATTGGACTATTGGTATGTTTGAAAACTTGATATCCGATTTACTTTATGATATATCAAATAAGAACTAAAATAAGAAAAGAAAATAAAAAAAATTTAACCATATAAATAATAAACAAATTTGATAAAAGAGAAAGTATTCTTCATTCTTATTGTAAACCGTTCAAACCAGATAAAATTATAAGAAATAACTTTAAATATAAATTTAACCAATTAAGCTCGGATTAGGCTATATCAGATTTGGCCTTTAGACAATCTGATGAGATCTATGTCAAGGAACCAATTCAACCAAACACTCAAGCTTATAGTTGTTGCCCAGAAAGAGTTATTATTTATATTCTAACACGCCTCCTCAAATGCAGGCGTAGTCGTTTTCGAGCCTTGCATGTAAAACTTTTTAATTTTCTTAAAACTGGTGGTGAGTTTCAAACCTGTGACTTCTTAGTGAACAAGGCTCTGATACCATGTCAAGGGTCAACCATAAGCTTGGGTGTTTGGTTGAATTGGTTCCTTAACATGAAGTTTAAGTTTTTGGTTGAATTAGTTCCTTGACAACCTATTCAAATTAGATAAAGAGACCACTCTTTAACACTCAAATGCTGCATAGCATCAAAATACTAAATTTATAATCGCTATATACAAAGTTAGAGTCCGTTTGGTGAGTTCTGGCGATATGAGTTATGAAATTTGGAAGAAATGATATGAGTTTTGAAATCTGAAACAAATTTGTTTGGAGATATTTAAAATTATTATTTAATTAGTGATAAGCAGGGGTGACCTATAACGTGGTGAAGGAAATTCGGGAGATATCGAAACCCTTTATTTGAAGAATTTATGGTATCCACAGATATCAATATGATAGATATTTTTCGGCTTCACCAAACATTTAAAAGGAATTCTGATTTTTGGAGAAATCAAAACTCTTATCTTATTTACTCATCAAATACATCATTAATATTCAAATAAGAAAGATGTGTATTCAAACTAAATAATAACTTGTGCATATACTCCGAATGGCTATATTTTTGAAATATTAACCTCTCTTATCTAAATATACTCATCTCTTTTGGGACATGTCAAGTATAGGATCTCTGTCATCATTGTCGATTAAATATGTCAAAGAACAACATATCACAACACTAAAATTCCCAGTTCAAATTATCACATACAATATATATCCGTTTTGCCCTTCTTAAAATATATATACCACACTATCGGTGAGACCCTAAGCACAAACCTTAGGCACATACAACACTGAATTTCCTTTGTTCCATATATTGTGTACATTATCTGTTCGTGTTGAAGTACTTTAAAGACCTAATTGTCTGAAAAACATAAGGATATAACAACTATATTCGTCAAAAAACAACACACCTATCACAACACTAAAATTCCTCTATTCTAATTATTACATACATTATCTGTTTATGATGGTATAATTTAAATAACATACTGTCTGTGAAAACAAAGTGACAAACAAAATAATCTTTTGTCACAACTTCATGATTTTAAAGCTGTTTTAAGAAGTATGTTATCAAATATCCTCATCTAATTACATAAAAGGACTATTTTCCATTCTTTAATATTATCACAAAGACTTCTCATTTGTGTTGCAACTTCATATACATCATAGTCTCTGTGTGAGTTACAAAATTGAACATTAGAATGACAGGGGTTCATATATTGTTTACTGTACGAATTAACTTACTTGCAAACATAGGAATGACCGGAGGTTCTTCGTACATTATCACGCACACACTCTAACAAAGCTTTCAAGATTTACGATGAGGGTGATGGAAACCTACATATAACACTTGCAGATTATGAAGATGATTGACGATAATGGTGGTGACGATGATGCTAACGGAAATTGGTGATGATGACTGGGGGTTAACAAGAACCAAACCGATCCCGGTATTTCCCGAAAAAAAATCAAGAATACCGAACCAAAAAAATACTAAACCGATAAAGTAAAGAAAAGAAACTGAATTGTACCGCATCGAACGGTCGGTCTAGTCTTTGGGAACGGTTCGAGGTTACTTCCTATACCGAAATTTTTGAACCGAATATATATACTAATATATTATAAAAATAGTAATCTTTTTATATTTCTGCATTAAATAAATAATTTATATAGACAATTTAGTTTAAATTCATTATGTTTAAGTTGCACTTTAATACGAATTTTTTTTGTTGATGAGTAGAAGAATATTAACAAATATTTGAAATAATACTTTGTTATCACTCTCTCTTTAGTTTGTGAAATATAAACTAACTTTCATAAGCATTTTTTGCATTTTATTTTTTCATTTTTAATTTTTTATCTTTCTCTAATTAAATGTACTTTTGGTTTTTCAAAAATAAAAGGTGTTTTTACATTTTATGATGTAAACTAGGTACGTATATATTTATCCCGATTCGTACCGAAACCGATACTGAACCATACCGAATTGATGCTTTGGGATAGGGATTGATACAACGCAAAATCCGATACCAAACCGAAATATTTTGAACGGTATCGGTACGAGCTAAATATCGTACCATACCATACCATGTTCATCCCTAATGATGACGCGCCACGGTCAAGAACATCCTACGCCGTGTACTTCTTGTGCAGTCGACAAACGATGGAGGGTTGGCTCTGACATCCAATGGAGGGCGGGTGGAAGGAGGTAGTCTAGCTCGATTGCGTCATATAAAATCTCAGAGTAATTGGCGACAAAGGTGAGAGATTGTGCAAGGGAATGTGCAAGGAAAAAAGGTGGGAAGCAAAGTGGGGGGTGTGTGTGGATGTATATGGTGGTCATTTGGGATAGCAGGACTCTTTTTTTTGTGTGTGATGTAAATGGAAGATGATATCTCCACTTTTACACTGAGAGTTTGACACTAAATCACTACCATAGCCCTGCCTTTAATCGCCGGTGTTGACGGATAGTCCACCACGAACGATCATGGCATACATGATTTTTTGGGTAATTTTCTTGATATAATTTGCACGGTTGTGAAAATAACCATGCTACACTTACACCAAAAAATATATCTCATTTGTACACGACAGTTATGCATAAATATTTTAAGGGATAAAGACCAAAGTAGGACTAAAACTTTGAAAATATACTAAAATAGGACTTCCATGTTTTTATTCCCGAAATAGGACTTACATTACAAACCATGGTCATATATAAAAAATTACCAAAAGACATAAAAATTTGCACATGTATACTGCCACATTACCACAATGCAAGGTCACATTACCACAATGTAAAGTCCTATTCCGGGAAAAAAAATATAAGAGTCCTATTTTGATACTTTTATCTATGTTTTAGTCCTATTTAGAATGATTTCTAATATTTTAATGATTTACATCAATATAAGTATTAGTGCATTAAGAAAAATGGATTGGATTCGAAGACAAAGGACTAAATGAGAGGCGGCAAGATAAGGAGGGAAATTGTTTTTAGCTTTTTTTTTCATCTTTTCAAAACGGAAAATGTAAGAAAACCAAAATCCCCCTTCCACATCGCGAAATAGCAATCCCCAAAATTGCGGTTTCATATTCCCACTTGCACACTCGCATCAAGAGAGGGAAAATGGAGAAAAAAAGAGCGAGAGAAGAAGTTGAAGAAGAAAATAATGGAGCAGCTGAAGAGTACGAGCAGTACAGAGCTCAGAGAATAAAAGCGAACATGGAGCGAATGAAGAATTTGGGGCTTTTTGAGCTTTCCAAGAAGCTCAAACCTGAAAATCCCCCAAAAGCATCTCGTAAACCACCTCAGAAGCGCCCTCCTTCCGATGACCCCCTCCGGCGCTCCTCCAGGTATTCTCACCTTGAAACCCTTGTTCTTTGTTGCGCTGATTCACACTATCACATGTGGAATTCTCGTTTTTGTATGTATACATTCATGAATGTATGGATGTTGCTGTTGGTGCTTTGATTGACTGATATTTATGAAGGATTTTACTGAATGTTAGTTTCCCTGTACTGTTTTTTCTTCAAGGATTTCTGGGTTTTAGTGGATAGTTCAATAGTTTCTAATCGATCACTCCTTACTTCAGCATGGAGTATGATTTGAACTCTTTGTCGGGGTCCTCTCTGAAATGTCATATCTACTTGAGTAAATGTGATGGTTTGAACATTTGTTTCATGTAAACGGTCACAAGTATTTCTAGTTGTTCAAGATTTAACATATAAATTATGGGTTTCTGTGTTAGGTTGACAACTAGGGCTCCTGTGAATTATTCAGAGCGAAGAGAACCTAAGGTAAGGGAGAAGTTTCCAAAGAACGTGAATATTTGTATAGCAGAGGGTGAAAAGCCTGAGGTGTACACAGAAGAGCACAAAAAGTTGCTAGGTGATTCCAAGAACAACTGGACTCTGTATGAAGACGGGTACGATGAAGATGGAATGCGCCTGTATGACCCAGACATTGGGAAGAGTTGCCATCAATGCAGGTACATAGCTGTTGATAGTTCAACTTCAATTTGTGATGCACTATCATTTTTCTATTCCAGCTACAAGTTATCTTAATTTGTATATTCATTTATTACCAGAAGAGGAATGCAATATATATACTCCCCCCCCGCGCACACACACACACGGAGTATAAGATGGAAGATTCATCTGTTATTTTGTTTATATTTTGCTTAATATTATGACTGTGCAGGCAGAAAGTTATGTGTAAACACACTGAATGCAGCAAGTGCAAGTCGACTCAAGGGCAATTATGTGGAGATTGCTTATACATGAGGTGATTTAGAAAAATAAGATAAAATACCACATCCTTTTCTATCCTTATCTTTTTTTTGTGTGAAGCACTGCTGATTTTATTTACTGAGTAAGGGGGACTAATAACCTGACTCCCTTCTACAAATAGAACTAGGGAGTCGTGGATCAGGTTAAGTTAGTATCATTTATAATCTCATCCCACATGCTTTGTGACTTCACTTTTGCATCTGTGTTAAAATCCTCCGGAGTCCCTCACCTGTGCTTGCTTGTGAGTTTTTGTATTTCCATAACATGCAATTGTCGATAAAACAAATGTGTGAGTCATGATAGATTTAGCTTGTTTTCACCATGAGAAGATTAAGTAATGCTGTATAATATACTATTAGTATCATCTGCAACCTCACTAGAAATGCAAATGCTTCTTGAGTTCTTGCACACTTATATGTTCCTGCTTCAAAGTCATTCTACTCTTTCCTTGTGTGTAGGTACGGGGAGAATGTGATAGAAGCTAATGAAAATCCAAACTGGACTTGCCCTGTTTGTCGTGATATATGCAACTGTAGTCGTTGCAGACGTGGAAAAGGATGGGCTCCCACTGGTGCAATATATAATAAGGTAAAACCAATTTAATTTAAATTTTTTGTTTCTTTGTTTTCAGAGCATCCTATCATTCCTCCTCTTTTTCCAATTTCTAGCTACAAGTGTCACATTACCAACTGAGACGCTGTACTCTAAGATATATATAGTACTAAAATTTCAGGTCTCCAGCATTGGTTACAAATCTGTGGCACATTATCTTGTTTTAACAAGTTTGCAAAAAGAGAAGGGAGATGAAAGCTTGGGCGATGCAAATGCAGTTTCTAATGAACCAGACAGAGACATGAAGGGAACAGTTGAAACACACAGTCAAATGGAAGAAGAAGAAGAAGCATGGAGTCATGGCAGTGAAGTTGAAGATGCTACTGGCGACGAGGACTCAGAGTAGTGATTGTGAGGGTGTGATGTCCCTTTTTATGATATATCATATTTTTGTGATTAACTTAGGCAAGTGTTAGCCAAATTTCCAAACTCTATTTTTGTGTCAATGGGTAACATTCCCTTTGTCCCTATTTTATCTTCCTTTTCTTTTTTGTTTTATCCATCCCAAGATTATCAACTCTTTCTTTTGAAGGAAATGATTCTACACTAGATACTGTTTCTCTCACATCTAGACTGGATGACTCTTAAGTGTTAACTACATGATCTTCACTTTATTAAAAATGATGTAAAGTCAAAACAAGATATTAAAAAAATGGATGAAGGGAGTAACGATTGATTACGCAACTACAGGAAAATACTGATCAGCAAAGTGTTGACAAAATCCGCATCCAAGATGGAATAGTCAGGTGATTGATTCAGATAATGTAACAGCAGTCTATTCTAATTAAAGCCAACCCTGGTAAGAGAAAAAACACCAATCACCAAATACGCCATGTCCAACTGGAAGCTACAAATTGTTTGCTATCAAAACTCATTTTGGCAGTTGCACGATTAGAGCATATCACTGTTCTCTATTACAAGTCGTCCTAAGGCTTCCCTCAAATTTAGCGTGTTTCGCATGGTTCTCCTTCCAATGCCCCCATTGCCCTTCCTCATCATTGCAGCAAATTCCCCATAATCAATCTGCCCGTCCTGCACAATATGGGAAAATATTATTATATACTTGGTGAAATAGGAAGAGAACACTTTTTTTTTTTATATTTACAAATCCCCTAATACTTGGGGCCTCAAAGAGATGCAAAAGGGCATACTAACATTATCTTGATCAATTTCTCTGATCATTTCATCAAGGTTAAGCTCACTTAAACCAAACTCTTTGCAGGCTTGCTGAAGCTCATCAATGGTGATGTATCCACTACTATCCTTGTCGAAGAAAGAGAATGCTGACATCAGATTTTCTTCTCTTTCCAACTTGTTCAAGTGCACGGTGGCAGCAAGAAACTCTCCATAGTCTATTGTCCCACTGTTGTCAATGTCTGCCTGTCAGATAAACCATAACCAATGGAATTTTCCATCAACAACAGAACAGTGAGGAAAAATTCCATGTCATGAAGATTCGACAAAATTTTACGTTGGTTGCCGACACCTAACACAACCCTCCTCTTTTATCCGGGCTTGGGACCAGCTATGTAACGGGGTTACATAGGCAGAGCTAGTGAGGAAAAATACGTAACTAAAATTAAAGGAAAACGAACATGACAGAATTACTAGAATTTAATAAATGCCAAGGAAAAAAAATCATACAGCGTCCATAAGATCCTTGATCTCGGATTCCATTAGCTCAGATCCAACTCGCCTTAAGCCCTCTTTCAGTTCATCAAAGGTTATAGTTCCGCTATTGTCAGTATCAATCATTCTAAATAGTTGTTTGAGGCCACCAATCTCCTCTTCAGATAGCCTCTCAGCGATCACCTGCTTAATATGTGTGGCAGGCAGCAGGGAATAAGAAAAATAGGGAGAGCTTGAGACATGACACATCTTGTTGTTTATATATTATTAGAGCATAATTGCAACACTATTTATTTTTCTGTTTTTTAAGGGAGAAAAAAAGTAAAAATGCGAAACGAGAGCTGAAAGAAGATGCCATAGAAAGTGTGTAAGGAATCGTACACGTAAAGCCATCTTTTTAAGTTTATTCATTGCAGAGAACTGTTTCAAGCGTGAAAGAACTGCAGAATCAAGAGGCTTGTCAGGGGCAACACTGTCGTCCACAATCCAAGGATGGCCTAAAAATTCAGAGGAAGCAGGAAGGAGATGTTATCTTTTTAAGTTTACTCATTCAGATGGCCTAAAACATAAGAGAATCATTTTACAACTGTATTTCATGAACAAATTCACAAGCCACGCATCGGAAGGACTCACATAAAACTTCATGGGCAGTCAACCTCCTTTTAAAATTCCGGTCAAGCATTTTACGAATCAAATCTTTGGCACTGTCTGAAATTCCTGGCCAGGGTTCAGATTCAAAATCAAGTTTTCCTTGCAATATCTGCCTGAAAATCCCCACCTCGGTTT
Source organism: Cuscuta campestris (assembly GCA_900332095.2). Lineage (NCBI taxonomy): Eukaryota > Viridiplantae > Streptophyta > Magnoliopsida > Solanales > Convolvulaceae > Cuscuta > Cuscuta campestris. The sequence goes on from OOIL02001249.1 coordinate 402,228, forward strand.
CTAAAGTAGAGGAACAGCAGCAGCGGAAATAGTGTGAGTTACTGACTTACTGGAGGTAGAACCAATCTTAATAAAGTAAAAAACTGATATTGTTTACTTACCCAGTGATGGTAAATATCAGTTAATTACCTGCCCAAAAAGGTGGAACTCCACTTAGCAAAATGTACAATATAACTCCAGCACTCCACACATCTGATTCAGGTCCATAATGCTTGCACAGTACCTCTGGCGCTACATAGTAAGGACTTCCTACCACATCTGAGAATGTTTCCCCTATACTTGACAATAGGAGAACACATAAGAGTAGGAAATGTGTCTCTGTGTGTAAAATTGCACCACTAATATAACATTGATATGTGTGTATTTATAGAATGTTCATAGTAACATGTTCATAATATCAAACCACCAATACAAAAACTACTCAACTATGAGTAAACCTCATTACGGCACATTACATGCATACAAGAATAAAATTACTCAAGTCATTCAAGTGCCCTCCCAAAAATTTAATAAATAAACTAAAAACCAGAATAGACACAATCATAAGAACCCACTGTCAATCAATAGAGAAAACTACATAGCAAATTATTATATTGATAAATTTTCCACTCTCAACAGCTTAAGGCCTTCATGAAAAGGGAAATCAAATCTCAAAAGGTCAAAAAAGCAGCATTTCTCTCAACTGACGCCAATATAGAATTTTCAAGAAATTGGACACAAGGATGGCCACAAAACACATCATTCACAACATCCACAAAACCACTCACATTGTGATCTAAACCGGATAAGAGCCATGGTCAAGCAAAAAAAAAACTTTTCCAATCACATCATAAAACCGCAAAAGCAACTAGCAGAGGGCAGAAGAGCTAGAGAGAGTGATGGAGCAAACCAGGTTTGTAGAAAACAGAAAGGCCAAAATCTGTGGCCTTGAGAGCAGCATCCTCATCGGAGCTAAGGAACAAGAAGTTCTCCGGCTTGAGATCTCTGTGCATGACCCCCAAAGAGTGGCAGGCCTCCACCACCCCAACAATGGTCTTGATTAGCTTAGCAGCCTCCCTCTCGCTGTAATGCCCTCTCTCCACAATCCTATCGAACAGCTCCCCGCCTGCACATAGCTCCATCACTATGTGCACAAACATTCCATCCTCATAGGTTCCCTTTATCCTCACCACATTTGGATGCTCAGACAAATGGTGCATTATCTGAATCTCCCTCCAAACATCCTCATAGTCCTCCTTGCAGAACAGTTTCTTCTTCGGGATGCTCTTGCAGGCGTACAGATCGCCCGTGGCGTTCTCTTTGCACTGATGGGTTGTCCCAAACTGGCCTTGCCCAAGCTTCTTGCCCATGGTGTACAGCTGCTGAAGGGCCTGGGTCCTGTACGGTAGGATCCAGGCGGGCTTCGTGGGGATTGGGAATCGTGTTATCGGAGATGGTCTGGGTGGAGGGTCTGGTACTGTTGCCGTTTCTGATCTTGACGAAGCCATTGAAGCTAGGTTTCCAATAGATCTCTCTTTATCTTTCCAATCAATAAACAAAACAAATCTAGCTTTCCTCTATCTCTCGCCCTATATTTGCTCAACCATATCTTTCCTTACCTTTCCAGTCTTGGATTTCCGTGATGGATCAGGTTGACTTAAGTCCTTTTTGCTGGTTAAAATAACGCCACACTTTGCAGCTGTCATCAATAGGGGAAAACAAGCAAACGCGGGATCAGCAAAGGCAAGCGTGCGCTTTAGATGTGTTTGTTTGGGTAGGGTATTTGTGGCTTTGGGTGAAGGACTAAAGGTCATGGTTGATGTTTGACTCCTAGAGCCAAGAAATTGAACTACTGCCATTTTTTGGACGAGCCGTCTGGATGGTCCAAGAAATTGAACTACTGCCCATTTTTTGGACGAGCCAGACCTTGTGTGGATGGTCATATCTGCCTACTTAAGCGGGCTGAATTATCCATCGGACTGTTCATTCAAAAACAATTCAAAAAAACATATGCCAAAAAACTTACTACTATTACTCGCACAATTTATCAACCAAAGCAAAGAAAAGAGAGTAAATCGGTCACACATTCTCAGTGATACTGGTGAAAGTATTGCCTTGAGCCCTCAACCCATCTGTTGAAATAATCAATTGCCATTACAGCTAAACGCATCCTGCCCGACCAGGGTATAGCCCCTACCAGATCAAGTCCCCATCTAGAGAATAGGATCACTATGCTTATTGAGGTGTAGTTGGTTGTCAATTTAGGCCCCGTTCCGTTCAACTTATTTTTTCTTATTTTTTCTTATTCTTATTAAAATCAGATCAGATCAGACCAGATCACATCGAATCAGATCAGATCAGATCAGATCAAATCAGATCCAATCAGATCAGATCAGATCCAATCAGATCAGATCAGGACTTATTAAAATCAGATCCCATCAAGAATTATTATTATTATTATTATTATTATTATTATTATTATTATTATTATTATAATTATCATCATCATCATTATTAGTATTGTTCTTAAAAATGAAAAAGAATAAACTTTAGAAATATGTTAAATAGAAAATTGAGAAAGTAATCCTTAATTATTAGACGTCGGAAAAAATAGTTTTAAAATACATTGACAATGTCAATCTAATTCTACTTTTAAAATATATTTTTATTGCTACTTGTAATTTGAGTTTCTAAACTTTTGATCTTTTATAAGGATGAGATATTTTAATAAAAATACTATCTCTTCTATATATTGATTATCTAAATTTAATTACTTTTTAATGTATATCTAAATTAAATATTTATTCTAATGTATAAATCTAATTTTACAAAAATATAATCATAAAATAAAAAATATTATTACATTATAATATGAATGATTATTCTAATATATGAATTAACTATTTTTATTTTATTAAAAAATAATCATTAAATAAAAAATATTGATTTTATTATAATATGAATTATCATTACAATTTTCAAACGTTATTATAAAGTCAAATTAAATTATTGATTTGAAATTTTAAATTAAATCATAATTAATCAGATTAGACCAGATCAGATCAGATCCAATCAGATCTAATCAGATCAGATCCAATCAAATCAGATCAGATCCAATCAGATCAGATCAGATCCAATCAGATCAGATCAGATCCAATTAGATCAGATCAGATCAGATCCAATCAGATCAGATCAGATCAGACTAGATCAGATCGGAACTTATTAGAATCAGATCAGATCAGAAAAAATAAGTTGAATGGAACGGAGCCTTACCCGGAACATGTTGGAACTGCTGGCAAATCATGCACTTTCAAATGAGCTCTTCACAATCCTTCTTCCTCGTCAGACAAAAGTACCCATGGAAAATCGATCATCATGCACTGCTAAAGCCACCTGATAGGCCGTGCATATTCCGACAAGAATCTCTTCTATAACTTCATTAGCTTCTTTCTTTCGAGATAACGCAACAAGACCCCATTGTATGCCTCTTATATAACTTACAATCGCCAATGATGTAACTCGGGAAGCGCATTCTCAAAATTCTAGCTTCTTAGGGATCCTCCAGCAACTCTTTCTCATCAATGTATCGGGACAAGGGATCCAACCACTCAAGTGGGTCCGCTGTTACCCGCTCCACCACCTCCAGCTCTTAAGGCTAGACTGGCTTAGTTCTTTGATATGGACTAAGTTACTGATTCTCTCTTGGGGTTTCTAAGCCGAGTTTAGACAGATTCTCTGCCTCCGAAGTATACTCTCGGGTGACTTGGGTGATATCAAACTCCAGTGGCTCCAAAGTTGCAAGGCCTAGTCCTTGTACTACTTCATCCATTCCTCCTAGCTTCAAACTATTTATTGATCTACCCAACCACCAGCTTGGAGTCACAAAAATGAAGATTGTTTGGGATCCCATCTTGTGGTGATCCCTAAGTTGTAGAGTAATGCCTCGTATTTAGATTTATTATTTGTCACTCGGAATTTGAACCAGATCATGTAGAAAACTCGAAGTCCCTCCAGGGTAGATAACACAAACTCACCACCACAGGATTATTTCTTCTGGCAAAAGAGTTTTAGTGGGGTATTAAATTTCCCTCAAAAGAGTTCCATCTATTCCCTTATCGTATTCAAAAGGATTGATACGAAATAAATTTTTCATTTAAAATTATTTAGGCAAAGTATACTCATCTAAATTTGAATTTGATTATTTGATCAAGACACGATAACATTTTGATTTGATTGATAATGATAAAAAAGAATACGAATTGATTCTAGGCAGTGGAAACTTTTTAGCTAGTTTAACTAGTTAGACTATTAAATTAACTAATTAATTTGACTACTAAGAAGTTAGTCATAACTCACAACTACTCCATTAGTTTACCATATCTCTAGGCATTATTAATGTGCTAGTATTGGTTGGTTAAACTATTTTTCTCATTCATACACAAATGGACATAATAATTTTCCAAATATTAATTAACAAATTGGCTAGACAAATTAATTATAAAATTATTACAATTACTAGCCCTCAACCCATCTGTTGAAATAATCAATCGCCATTACAGCTCAACGCATCCTGCCCGACCAGGGTATAGCCCCTACCAAATCAAGTCTCCATCTAGAGAATGGGATCACTATGCTTATTGGGGTCACATCCCTAAAGTATTGAAACTAACATGGATATAATAAAAGTGCATATATTAAATAACCCAGCTTTTAATAAAATTATTACCAAAAAGTTATAAGTTCCAAAAAAGTGGAATTAGAACAAAGTTGGAACTAAAACTCCAAAAATTGAAAACTAAACACTTAATTTCACCACTTTAGTCTAGAGAGAGAAAGAATAGGGAGGAGATGTGGATGGTGGTAAAATGAAGGCCGAACGGTCCTCCTTATATAGGTGTTCAACAGACCAAAGTGTCGTATTAGGCGGGCGCTTGAATGGCTGCTCGGAAGTCTACGGGTTTGGACCTCCGGTTTGGACCTCGAGTAGACCGTGGCAAATCTTAATCATCCTCTCTAAGAAGGTTGGATCCAACAACACTTCTTCAATCTCCTTGTCAACCTGCACTTGAGGTCACTTCTCTTTAGCTTTTAAATACTGGGTCATAATCTCGATCATTTACATGGGTGTCATAATTCATGATTTCCTTGGTGGTGGAGACATACCAAGTTTGGAATAACTTCTGACACCGTGTAACTATTCCAACTCCTTTCGGAGTTGGGAACTTCATGAAAAGATGTTTTGCAGAGATAACATGGGTCGCCCAAGATCACGTTTGTTCTACACATGATCTTCACCACAACAAACTCCATATCTAATATCTTTATCACCTATGTATCCATTGTTTTGATGGGCAGGGTGGTTATTGAATAAAAATCATAAGAATAAGGTAATGTGTGGAAATAAAACAAGCAAGGACACTATGATTTTTGTGTTGGTTCACCACAACTTGTAGCTATGTCAAATCCTCGAAAGACTCTCTCGAGTACTATACAATCTCCATCAAACTTACAACTGCTTAACAAACTGTAACAACCGCTTATAGCTATCCCTCGTACAAGACTTCACATCGCTTGGACTCCTCAACCAAGACTTTAACCACTCGAAATCCTCACCCTAGACTTCTTAATAGAAGATAACAGTTTCTTAGCAATCAAGAAAACTCAAAAGAGAAGACATGATATTCTCACGCCTATCTTTTAACCTATACACTCCTCAAAGAGTAGGAGAAGAGATACAAAGAATGCTCTATAAATAGCATAAAGTTATCCCTAAAATGGCGCAATAAAAGCTTTATATTTAATACAAATACATTATGAGAATAATGATATGAAATGAGAGGAGTTGTTCACTCAAAATAACCAACACCAAAGGTCTCAAAAAAACTCAGTAAATGTTGCTCATTGATTGGGAATCAATAATTGATAAATCCGTTTCGTACTTATCTGTTTACTCATATTTAATTCGTTCTTGTACCATTTTTGTTATCAAAACAATAAAATTTGTTATTCTTTTTCACCACAAATATATGTTTTGACAAATTGACCATAAAAAGAATGTCTTTGAGTTAATATGTAAAAATTGGGCCAAGAATGGAGTAAAAAGAGTAAATTTTTAATTGAAAAATAATTCTATCTCCCAAACGGTGCGAAATTAGAAGTTGGTGTAGAAAGAAAAAATTTTGGCGGCCTGCCAGCCCGCCGGCGCTCCCCTGCTGCTGGTTTGTTTGCTACCCGTCACCGCCATTCCGACCGGCGGCCGTCGGTCTGCCCGCTTATGATCCGGCTTCTTCCTATAAAAAACCCTGCGGCTTCATTTCCTAGAGGAACCAATTCCATTCGATTTTTCCCCTTTTAGGATTTAGAATTTCCCCTTTTTTACTCTTAAATATTGTACTAAAATTGTGTTAGTTAAATTTCATCAATCCAAGTTAATTCTCAAGTCCTTGAAGCAATGTAAGTTTTTCTTTTCTTTTTATTGTAATCTCTATTTAACTTTTTATCAATAAAATATTACTTTGTTTATGATTGATGTGTGTTTAAGGATTTTATACGTTATTATGATGATGTTGAATGTTTTGTTGGAAATTATGAATTGGTAATTATATATGGGTTAGGATTTGGAATAAAGATTTAACCAATTTAATTTCATCTATTTATTAGCAATTGGATTAATTGTTAGAAAATGAATTAAAAACTATTAACTAATAAAATTGTTTTTATTATTAATTAATCCTTGGAAATTAATCTTTTATCTTGTCTATAAGGTAATAAGATTAATTAAGCCACACGTTCCGAACACCTAGAAATAGGTAGGGTTAGAAATAACCGTTTGGAATGGTTTTAACTAATTAATAATATTAAACATTTTATTAATTAAGTAGTTGGAAAATAGTTCTTGCCTTGTCTACGAGAATTTAGAATTATTTAAGCCGAACATTTTCTAGCACAGTACTGAGACCTAGAAATAGGAGATGTATTAGAAATATAATAATCTTATAATTAATATTGAGACCTAGAAATTGGAGATGTATTAAGTATAAGATTAGCATTTATGTTTTATATGGAAACCTAGAAGTAGGAGATATATTAAACATAAGTGCTCAACATTTCATTAATTCAATTGTTAATTAAAGATGAGTTAAATTGTGTTAAGTCCGTGTTCCGATCTTAATTCATGACGTTATTCTATCATTTATTTTAGTCACTTATTTCTTATTAATTCGCATCTCTTAGACTATAAATTTACTTGTGATAAATTATAAAACTAACTGTTTACTTTGTCACTCCTGGAGAGAACGACCCGAGTCTAACTCGGTTATTTGTTGACTTACCGTTATACGCAGTTCATCAATAATGAAATAAATCATCAATTTAAAATATTTGAACAAAATTATTCAAGGCTCACAACCGAATATTAATCTTGAAAATTGGTCGTTGATATGAATTTTCTCCTCAAGCAAAAATCTAGTTGTTATGTGCCAATGATTATAATGGCAATCGATTGTTTGGTCTTGCTTGAAATCCAGCTCAAATGCCTATGATGCTTGACAATTGACAGTTCGAAAAAAAATCATTGAGGTCATCAATTTTAGGATGTGAACATCTAAGACAACTGAAAATTCATTGTTCAAATTGTTGGGGAAGGAGACTTGGATAACGCCTTGGAAATTAAAAAAAGTCCAAAACTCGATTCTACCCATGATCAATTTACGTGAATTGCTAGTTATAGTAAGAAATATAATTTAGTGGTGAAAATAGAAAAGCGATCGCGGAGAAGATATTGAGGAGATGAACTTAGCATCAAATGTATGAAGCCTCTAATGTATCCACACGAACTTGATCCGGAGTCTTCGATTAAACTTTTACTAGCAAGTTTAATATATAGGATAGTAAAAACTAAAATATTACTACTTTGGGAGTGATAAATATATGGTAAAATATTTCTTATAAATATTTTTTACTAGTATTTCTACCCGTGCCACGCACGGGTTCAGATGAAATTTTTTTCAATTCTATATTGTAGATCTTGATTTTTATTTAGCATATTATTTAAATTGTAGATGTGGTGATGTAAGTTTTCTTCTCTAGTCCCCAGGAGATTGCTCTTCCACCTAATAGGAAAACACATCCCCGGCCAAGAGATTGCTTCTTTGATTTTATAAAATATAAATGAATCACGAGGCAATTATCTGAACCTATTATATATAAAATCCTACGGAGTAATACATATACTAATGATTTTGAATTATTGACAATTCTATGTTGTAATATTTTGAGTTCTAAGTCGAACTAGGTTTCCCTTAAAATAAGCAAAATGCTAGGGGTATACCAAAAGCGTATCCCATTTGTCCCCCACCCCCTCCATTACCACTTAAATAGGCAAGAAATTTAAAAAAAATTAAATAAATAAAAATAAAAAATAAATGAGTAGTTATGGAGGGGGTGATGTACAAAGGGGTATACCTTTTGGTGTACCCTAGGATCTCCCTTAAAATAATGTTACGTAGAAAATAGATAGCTCTAGTACTTTACCACAAACATTGTACATAAAGAAGTATTTTAGATCTTATAATTATTTGTGTGATGTAATATATTTATTCATGAGTAAATTTCTACTACGGAAAACATAGCATAAATTGTGCAGTTTTAACTTTTTGTGGTTAAAATTGATAAACTTTAATTTTTAATTAAATGTAATTAGGTGTTGATAGAAAAATAACTTTTTTATATAATATTATTTTATCTAATCAATATACTTTAATTTATAGATTTTATTTTATTATAAGTCAAAAGTTTAAAGTCTTTGATTGAAAAAAGTTAAAACTAGACAAATACTTAAGGACGTACCAGGACTGGATGCACTCTATTGAGTTGGGGGAATATGACGGTACCCCTATTAATTTTTTGTACTCTGTAATAAGGTAAAAAAATTACCAAGTAAACTTTATGTATACATGCCCTCAATAAAAAATTAATGTGACCCCATCTAATTAAGTTAAATTTAAATGTTCTGTTTAATTTTTTTAGTAAAGTTTATTTTGTTACATATAATTAATTATTTATAAAATTAAATTTCACATTAACAATTATAAAATGTTTTACCCTCAACAAATGTTTGAAATAATTTTTTTTGTCATTTCATATATGGATTAGCTTATTTAAAAAAAATTGGGGGCACTACCCCTGATCCCAATCAATGGTGCCCCCATCTAACTCGATTCTTTGATCTGTCACTCGATGTGGGTAATATTTTGACAATAGAATACAAATAATTTCTTACATTACGTTGACTTATCATTTCCATAATATATAATTTAATAATGTAGCTAACATTACTATATTTTTTAAAAAAGCTTTGAATTTTTTTCCCGTGCATCGCCAGGAAATTTACTAGTATTTTAAAAAACTGAACTGATAAACTAATGGTTCATACTCCCTCCGGCCTAAAACTTTCTTTTCAGTTACTATTCATACGATCAAACTTAAATCACTTGTTTTACCTATTTTCGGTAGTTATTTGATAAAATAATATAGTCTTGTCACATCTTGTTTTGTAGAATTTTTTATGTCGTTTTTAAATATATAAATTTTACTCACTCCGTCCCTCATAGATCTTCCCATTATCCCTTTTTATTTGTCCCTCATAGATCTTCTCATTATTTTTTTTAACAATTAAAATTTCACAACTATCACCACTTACTTTATTTATTACACTTCATCTGTCTCATTTAATATACTCCACTGATTTTTATTAAGGGTATCATGATAAATTTTCACCTTTTTTCAGCTCTCCTTAAAACTACGAAAAGTCAAAACGAAAAGATATTAGAGGGACAGGGGAAGTATTTTTAATTTTATACCTACAATCAAATAAAGTCAGTCAAACTTCATAAATACAAATAAGAAATAATTTTAGTATAGAGGAAATATATTTTTTATGGAAAACCAAACCCAATTTTAATTTAACTTTAGATTTTCAACGTACCAAAATAATGGAACCAACCAAAAAAACCCGAACCCTAGTTGGGGTACATCTTGGGTATATGCAAACATTTTTGAAGTCTACAACCTTCTGCCAGCAAAAAAAACGGAGCAATGGCAGGAACGGGCACCCAAACCTCTTCATCAGGCATCGCTGAATCCCCATGCTCTCACCTTCCGGCGGACATTCTGGGGATGATCTCCAAGCGTCTAGACGACGCCGTCGGTAATCTCCGCCTCCGCTCGGTCTGCTCTACTTGGCGCTCGGCCGTCCCGCTTTCAAAACGTGCTCTTCATATCTCGTTCAAAAAGGGCTTCCCCACCTTCATTGACCCCAACCGCCGCGGCCACTTTTCTCTGTCCAGCAGCACCGTCTACTTACTCCGACCGGCAGCGGGGGCTGCTGAGGGAAACGATTGTCAGATTTTTCCGTGGTGGTTGCTTAGGGTGGAAGGGAAAGACGGATTCAGAAAGTTCCGCCCACTGAGTCCATTTTCGAGAATCTTCACGGTCCTCATGAAGGATCACTTCCCGAAAGGATTTCCCAGGGGTGTTAACTTGTTGGATGTTCAGATCCACGAAATCCGTAAGGCTTATAGTTTGGATTTTGTGGAAGATGGCAAGAAGATTGAGAACAATCTTCTGCAGACTAGGGCTAGAAAAGTGGTTGTTTCATCAAGTCAGTGGAGTGCAAATTCTGGTGATGGTGAAGGATTTTATGCTGTGCTTGGCCTGTTTCGCGCAAAATTGGGGTTTATCAAATCAAATGATGAAAAATGGAGTCAAATTGAGGATACTGGGAGGTGTGTATACGATGACATCCTGTATAGTGAAGTGAAAGGAGTGTTTTATGCCGTTGATATATCAGGTAGGCTGGTGATGATTGATAGGGACCTCAAGGCTAAAGAGGTTGTATATGGATTTGGCTTCAGTGGATGTCAAAAGAGGCATTTGATTGAATCAAATGGAGACTTGTTCATGGTTGTTGAGTATGATGAACCTGAGCTTTACATGTCAGATGGTGAGGATGCCTTTGAAATTGATGACTACAGTTTCAAATACACCAACCTTGAGTTCCCACTTCATCTGAAGGTGTTCAAACTCAGCAAGAACGAATGGGAATATGTGCCTTCTTTGGGTGATCAAGTTTTCTTCATCGGGGACGATTGCTCCTATGTTGTCTCAGCCCAGCGTTTTGGATTGAAAGGAAATTGTGTTTACTTTACTGCTGACGATTTCATGGATGAGAATGAGAGTGATTTAACGATTGGGAACATATGCCCGGATGCTGGTGTCTTTTGCCTTGAGGATGGGCGTTGTGCATCTTTGGCTTCATCCCCTGAACATGCTCAGCTTTTCTTGAACTGTCCTGTGTGGCTCAAGTCTCCTCCCAAAACCAAGTCTAAGGCCAAGAGGAAAGGTTCCAAGAAATGAGAGTATGGATTTTCCCCCTCTATTTGCTCTCTAAACTTGTAATTTGTTAAATCCCTCCATAGTATCGTTTGTTCTGTTTTCATCACAAGGGATGGTACTTGTGATTTGTGTGTTTGATTGGTCATGCAATGCCATATCTTGGTAATACACTAAGGTAGTGTTTGGGAACTGGTATTTCATTTCAATTCTAAAATTTGAATTTTTGATTTTCAAATGACAAGGGGAGACGTGGATTTGCAGTTGAGCTTAGTAATGAATTAGATGGAATTCGCAGGACTACATTGGAGCATTGCATAACTAGTGTTATCCAGGACTACATTGTAGTGTCTGTACAAGAATAAGCCATTGTCTTTTTACGACTTTCACCATGATCGGGTTCTTGTGTTTTAAGCATCCCCGCCCGAATACACTTGTTGGAAATGTGGGATGCGTAGATATTCTGTTGTGTAGCATTTAGGGTGTGTTTGGATTGAGGTAGGTGGAGGTAACGTGAGGTTAAATTTAAACCTTACCTTGTTTGGGAGAAAAAATTGAGATAAGTAAGAGGAGGTGGAGGGAGGTAAGGTAGCCTACTAACAGTGCTATATCTGTTACGGGCTAGGTGAATTATTCGTTCCGCTGCTCTTCCTCTCCCTTCCTTTTCCAACTCTTCGTTTTTTGCTGGTTTTGTTTTCTGTTTTTTTCTTTTCGTTTTTCTTTGCCCTTTTTTTGCTGTTTTCTTTTTCTTTTCGAGAAATTTACCTAAATAGGACTAAAACATAATGACTTTTCTCATATAGGACCATATGTTTTTATTTTCTAATGTATGACTTTTGGTCATTATCAAGTAGTCATTATTCAAGTAAATATCTAGCATTACTGGACATGATTCCTACCACTAGGTCATTAATAATTCCTAATAAAAAAGTTTAAGTCCTACATTAGAAAAGTCATTATGTTTTAGTCCTATTGAGTATAAATTTCACTTTTTTTCGGGTTTTATTTTTCCGTTTTCTTATGTCGTTTTCTTTTTGCTGTTTTTTTATGTTTTCTTTTCAATTTTTTTTTTGCCGTTTTATTTGCTGTTTTTTCTGGTTTTTTTCATTTTTTTGCAGTTTTAATTTCAGTTTTTTCTTTTTGCTGTTTCTTGAAATGTCACGTTTTTTTTTTGTTTTTTTAATGTTTTTTTTTAAAATTAAATGATGAAGAATACCTAACGAAATTTGTGGCCTTAATTTTTAGAGAAACATGTGACAGTTAAAGCAATTCTTGGATTACACAAGACCTGAAAGTTTTCTCAATGACTTTTGGAGAAGGAAGGATTTTGAAAAGCAAGCACAAGGGTATTTAAGTAATTTTATTGTTTTACTTGTATATAAATTTCAGACTCTGATCTATGAAAGAGAATAACATGTGTTAAAATTGAGAGAATGACATTTGTAAAGACTTCAAGAATGACATGTGGTACTCTTTAAAGATTTACTTTCTTTTTTAGTACTCCCTTCGTTCCATAAAACCTTTCTCCTTTCTTTTTTATTTGTCCCACAAAACACTTCTCATTTCTATTAAAAAGTCACTTTTACCCCTTACTTTTTCATAACCTAACTATCACATCATACCTTTTTACTAATAATATATCCATCAAATCATATTTTTACCCATCACATCAAAGGACATTTTTGGAAATTCAATACCAAAATACACTCTCCTTAAGGCTCCGTTCCGTTCAACTTATTTTTTCTTATTTTTTCTTATTCTTATTCTTATTAAAATCAGATCAGATCAAATCACATCACATCGAATCAGATCAGATCGAATCAGATCAGATCAGATCCAATCAGATCAGATCCAATCAAATCAGATCAGGACTTATTAAATTAGATCCCATCAAAAATTATTATTATTATTATTATTATTATTATTATTATTATTATTATGATCATCATCATCATCATCATCATCACCATCACCATCATCATCATCATCATCATTATTATTGTTCTTAAAAATGAAAAAAATAAACTTTAGAAATAGGTTAAATAGAAAACTGAGAAAGTAATCCTTAATTAGTAGACGTCGGAAAAATTAGTTTTAAAATACATTGACAATGTCAATCTAATTCTACTTTTAAAGTATATTTTTATTACTACTTGTAATTTGAGTTTCTAAACTTTTGATCTTTTATAAGGATGATATATTTTAATAAAAACACTATCTCTTCTATATATTGATTATCTAAATTTAATTAATTTTTAATGTATATCTAAATTAAATATTTATTCTAATGTATAATTGTAATTTTACAAAAAAATAATCATAAAATAAAAAATATTATTACATTATAATATGAATGATTAATCTAGTATATGAATTAACTATTTTTATATTATTAAAAATAATCATTAAATAAAAATAGTGATTATATTATAATATGAATTATCATTACAATTTTCAAACGTTATTATAAAGTCAAATTAAATTATTGATTTGAAATTTTAAATTAAATCATAATTAATCAGATTAAACCAGTTCAGATCAGATCCAATCAGGTCAGATCAGTTCAGATCCAATCAGATCAGATCAGATCCAATCAGATCAGACCAGATCAGATCAGAACTTATTAGAATCAGATCAGATCAGAAAAAATAAGTTGAACGGAACGGAGCCTAAATCCCCCCTAAAAAACAAAACTCTCATGTTTCACGGGACGGAGTGAGTATTTCATTTCCTTCTCCTTCCCTCTTTAATTTTTTCATTTTTTTCCTTGTGTTATCAAAAAATGATAATTGATTATTTTGAATTTATGAATTCAAATTTAGAATTAATCGCATCAATTAATTTTAATAAAATTTTATTCTATCACAACTATATATGAAAATATTTTTAATACATGATTCGAATTCAATAAATTGTAAAATTTGCGAACAAACTTTTAGGCATATGAATATTTTTTTTAAATTAAAATTGTGCAATCATGTCAATTATAATATCATACAAATACATCAGAAGATCTATAAAACTATATTATTTATCAAATGATCAACAAAAATATATATAAAGAAATTAGTTAATAGAATTTAAAGACTTCAAATTAAAAACTATTTTGTTTTTAAATATTATTATTTCTTTTTTTAAAACTATTCTGTTTTTTCTTTTTTACTATTCTGTTTTAATATATCAGAAGATCAACAAAAGTATGTTATTTATTAAATGATCATTTTTAAATATTATTATTCCCTATTTTTAAAAACTATTCCGTTTTTCTTTTTACTATTTTAAAAACACAAAGATGTAATAAATAAAATAAATGTACAACTCCTTCAAAAAAATGTACAACATTATTACAATTACAACTTTTATTTTTAAAACAACGTCATGTCTGTAGTTTAAAAATAGACATATTACACACACTACATAATTATTGCCGAATTAAAATAAATAGAATTATATTTTACTCAAAATAAAATTAAATTGAAATATGATTAGGTCTAGGCCTAATTTTGAGGTAGTTGTCATTAGATGCATCTAACTATGTTGATGGTTAAGCATTTTACTTTGATGTAGTTGTTTGATTTGCATAATACATGAGTAATAATTTGCATGTTACCCACAAAGATCTTATGCACTCCATCAATAAAAATTGTGACCAGGGCCGGCCCTTAGCCTATGCAGCATGTTCAATTGCACAGGGCCCAATAAAATGGAGGGCTCACTTTTTTAATTAGCCTCCTTAATTAGTGTTGGGTCATTCACTCATTCCCAATCTTCCATGAACAACGTGCCAATTCGTTAATTTCTAACATTCCGTCAGACTCCTTCCCAATTATTTTATTTTATCTTCGGGTTTTTCTTCAGAATCTTATTTACTTTGTTTAGTTTATCTTTGGTTTTGTTTTGTTGCTATATTTTTTTCTTTTTTTATCGAATGAAAAAAAGGCAAAATTGTAAACTGTTTATTAATTGAAGCACCGAGTACATATTAATAAGAACTTTTTAATTTTAATTAGAAATTACGGATTTTTTTGAAAGAATTAATCACTAACTTATTTTACATTTTTATTGTATTACGTATATAATTAGTATTTGTTTCATCCCCGAACTTTCATATACTTTGAGTATTTTTATTTAAATTAGGTAAATTTTAATCATCATTAATATAAATATTATACTACCTATTGGATATAAATATGAAAATAATTTATGAGATTTATATTGTAGAAAATTTTTGAGCATTTATTTTATTGTATTAAGACGTGATACAAATTTAATATAATCTGTTTAGTCTAATTAAAAAAACAAAGTAAACAAATACTATGATACAAAAAGAAATATGCTCAGTGACATTTCTTTTAATTTTGTAAATATGAAAGTCACAATTTTTAAATTTGCACAAGGCCCTTTTTTACTTCAGACCAGCCCTGATTGTGACACTTTAAAAAATGGAAAGTGTCGATCTCAAAAAAGCGCACCAACCAGATCCGGAGGTAACCTTCAACCTATTAAGCAAGAATACATATGAGTATAAAAATTTGATCTATCCAATTTTATTTAGATAAAGAAAAAGAAAAAGAGACTATGAATTTTTTTAATTTGATTGCAGACATTCCAAGAACAAGTTAAGAACGACATTTAATATTGTTTTAAATTACTTTTCTTATTCTATTGTTTTTATAATTGTTCCTCTCTTGTACTTCATATATAAATGGAACCTTCATTATTCAATAAGACAAATTAATGTCAAATTCTATCATGGTATCGGAACTAAGGTCTATTTCTTCAAAAACTCGCTCTTTTGTTTGACTGCGTGTGACCGTTAGGGCCGGACACGGTACCGCTATGATATTGTTACCAGCGATGGTACCGCCACCAGAGACGGAGAGGGAGACGCTGCCACGGTGCCGGGAACCGGTACCGATACCATCCCATACGGTACTGGTTCTGGTACCAATTTTTCAGTACCGGCATCAACGATACCAGTACCGGTTTGGTATCGACCGTTTGAATTTTTTTGTCACTTTGTCAAACTTAGCGTTAATGGCATGCAAGTGGGGGCTCCTCATATGGCTATAATGCCATTGAGGAGGAAGGGGAAGGGGGGTTGGGGGTGGTGGGGTTTTATCTATATAAACCCTCTCATTTTTTAAAAAAATACAACTCTAATTTCTCAATTCTCGAATCTCAATCCTTTCATCTAATTAACTCTATTAATTTCTATTATTTCTATTCAATCTTTAGTTATTTTTACATTTTATATTCATATAATAATATACAATTATAAATATATATTAATATACTATATAATATATAAATATATTGTTATAAATTAATATTATAGTCCTTATTTTATCAAAATAAAAATATATAAAAATGTCAAGAAAGTCCGATAAAGGTCCGTGGATATGGGCGTTATGAATCGAAGTTTAAGGAAAGACAAAGCTAAAGTCACCCCCGACGGTTCAAGCTCACGTGGTTTTCAAGGAAGACACTTTGTCTCTTCCTTCACTACTTCAATTCTGAACATTACAATAATGCAACCACAGATGGAAGCCCTTGTTCCGAGAAATAATTTATTAACTTTTTTATGTTAATGTAATTTGTTTTTTTAGGTGAGCGATATATTAGCTTCTTCGAAGGTTTCTTTACAGTTCTTTACCTCGTCGCTTTTTTTTGAACCGTCAGGATATTAAATGTAGTTGTTCGTGTATTAGTCATTTTTCAATATTTAAATAACAATTACATTTTTAGATCTTTTATTTCATTATTTCCTTTAACAATTACACATTTCACTTTTAAAAATTTAGAAAAAAATAAGGGGGGGGTTGCGAAAACTGGCCGGTACAAGTACTGGAATTGGTACCGTCCGGCCCGATGACGGTAACAGTATCAAGGGTTGGCAGTACCGGAACCGGCGATTCCGGAACCAGAATCATCATGGAACCGTATAGTGTCCACCCCTAGTCACCGTTGGTCCATTAAAGATCATGCACTACTATGGAAATGCTCTTTTGAATCGGTTTTTTGACCTTTTGCATCGGTTCTTTACTAATGCAATGGTAAATCTAGTTCTTGTGAGATTTTGTTTTATAGTGTAGTAAGCATTTTTTGTTAAAAAAAGAATAGTAACATGAGTGGCCTATGCTCTAGGGAAGACATCTTAAATTAGTATCAATTAATTCTACTTTACAATAAAACTAGTATTAACCTCGTGCTTCGCACGAGCTCGTATACATTCTGAATTTTTGACATTCTATAAATATAAATTTATTTATTTTAGTTTTTTAATAGTGATATAATATGTGTTAGATGATTATTTTTTTAACTCTAAGATATATATCTTTTTTCAAATAATATAATTTAAATATAGATGTACATGCACTAAAGATTCTATAAGTATTTTCTTTAAAAGTAGTAAAAGAGAAATAATTTATTGTTTTTAAAAATCAAATAAATTTTTATTTTTCAAAACATTGATAAAGTTAAAAAATATTTTATACATATAATTTAATTATGTGAACAAAATATGTTTTAAACTTGTAGAATATATATTGGTATGTTTATTTAAAAACAAAAATTTTATACAAAACTAATGGCCATTATTGAATGAAGTACTAATGAAAATGGTTTTAATTAAGAGCCTATTCTTTATTAAACTAATGTTTATAAAATTGTTAAAAAATTACATTTTCATTAAAAGTATAATTAAAGTAATGTTTTTTAATACTAAAACAATTTTTTTTGAAGACATACTAAAATATAATATTTATTGAATGTAATACAATAAAATGTGTTAAAAGGTATTTTTAAATAATTAAATCGACCAATAAAATTCCTCCATCTCATCAAGGAATGCACATGTGGATGATTATGTGGCATGCCACATGTCAACACTCCAAGAATTGAACCTAACTTTATATATATATATATATATATATATATATATATACACACACACACACACACACACACAAAGTATAATTAAAGTAATGTTTTTAATACTAAAATATAATATTTATTGAATGTAATATAATAAAATGTGTTAAAGGGTATTTTTAAATAATTAAATGGACCAATAAAATTCCTCCATCTAATCAAGGAATGCACATGTGGATGATTATGTGGCATGCCACATGTCAACACTCCAACAATTGAACCTTACTTTACATATATATATAGGATAGGATTAGAAAATAATGAGTTTACTAGAATTAAAAATTCGAATTTTGCAAAATGCATGTAAACATAAGAAAAATCATGGGAAAATTCTTACCATATCTTACAATCTTGTTTCTTTACCCACATCAGAATTTCTTACCTTTAATTTCTTTCATTGATTGATAGAAATGGATATTTCAAGTACGTTGTTTTTTTCTAACTGTCGTAATGGTTTTTTCGATCAGATGAAACGGTCGTAATGGTTCTTTGATCAGATAACGCATCCCACGACTGTAGCACATGATGACGAACTGTGCATGCATGCTGTAGTAGAGGAATGGTGTTGTCTGATCGAACAAACAGACATTATAAATACAAGCCAAACCCAATCTCCAGATCTAGGGGAATGCTAGCAGGGGTAGCAGCTTGTGTAGAGATCGAAATATTGAAGGGATCAAAAAGAAATTACTCAAAGATCAATCCGAGCTAATTTAATGGAATTATTGATTTTTATGTAATTTTATATGAACAAGTTTCAGAATGTAATCCCGTAATATTAGTTACTCGTGTTTACATGCAACTCCATGCAATTCCATACAATTATATGTATCCACCACATAATTAATAATAATGTTAATAATATATGTAATAATATATGCTATTCCATGAAATCATATGTATCCACCACAATTTTTTAATAATATATTTATCTACCACTGAATTTATTTTTTGTTTCTACAATGGTACTCCTTGCATATGTAGTAAGCAACTTCTAAATGCATGTTGGCCATCTTTTCTTTTGTCATCTTCTCCAAAGATTTTAAAATCTTTTTGTTGTGCTCCCAACTCTAACATTTTTACCGCGAACAGTTAGAATTATTCTGTTGGGCTACTGGGCATAATTCGATATCCCAAGTGGCATACCCGTGGGGCAATGTCTGAAAACCCTCTAAGTTCATCTTTCAGCAAACGATGCATGTCCTCATTCGTAGATATCCCAGAAAGGGAGTCAATCACGACGAGCCCCTCTCAAAGTCAGCATTGGCAGAGAACCAATGTGAACTCGTGCCTTTCAAATAATATACATACTTAGGGTGGTGTATTCAATCAGGATTCTGATGGATTTAGATAGATTGTTTAAAGTCAATAGATTCTGCAAAATCTATGGATTGTTTTAAGTCTATGCTGAGTTTGATAGATTTTAATGTATTTTATCAGCAGAATTTTATAAGATTCTGTTTGATTGTTTATAATCCATAGATTATTTATACATAAATATGAATTATTTTATAAATTTATACATTGTTATAACATGAACTATTGTAATTAGCTATTAAAAGCTTTGTTTATGAAATCGATAAATAATAAAAAAATAATCTAATAAAATAAAAATAACTTATTTTTAAAAAAATTTATCATTGTCGTAATATATTTATTAGAATAAAATAAGCAATAAATTTGTTTTTACATCTAAAATTAATGTTATCTCTCCGCTATTCTTCTTGTATGTCAAAACTCATCAATAATAAAATTCTAAAGACAACTCAAGAGAAGACATTATTCAAAATTTTAAAAGATAATTGAAAAATAAAATTAGTTAAAAACATAGTCTTCCATTTCAACTTCATTATCACCAAAACCTTCTTCATTCTCCTCATTAGCATCATTTTGTGGTCTATCGGCCCACATAGCTTCAGCAATGCCATGTCTCCAAGCGTTAGCTATTGTTCTTTATTGTTGTTGAGTTTGAGAAAGTATTTCAGAATTTTCTTCCTCCATGTCAAGATATGATGAAGAAGATGACTCAAGTATTGGTTCAGGAGGAAATTCATCAGAACGACACTCTTTACGAAGAAAGTTATGTAGATCCTTCCCACCCACTAACCTTGAGGCACTTCAAGTCCATTTCTTCTAGATAATGCATCATTTAACATTTTTGAATCATGTGCAGATCCTTCCCACCCACTAAGCACATACTCCCTCCGTCCCACATATATCTTCCCAATAGCCCTTTTTTTTGTCCACAATAGATTTTCTCATTTCATTTTTTAACAATTAAAATACCACAACTATCCCCACTTACTTTATTTATACATCTCACCCACCTCATTTAATACACTCCACCCATTTTTCATTAAGGGTATTATGGTAAACTTTCTCCTTTTTTCAACTCTCCTTAAAAACCACCAAAAGTCAAAATGAGAACATCTTAGGGGGACGGAGGGAGTATATGAATTCCAAATCAAAGTTGCAAGCTTCTAAAACATTGTGGGACTGAATACCATGACGATTACGATAACTACTTACTTGACGACCTTTAACCATTGCAGGAATATGAGTGCCATCAATGGCACCAATGCAATCCTAAAGCATAAAAAATAGTAAAAAATAATAAATTGAAACAAATTTGTAGTTCATACATTTAAGAACAATAGTAATCAAAATTAGTTCATAATCAACTTTGCATTACTTTTCTCAAAGAAAGTACCTTAAAATAGGGGTAAAATCTTGTGTTGCCTCTTATTTTAGAAGGCACGGCAAATCCCGGCTTGACCATCATTTGTGGTGCTATAGTGTTTAATGCCTTCAAAACTTTGTTAAAGTTTTGACTAGTTGCGAAATGTGAACGACCAAATCTTTGACGAACATTACAATACCGATCATTGTGACCCACAGTGAGTAGGAATGTTGCTATCATTTCTTCAACACAAATATATCTCGTATCTTCTAAAGGAGTACTTTCTTTGATAACGGTACATAGCTTAAGAAACACATCAGGATACATTCTATACAGCTCTCGAAAACTTTGTGGATCTTCTTTCAACACTCATGTATGTAATGATACCCTTTTGTAGTTACTGAGCGACGTTTGAGGGAACCTTCCACACGTTGAGGCATGTTAATTAGAGCCTCTCTTAAAACAACCATTATTGCTTGAATGGCCAATAATAAGTACTTGATAGTTTCAAAGAATTCCTCTTCAGTTCCTTCTTCATCTATTTCTTCCCTTCTATCACTTCTTCTTCCATTTATCTATATGACCAAGCACATAACCATTTCTTTACACATATGCATACCAAAATAAATAATTAACAGATAAACAACATATGCAGAGTAATAAATCTTCTTTCCAGCATTGTATTCTATACATACATACAAACAAATATGTATAAGTAAAAAATCTTTCTAAAAAAATCTTTCGAAGTAACAAATGTTTCTAAATCTTTCCGGAATTGTGTCCTCTATGACTCACGGGAATTTGGGATTTCAGTTTCATATAACATAATGGTGAAAAAATGCTATTGGAAGTACTGCAAAAACTTTTATATAGTAGGTACACTATGATGCATTTATAGTATGTAATTGAATGAATCTGTACTTATTGCATTCTTTCAGGTAAAAGACTATACAAGGGACCTTGAAGAGATGCAAAATCTTCGCAGGGAGGAATACCTTGCATCACTTAGAAGGTTTGCTGCTATTTGCATATGCTCTTACTTTTAAAAGTTCTAAACTTACTGCCCTTGTTTGCAGAAAGTGCAGTGGGACTAAAAAAATGTTTTGCAAATATGTGTTCTATACATGCATACAAACAAATATGTAAGGCCATACCCAAATCTTTCCCAATCGTAGGCCAAAATGCATAATATTACAGCAATATATTATGCCAAAATTGCAGAATAAACGGACTATATTTGCAGATATTAAAAAATTTACAACATATGGACTATATTTGCAGAATATACGGACTATATTTGCAGATATTTGCCAAAATTTACAGGTATGGGACAAAACATACGAACTATGTTATGCCAAAATTCAAGAACATACAGACTAAAAAACTGATAATCACTTCAATAGCATGACTTTGAGCAAGAACGATATAGAAAAACCTAGAAAAAAATTAATATGGAAAATCAATTTATCTTAGCCAAGTTTGAAGAATAGTGAATTAATGCTTCAAACTGGACAGATTTGTATGGCGGAGCTGCAAATTCAGAAACCCTAAGGAGATGAAAACGAGATTGAAAGAGAACAAATAATGATTTTCATTACCTTGTTAAAATAACCTACCGCCGACTGTAGAAATAGACGACCTCGGAATCGCTGACAGATCTGGAGTGATGAACGAGGGAGCGCCCGATGGAATCACTTTATCCGATTTGCAGAAGAACCAGTGCCGACGGGGAAGGAGATCGAGAAGATGAGCTCGAAGAATAGAAGAAGAAGATTTTTGAAGAAGGAGATCGGGGAGTTGTGGACAGACTCTTGACTCTTGAAAATACCTGGTGTTTTGGTTGGATTTGAAAACAAATTTTTTATTTATATTTCAAACTAAAAATCCATTAGAATCCATATTTTTTAACAATTCTTAAAAATCTATAAACTTTTCAATATCATTAGATTTAGAAAGACTTTTTAAAATCTCAATTGAATAACTCCAAACTTTAATTGATTTTTTTAAAATTCCAATTGAATACACATTGACTTTTAAAATCCAAAAAAATCATACAGAGTCTGAATTGAATACACCCCACTCAGTGTTCTTTTTCTAGGCTTTGGTTTTAAATGCTTCCTGCCTCTCGCTGTATGTACCATCCACAATCTTTTCAATGGATCTAGACAAAACATGGTATTCTGGGTCATGCGCAAAAGAGTTCACGTACGTTGTGAATTCAAAATGTGCAATGACAGAGTCTCCATTGTCATTGCATAAACGTCTTCTCAGGACGTAAAGGTACTCACTCAGATGCTAGTTAACAAACAAAAGTATGTTATTAGAAAACGAAAGATATAAGCATTGTTTGTGTACGAAGAATGAAAGGTTAATACAACTTACAGTATCCGCTACCCAAAGACCTGGAGTTATAAGGTCAGTCCACCAGGTTTTCACATATTTCTCATGCTCCTTGTGCTACTCGAGGTAGCAATGTACAGGGCGGTCAATTTTAATTGCTTCTGCAATGAAGCTCCTAAATTCGAATTAGATAAGAGTTCATCGGCTTTCTTTTTCTTCCTCACATCCGCTGTATATGGAGATTTCAAACTGGCTGACTTCTTTTTCAATCTCTAAAATAAAAAAAATAAGTGAATTCGAATTATTTCGAAATCTTTGGCTCTAATTCGAAAGCACTTGAAGTAAGATGCTAAACCTTTCCATGCACACGAGCATCAATAATCTCAGCCTTGTCTCCTTATTCCTTCTGGTGAGAAACAACCTAAATTAAATAGAGTGAAAATAAACATGTTCTAAATACTTCGAAGATATTGACTACATTTTGAATGTATGAAATTTAGAATTTTGCCTTGTCTTGCAGAGGTTTCATAGAAGCAGCAGTGTCTATTTCCATTACCTCATGGCTAGACTCAACCTACAGATAATTTGAATTATTTTGGAATCTTTGACTCCAATTTGAAAGCACTTGAAGTAAGATACCAAACCTTTCTATGCACATGAGCATCAATAATCTCAGCCTCGTTGCCCAATTCCTTCTGGGGAGAAACAACCTATATTAGATTTTTAAAAAAAACTTTTCTTAAATAGAGTGTAAAAAAACATGTTCAGAATACTTCGAAGATATCAACTACATTTCGAATGCATGAGATTTAGAATTTTACCATGTCCTGTAGAGGCTTCATTGAGGCAGCAGCTTCTGTTCCCATTGTCTCATGGGTAGACTGAGCCTACAAACAAGAACATAAATATGAATCTATCTATCATATTATATCCTTTCATATATCGAAAGACAAAATTAATGAATGAAAATAAGAATGTTACTATTTTCTCCACAAGGAGTTCCAAAGGTTCAATTGAAGCAGCACCGTCTCTTATCATTGTGTCATGGGTAGACTCAAGCTACAGACAAGTACAAAAGGTGTGGAGTCCAAAAATATGTGGTTAGAACATTTTCTAAAGGACAATGCAGCTGTATATTAAGATTAGAACTTTACCATTATGTTCTCCAAACTTAGAACATAATCACAAAGAGTTGAAGGTGGATTTTCATGCTCTTGATTTATTTCCCCAAGAATTTGGAGAATACCGAGTCTTGGAGAAACCTATAGAGTATGAAGTATGAAAATGATGAGAATGAAGTATGAAATGATTTTATGATTTCATTTAACATATGCAAACAAAATGAAATAACTCCATTAACCCTAAACCTTATCATCAGGTGAAGGATTGCGTGCCTTAGTCTCTTCACAATTATCCATGATTGTCATCGCTGGCACCTGAACGCTAAAAGATCTTATAGATTTAAAACTGAACAAAATGTTTCGACTGTATTCGAGAAACTTCAAACATTTCGTATATATTCGATTGCTCCGTATATATTCGACGGTTTTTTACTTATCTCTAGCGGAGTCTTTATAGGTTTTTTCCTGATTCAGTTACATTCACCTTCATATTTTTACATAAGAATAGATAAGTTGTGATCAATTAAAACTATTGGATGACCTTTCAAAAGCTTTGACATACCTTATTCACAGTCTTTTGATTTATTAAAGTTGACAAAGCATCAACTTTTTTTTCCAGCACTTCAAACCTCTTTCGTTGTTCTTCTGCAATGTCATCAATTTTCTGAGACATTCGATCAAAGAGTTCTTGAAAGGAATTGGATAAAGGCTTGGTGGGGTGAGGGGTAGGAGACGATGGAGTTGGGATGTTGGAATGGGAGACTCTAGAAGGAGATTCTCTAAGGCTCTGATATGCTTGGGGAGAGGAGATGTGCTTATTACGCTCTACAGAATTATCTCTTGTTGGTGAAAGGACATTCCGGGCTTTTCTCTTCCTCTCCACTGGAATGTGGACTTCCGCTCTACCCTCTAATTTTGCCACAAATGCATCCAACTCAGGGTCTGCTGTGGTCTCTAGAGGATGGATGTTCAAATACCACTCTGCAGTAGCCTCAAACTTATCGGGAACAAGAATGCTCTGTAGAGCCTGCAACCAAAACAATGACACTTTATTTTGGGAATTCCTTAAATTTTTAATCTTTATTGACCAATAAAATGTATATACCTACGCGTCCCCAACATAAGCATCCATTTCTGTGTGGGTGATTTTCTTCTTTATTAGAATTTCACCCCAAAGGCAGATTCTTGGCCTAGTTGGGGATGTTTGTGGGCTTCTTGTTGTAATATTTGTTAGAATTAGGATCTTTTCATATTGAAAGTTTCAATGAGATCACATTTCAAAAACAATAATAAGAAATATTATAATTGAAAAAATCCTTACCCCAATGGAAAGCAAGAAACCAGTATAGTACATAGTTGATGAGGCCCCACTTCCAATTGATTTGCCCTTAGCAGCTAGGTCTTTCCTCCGTGACCAAAAGAACTCTATAAATGCCCAAGTTCCGCATGGGAAATCTAAAACTACTGTCCTCTTTGAAATCATGCCCATAACCCAATCTGGAATTGCAGACTTGTCGCGATCAGCAGGACCCAAGAGAACAACAACAACAAACAATAGTGTGGCTTTTTTCACATCATCCATCTTGTGGCCTTCATTCTTCGTTTCCCCGTCCAAACCTTTACAAATGTCCAAGAAATGTTGCACAACCATCTTGTATGTGACTGCAACAGATTTCTTTCCCTTCTTTGCAAAAGGAAAGTGAGCTTGAATGAAATCATTCTTTGCAAAGGTTAATTCCTTTGAATTTTCAAAGCCAGCGTTAAGGTGAGAGCAGTTGAGGCCGCTTATGAGTGAAAACTCCCTCAAGGAGTACCTGACAGGAACTCCTTTGATAACAAACCACATCTCTCATTTCCTCTTTATTTTGGCTTCCCTCGCAATGAGTTGCCATAGGAACAGAAGAGGAGAAATACACTCAACATCCAAAAAATGAGAAAAAAAGGATGTTCTCCCTAAACAAAGCAAAGACTTCTAGATGATCTCCAAGTCCTTCGCTCATCAGATTCTTGAACTCCCCCAAAGAAGATTTCAGGGTTAACTTCATTCCAGGTATTTTATCAATATCAATGGTGCAATCCAACGCGGGAACCTAGAATTAAAATCAAGAACTAATCAGAAAATAGATTCGAGTGCATTCGATTGTAACCAATTACTTTAACATTATATTGATTATTTCCATGGTCGAATAACTTGTTCTGTTTCCGAATGTTTCAAAAACAAACAAAATAAACTTAAAATGTTATATTTTAGTGTACATGCAATGCACCTCAATTTCCGAAGCATCCGGGAACGATTCACCCTCCACAGATGGAGTTACCTCAGCGGAAATCTGACACCAAGCACAAATAGTTCAAAATAAAACCAAAATTAGTTAATTTTAAGTGAGGATTATTTGAAAATATGTGGTTTTCATTCTCCATCTCCTCCCTTCATGTTTGGGTGAGAGTTCTTCTTCTCTTGTACTAGAACCCGCAACTTCCTCTGGTGTTCTCCATGGCAAACAGATGTGTGGTAGTTCTTGAAGGTATCCGACGACGATATGCAATGGAGAACGAAGAGCATAAGAGTTTCGATTGATGAAGGCGTATCGTTTCCAAAGACTGGTCGGGGGATTAAGGAGGGGTTGGCGCTTCAAACGACACTGAAAGCCTTTTCGAAAATCATCGTGCCACTTCGAAGGCAACCTAACGGCTGGTCATTAATTTTAATATTTCCGTTTAATTTTTGAAGTAACAGTCATAAACAATGACGTTTTGTTTCTTGATTGGAAGGGCCTTTTTGTCATTTCCCCTCATTTCACGCAAGTAGAGCAGACGCGCCTCACGCGAATCTGTGTTAAATCTAGGAGGTCATTCTCATAAATTTCAAACTTTTTCAGTCATTTTCCATAAATTCTTCTTATTTTCTTTGCATCCAAAGGGTAAAGTTTAAAGAAAAACCAAAGTTTTTACTTCAGGCGACAAAAATCACAAATTCACGAAATTTCTCACGTTTTACTCTCTTGAATAAGCACAACTTTCTCAACCTCAACGACCCTTCTCCACCTCAACGACAGCCGTCGTCTTCTCCTCCCAAATCCATCTCTTCCTGAGCGAGATCGAATCTATTGTTCGCAGGATTTGCTGTTTGGGTTCATTGGGGACGACGGTCAGTCGAAGAAATTGATCTGAGCGATGGATTCGAGCAGGCGAGCGGTGGAGTCGTATTGGAGGTCGCGGATGATCGACGGCGCAACTTCAGACGAAGACAAGGTCACTCCGGTTTACAAGTTGGAAGAGATCTGCGAGCTTCTCCGGTCGTCTCATGCTGGCATAGTTAAGGAAGTTTCCGAGTTCATCCTCAAACGTCTTCAACACAAATCCCCTATTGTCAAACAAAAGGTCGCCTATTTATCATTGTTTCTCTTGTTACTGATAAATTTAATTGTATCGTAGCTCGATTTTCTTTGTCTCTCTCTCTCTCTCTCTCTCTCTCGGTTGGATATGCTTGTTAAAGTGGTTTATGCAGAAATTTTTTATTTAGGATTTTATGTGACTTGAACGGAAGTTAAAAGTATCTGATCTTGATTAAGGGGTGGTTAGTAAATGTAATGCAATGCACAAAATGGAATGGTAACATGAATGCGATTAGAAGTTACTTAGCTTTTTCTTCTGACCTTTTACTCTAACAGTTTGTTCAGATAAGGAATGGCGACTAAAGCTGTACAATTCAGTTGAACAAATCTAAGGGGGTTTCGTCCTTATATGAGCTACATCAACTTCACATATGTAGAATTGGATAGCTGATGTTATCACCGACTTCTGTTGTTAATGTGCCGTGAAAGGCAAAAATTAAAACTAAATACTACAGTAGTAAAAAGGGAAGCAAGGGATCATTAGGTTGGAGGCTCCTGTTTAGAAATCTGCAATTGAATTAGACAATACATTGGATGTGTAAAAATGTAGTACTCCATCCCCAAAATAGATTCTTGTATGCAATTGGCACAAATGTTAGGGAAGCATAATTGTGTGATTGAGTTCTACAAAAAATGGAGATGAATATGAACCACTAAATTCTTTCTTTGAAAGAACAACAACAACAACAACAACAACAACAATATCAACAAAGCCTTATCCCACTAGGTGGGGTTGATTACATGGACCATACGACACCATTGTGCCCTATTATGTACGCGAAGGTGTCCCTGGACCATTTCGTGCCAAGTCTTCTTAGGTCTACCTCTTCCTCTAGCCACATGTCTATTCACCATTTGATCAACTCTTCTCACCGGAGTTTTCACCATCTTTTCTACAAGCCTCTCATATCTTCTCACCGGAGTTTTCACCATCTTTTCACCATCTTTTCACCATCCATATGCGTATGAGTGCTCATCCATTGAAGCATTTTCATTTTAGTTGCACTAACCTTGTGTTCATGTTCACTCATTGTTGCCCAACACTTTATTTGTTTCATACAACATAGCTGGTCTAATCGCAGTACGGTAAAATATTCCATTTAGTTTTAAAGCTAGCTTTTTGTCACATATAAAGCACGAAGCTTTCCGCCATTTTGACCAAATGGCTTGAATCTTGTAGTTAACATCATCCTTTATTTCTTCATTGTCTTGAATCATACGCCCAAAATATTTAAATATCTTTACTTTTGGTATAATATTTTCTCTGAATTTCACCTTGATGTTACTATTTCTCCTTCCATTGCTAAACTTACACTCCACATAATCTGTTTTAGTGTGACTTATACGCGAGCCATGCAACTCCAGAGCCTATCTCCACGAATCCAACTTCCCATTCAAATCCTCTTGTGATTTGCCCATAATGATGATGTCATTGGCAAAAAACATACATGAGGGTACGTGTTCTTGGATATACTTGGTAAGAACTTCCAATACTAGTGTTAAAAGATATGGGCTTGACAATGATCCTTGGTGTAATCCTACACTGATGGGAAATTCTTCAACTTTTCACGCTCGTTGTAGCACCATTATACATATCCTTAATCACACGAATATACACAATCCTTACAGCCCTTACTCCTTTTTTCACTAACACTTTCCACAATACTTCTCGTGGATTCGTGTACCCTGTTATATGCCTTTTTCATCATTCTCCTCACGAAGAATATAGCCTCTGTTCTAGCATAAAACCAAATCGGTTCTGTGACTCCAAAGTCTGTAGTCTCAACCTCCGTTCAACCACTCCTTCCCACAACTTTACCGTATGGCTCATGAGTTTGATCCCTCTGCAGCTTCCACAACTTTGAATATCCCCCTTATTCTTGTAAATAAGAACCATAATGCTCTTCGTCCATTCGTTAGACATCTTCTTAGATCTTAGAATCTCGTTAAAAAGCTTAGTTAGCCACCAAATGTCTTTTCCTCCTAAACCTTTCCAAACTTCAATCATGATGTTGTCTGGACCCACTGCTTTGCTGTTCTTCATCAGTTGTATCCGTCCTTTACTTCAGCTTCTGAACTTCTCGAATAATAATTGAAATTTTGGTTCTCCTGCGTCTGTAGCCG
The DNA here is from genome assembly GCA_900332095.2 of Cuscuta campestris. NCBI lineage: Eukaryota > Viridiplantae > Streptophyta > Magnoliopsida > Solanales > Convolvulaceae > Cuscuta > Cuscuta campestris. The sequence goes on from OOIL02001249.1 coordinate 432,191, forward strand.
ATCAAAGCATGAGAGATTCACATTTCCCTCATAAAAAGATCATTGAAGTTGCTCTCCCACCCTTGGTTTATGCTTTTATCAGAGACCAAAATTTCACGATTCTTATCTTTAATGCACTTAACTTGGTCCAAATCTTGCATCCTTCTTTCTCGACCCTTTGCAATCTTGTATATACATCTTTCCCCTTCTTTAAAAGAAAATGTGAAGATAATTTTGAGACCAACAAAAATGGAAAGTTAGAACCTAATTCAGGGACATATAGAGTAATTGTTATTTGCTTATAAATATGAGAGTAATTGTCACTTGCCAATTAATTTTATGTTTGTATATTTGCATAAGCATTAGGTGCTATCATGGGTATGCATGTGGCATTTGTATGTACTATGTTGCCCCATTTTTTTATCTCTATTTCCTTTTCCTTTTAGTTTTTCCAATTTGGAATTTCCACATATTTCAAAATGTAGGAAGCTTAAAAAGTGGACAGTGAGTTGCTAACAGGGATGGTGCTGTGTACTGTTTGCCTTCTTTTTTGCATTTTGGAGTAGTTTCTGAGCTCAAAGAAATTTGGAAAATTTGTTCTAAAGGGAAAAAGAAGTGGTCAAGGAGACCACACATGCTGTTTTCCACTTCATTTTTCCAAGGGAAAGAGAAGAACAGCTGGCAGAAGTGTCACTAGCTGTTTTCCACTCCATTGAGTACATTCTCAGAAAAATGAAAACAGAAAAACTAGTGAACATGCATTTAAGCTTTTGAAAGATGTGCTGTTATTGTAATCTTGCAGCTCAGAATGTGAAATAGAAGGTTGAATCTATGGAGGCTTGTCATAAGGTTGTTTCACTGAATAGTGAATACAAATATGTAACTAGTATTAGCTATGTAAATGTTTAAGGTTTCACAATTGGTACAATTTATGTTTTTTGAAATGACCAGACGGATTCAGTTATAAATTCATAATAGAAGTATTAGGTAATGACCAGACACTGGTCAGAGTTGTACAGAATAATTACCAGAGTACTTGGTATTAATTCCTGGAATAACTACACTTCCATAACTCTTAAGTTTTGATCAATAGTTTCGACTTTCAGCACACTGGATTTTCTATCAACTACACTATTTCATGCTCTAAAAAACTCATTTTCCCGTCTTACTTGAATGCTTTCAATTTTATATGTAGTATGCAATTTTAAGATCCATTATGATTTTTATCCAGGCTTTACGGGTAATAAAGTATGCAATAGGCAAGTCAGGTACGGAATTCCGAAGAGAGATGCAAAGGAATTCTGTGTCTATACGCCAGTTAATTCACTATAAGGGCCAGCCGGATCCTCTAAAGGGTGATGCACTAAACCAGGGAGTGCGTGAAACAGCCCAGGAAGCATTATCAGCTTTATTTTCTTCTTCGGATGACCTTAAACCTGCTTCCAGAGAGAATCTAGGTGGTCGAATCCAAGGCTTTGGTAATAAGAACATTGAAATGCCATCAGAAGATAATAAGTCATTTATCAGTGAGATTGTTGGCATTGGCAGTGCTACAATAAAGCATGGACTAAGTAGTTTAACACAATCTCAATCCCTGAAAAAGAATGAAACTGGAAGTTATAGAGGTCCAAATCTTCAGCGATCATTGACAAGGGAAACAGATTATTTAGATCGATATGAAGGGATAAATTCTTATAATGAATCTCAGAACAGTTCTGGGTTTCCAAGAAATGCTGGTTCTCAAAGTTGGGGTCAGGATCTCAAGTCATCTCATACAGAAACAACCAGCGAGAATTTAGGAGTGAGGTCCAGTGAAAAGACCCGTGAGGAGAGGCTATTGGAGACAATTGCAACATTCGGCGGTGTTCGCTTGCAGCCGACTAGGGATGCCCTGCAGGTATTCATGGCAGAGGCTTCGAAGTTGGATCCTTTGGCTTTGACTGATGCCATTGAATCAAAGCTCCAGTCTCCATCGTGGCAGGTCGTTCTCTTCCTACATCTATTTTGAGATCTGTATACTCATATGGTGATTTTCAGAAGAGCTCCACATTAATTCTCCCTACATCCCATAATAATGTTCCACTTTACCATTCACAAGAACAAACTGTATTAACCTTTTTTTGCCTATTTGATTGATCATTTGATAAAATAAAATAGTCTTCTCACCACTTATTTTATAGAACTTTGAAGTAGTTTATGAATATATACAAGTTTTATTTTTAAATTCTGCACCAACCTTCATACTCCCACCGTCCCAAAAAGAGCATCACGGTTCACTATTCAAAAATCATGGGAACTTTTGTTTATTTGTGCGTTTTTATTGATTATTATAAAATAAGATAGTCTTGTCACCTTTTATTTTGTTTTGTAGAACTTTTAATGTAATTATTAAATATGTAAGTTTAATGTTTTTGTTTTATACCAAATTACCAATATTTAAATAAAATAAATTTAAAAAAACTTAAAATTCCACTCCGTTTTGTGTAATGTGATGTTTGTTTTGGGACGAAGGGAGTATAAATTAAGTTGGAAATGATTTTGGTCATACATCGTAATCTGAAATTGGAACATTATTTTGGGAAGAGGGAGTATTCTTCCTGGTGAGCTTTCCCTGGCTCATTGCCGAATATGTACTCTTTCTTTCAGTTGTACACTTTTCCCTATACCCCGTCCCATATTCAAACAGACATTAGATATTCTCATATAGCATTGTGCATTAGTTTTCTGATTTTTATTTTTAATTCTTCTACCAGGTCCGCGTAAAAGCCATTTGTGTCCTCCAGGCAATCTTGAGAAAAAAAGATGATGAACATTTTGGTATTATAACATCTTATTTCAGTGAGAATAATGATGTGGTGGTAAAATGTTCTGAATCCCCCCAAGCATCTTTGAGAGAAAAGGCAAACAAGGTAAGCATTTTATTCCAAGTGCTGATATTATTCTTAATTTCACTGTCCAGGGACTCAGGGAGAGGAATATGTTACACTTATACTGAAGTTTAAATCTTCACAAGATATTTCTGCATTTGATCTCCAAGTAATTGGCTTTCTATGTACCTTAGTAATTGAAGGGATATGTTTGGCAGGTGTTGAGTCTTCTCAATGTTGGACAGGCTACTATACAAACTCTCCATTCTGTGGCTCATTCTGACAAACTACCAAAAGAAGAGACTGTTCAGATGCCTGATTTAATAGACACTGGTGACAGTGATAATCCATTTGGATCAGACGACTCAGTACAAATGCAGAATAATGAAAATGTATCAAGTACATCAACCTCTACTACTGCCCCTCTGATTGATGATCTATTTGGACTTGGTACCGATGTGAACACAAGTGTACATAAAAATGATGATGATCCTTTCGCAGATGTTTCATTTCATAGCAGTTATGTGAAAGAGCATGAATCAGATATCTTCTCTGGGATGACACTTGATGGATCAGGATCTGCTGAGAGTCATCCAGCACATTCTGGAAGTGGTCCTGAACCATATGATATTTTTGGTTCCATGTCTGAAATTTCCAAAGAGGAAAATATTCCTAAAAGCGATATTTATGACTTAATGCCTGGTTTGTCCTTAAAGGGAAATGAGTCTTCTGTAAGACCAAATGGTAACTCAGGAGGAACAGCCTTTGATAATATCTTACCGAAATCCAACCCTGATCCTGGCCACAAGGTTTCCAATGATGTCTTCAACAGCAGTTCACCTTCTCAGGTTTCTAGTTCAAGTGCTATTCCATCGTTTCCTTTGGGTGCAATGCCATATAATATACCATCTGGCTCTATGTTGAATCCATCATTAGCTTCTCAAACTGGCACCATAAGCAATCTTTTTGCCCAGCAACAATTCCTTGCAGCCATGTCCACTTTCCAGCAAATGGGAAGCCTGCCACAAGCTACTGGTGCTAATCCTGATTCTCTTTCTTATGGAGGTTTCTCTTCCTCTGCACTTCCTGATATTTTCAATGCCAACATTCCCACTAAAACTACAACATCTTTGATGAACAGTCAAAAGAAAGAGGATACTAGAGCGTTTGATTTTATCTCAGTAAGTTCAGTTATGTGTGCTTTCACAGTTTTTCTTTATCATTTTATTTTAAAGCATTATGATGATGGTGTACAATTTTGGATTCATGTCCTTGCAGTCAAGTATTTATTTACTCCCTCTATCCCAGAGTGGCTGTCACTTTACAGTTACTTTGCCATTTAGGTTCTGGACTTAGTCTGACCCTGTATTTATACATTGATACATCTTGTAAAAATATACTACATTATATTTTTAAACTACATTTCTAAATGACTCTTTGAATATTAAGTTTTTATCACAATTTAATTTATTAATTTTCTTGAATTTCATACTTAAAGTTTATGAAGTTTGGCCAATAAAAGTCAAATGAGAAGAAAGTTATAGGGCGGAGGGAGTCATTTTGTAATGTATGTATGTATATATTTCTTAGTCTCTTTATACAAGAAATAGATGATTAAACTAAAATTAGACCTTTAATTTCTGGTCTCGAGTTTGACTCTATATGGAAAGAGTTACATCTTGCCAAACCTAGTTTTTTTATTGCCTCAACTTTTCTCTCTCCTTCCAATTTTCCTCTATTGTGGCATGATTTTGCATGAGGAAATGGCCTTTTAGATAGAAACACTTGGAGAGGTGGGATTAGAGTTATTGCTTAGACCATTGGGCCTTAGTTTGTAACGTGTGCTTATGTGCTTTCTGTGTTTTCTGGGCTTAGGGTATAGTTGCTGGTTTCAGTATGTGTGCTTTCTTGTGTTTGTGCTTTTACTTTGTTCCTGGTACTGTGTTTACTTTGCCTATGTCTTTGCATCTGTATTTAATCTGGTGTCACTCTCCCAAGACCCTACTCTTCTGGGATTTACTGGGTTTGTTTTTATTGAGTCATGATTTTACACTCTATTGTTATGAATTTTCCATCGAGAATCCAGGACGGACCATGTGTCATTAGCTAATTATGTTGATGTGTCATAAGCTAATTTTATTTTAAGTACTTTGGACTTCATAATATTAGAAAACAAAGATAGATGATTATGGTTTAGTTTTCTAGAAAGTATCTACCCCTCATGGTGAGATTATGACACAAGTCTCTCTTACTATTTTAGTCACTAGCATTGTATTAGTGACATTATATTCTCTTTGGCGGGGAGTCTGTGCTTTGACTGCAATAACTATTGAATCACCATTCCATCTAAATGTTGGATGAGTTTTTCCCAACCGCATAGGAGGATCGAGGCTAGTGATCTTTTCTTAATGTAGATGAACAAAGGAGAACTTATCAGGTCTTTATATGATGCATTCCACCCCCTGTTGTTTCAGGATCATCTGGCTGCTGCCCGTGACCCAAAAAGAGTGATTTGATGCTCTGAGCTATTGCACTTGTGTGGGCGCTTTTATGTCATGGCAGTTCTCTACAGTTTTAGCCAGGATTTCAGACCATGACGAAAAGTGCAATCTGGCTATTAGGCAAGGTATCTTTGTCTGGAATTTAATTCTTTTTTTTAAAGTTGTAATAAGGCTTCTTTTAGCTATTTTATTAGGATTTAGCGTTGTGTTGGCAACAATTTATATTGTTTTATTTTTCCTTCTTTTTCTTATTTCTTTGGCATCACGGAAGTGTAATAATGATCATAATATACTATTAGTAGTACAAGAACGAAAAAGACAGCAAATTCTTCTTCTGTGATGCTTGTTGTAATCGAAGATGAGGACAAGAGTGAAGTTTGTGAATACTCCGTATATAATTTCTTTTAGATTTGTAATTGTGCAGTGAATTCAAATGCTTGCCTTTTTCTTACTCTCTCGCAACTCGTAAGATAAAGAATGCTTTTTGTACATGTGCACCAAGTTGTACACCACCTTTTTTTCTTTAAACTACAAAATGGAGCTTTTTGTCCTCACGCCAAATGTTGTTTTTGTGACATGCATCTTTGAGCGGTATTGCACATACAACATTTAGCTGCCCGTTTGGTTTCTTACAAAATTCAGAAAATAATAAGGTTCCTTGTTTTTTTAATGCAAATACTTGCCATATTTGTCCCATACCACATATGTCCGTTTTTAGATGTAAATGCTTGCCAAGTCACATGGAGCGCAGCCTTGGGAACTTTGAAGAAGTTTTATACATTTGTCGATGCTTCTAGACGTTTGAGTTTTTGACTTAGCGCTTGATGAGGTATACTTTGTCCTTAAATGGTTGTCTGTTTGGTAGGGCATTTTGATAAACCTCCCTACACGTTTAAATCAGGATTCAAGAACTTTATTATTTCTTGAATTTAAACTATTTTCATGTCGTCCTTGTTTCCCAAAATAATTTGAAACTAGAAGCTAGCTGGTTTCCTACTTTTCCATTTCAACCATTGCAGTAGCAGTTCCTTTTCACGATCGGAGTCATCAACCTCTTCGTTGTTGCCACTATTGGAGCCATCAACCTCTTTGTTGTCGCCATAATTAAGCTAAGGTACAATGCCTTGTCCTCACCATCAAATAAGCTCTCTTGATCGACTCTATATGTCCTCACCGTATATGGCAGAACTCTAGCGTGGCAGGTAGGTCTCCTCCATGGCAGAGTCGTTGTGCCTTCTCATGATTGACAACCATGATCACAAATTGGAGATGACCTTAGAGGATACTCCGTACTATAATATATCGAGTTCTCAATGAAATCACTGTAGATGCATGCAATGGTTAATAATTAAATCACCAAACCCAACGACCTTGAAGAGGTCGGTACGTAGAGCTAGAGAGATAGTGAGTGAAGTGGAGAGAGAGTAAAGGACGAGACATAATGTTGTATTAACCACAAGCACACAACATGCGTTCTTATAATTAACTTTAGAAAGAATGTCTGGAGTCGATCGATCGGATCATCGATCTACAAATTAGGGGAGTATATGGTGAAATTACATTACGAGACTAGAAGCCGACTTTCCAGTACTATAGAGACCCCAAAGGTTGTATGCCCGTGGACGATCCAGGCCGACTTGACCTCCTTAGGAGTCTACATACGGGTCGAGCTAGCCTTATTTAAATTTACGTACTTTTGCCCACAAAAGTGGTACATGCATCCATCCCCACCACCCAAAAGCAAGCTAGGGGATATATAATAATTTAAATTTATTTGGAGATATATGCATGAGAATCAGATGAAGAATTGCTTCCCGCATTTTCAGCTCCCTCCTCAACCAAATTATTTAGACAATAATAAGCTCCACATCCTAGCAGGTGAATAGAGCGAAAAAAAGGGGAGCGAGTTAAGTTATGTGATCGACAGAATTTATCCAATCGAGGAGGGTGGAAAGTGAGAAAGGGGGGAATATAATACTGGAATCGAATAGAAGACAAAAATCCTCTCTCTTTTTTATTTCTTATCTCGGCTGGCTCCCATCTAGCTAGCTTCAATTCTCAAGCAATATAATATAATATGGGTGAAAGGAACGCGCCGCCGCTGCCCAAATTCGGGGAATGGGACGTGAAGAATCCGGCGGCCGCAAGAGAATTCTCGGTCATATTCGACAAGGCACGCAATGCCAAGAGAGATGGGGTCCGACCACCGTATTGCACCTCCGCCACCCGCCGCGACCAGCTAGACTCCCCTGTGAGGAATCATAATAATAATAATAATAACAACAACAAGGACACCGCCCGACCAGCTGGCAACAAAGCCGCCGCCACGTCCCTTAACAACAAAACCGATGGTGGCCATTTTGTCGGGCTTGGGAAACCCGTCGCCTGTCGGAAATGGCTCTGTTGCGTCGGCGGCGGACACGATGACTGACTGACGACCTTCCCAATTCAATTAAGAAAGCAAATTAAAACTCCATCTCCATTTTGTATGTCACATTGCATGTGAGGTATAGAAAAAGGCTGGCATGAATTATTTATTATTCATTAATAATTAAGCCCATACATCAAGATAGTGACCTCTATTCTTCTTTCATTTTATCATTTTCTGCTTTGGTTTTATATGAGTGAGTTTACTTCTCCTTCGGCATACCATTTAAGTATTTAACCCCTCCCTCCTATAATTCTCTTTCGGCATTTGACTAGTATTGATTGTTGGCCTATAATTACATAAAAATTGCATGTTCTATTGATAAGGTAAAACAAATTTTTGAATATATTTTACAAGATAAATCTAATAAAATAATTCGTGTATCAATACCTAATATAAAATGTATATAATCAATGGTTAAAATTTATCTATTATGGCCGCAAAAGGTCAAATATAAACAAATACTCTAGAATGAGAGTAATATTTTCTTTTTTCATTTTCTCGAGCAAAACATATGTGGCATTTGGCAATCATACATTATTCATATTGATGGGACCCTCTCGTGATGTTGAGTTATAGTACGATGTGTGAAGAAAATTTCGTTTTTTTTAACGAAAAGCACAACTTCATTCATCATTAAAGATGTGCCATTAGAGCCACCAAAACTAATTGAAACACTAAACCACAAAATAAACACAAAAAACTCTACATAACACCCTTCCTCTTCCTTCTTTCCCAAAAAGTTGTTGGATGAAAAACTACCCAACTAAACATCTCATCTTCATTTGTTTTTTTCTTGTTGTGTAAGAGCTTGTTCCCTGACTTCCAAAGGCTGTAACAGGCTATTGCATATATATATATATATATATATATATATATATATATATATATATATATATATATATATATATATATATATATATAGCTACACATTTCAGTCTTCTCTCCCCCTTAATCTTCATAAGCTTTTCCAGGATATCCTTCACCTTACCTCCCTCAATATCACAGTTAAGCCAAGGAAACAATCGTTTGAGTAAAATAGTAGTGGCTTGATCGATATTGACTAAAAAGATGATCAATGTCCTCCTCTGCCTTACCCCAAATGTCACAGGTTTTGTCATTACTTATGCATTTATCAAATTTAGCTTTGGTGCTAATTCTCCCTTTGGAAATAAGCCATTGGCCGGAGCATTTGATGCTTGTTCCATACCAGAGGGTACCACTCAGTTTTCCTCTTTAGTCCTAAGAGTCAAGAATAACCATCTTCTATATAGTGTACTTACCAGCCCTAGGCATCTACTCAAACCATTTTTTATTCTTTAAAATCTTCTTCAATTCTAATAGAAACAGGCCAGGTGTCACCCTTCAATTTTATGTGCATGTAAGGATAAGGTAAAGGTGTACATTATATTTTTTTTGCACGGCTAACGGAATTGAAATATTTTATTATTAACGAGTCACACGGAATACATACAGGATATCTGGTGGATAGGATCTTAACCAAATTTTCTCTAAACTCTCAATTCTACTATCTACTAGCAAAATAATATACGGAGTAATAAGCAGGGAAGTTACCTTCCCGCCTAATAAATTAAAAGATCAAACAAACTGAATCTAATTTAATATTGGGAAGTTTAGCACCAAAATTTTCAGGCAAAGGAAGCAACAAAGTAGTACTCCAAAAACAAAGAGAAACCGCAAGCCAAAAACATAGATGAGACTGAAGATTGTAACCGAAAAACCCCTCTTTACGAGGTAAACAGCCGTTATAAGAATAGTGTGTTGGAGTTGTGCCCTGATGGCCAACTGTTTATCGTTATTCTATCATGTATAGGCAGATATAATATGTTTACACATCTCATGCTAATGTAAACAAATATTATATTCCTAGATTTATATTTAAAAGATGTTTATCAGATAGTGTTCTTCTGCTGATGAGACTAACATCTTAAAATAAATATTTATCTAAATGTCCATAGTCGAGTATTAACGAGAGTGGGATATCGTTAATGCATGTGAGACTAGTGTGTGTTGGATGTTTGACGACTTAGTCTCATAGTCAATGACGGTGTGTTCGCATCCGCACATGGGCAGATATTATCTAGAGATAATAGGATGCCGGACTGACCCATCCTAAAGATGTTGCTTGAACTTTTAGTTCATGCTCTAAGCATCTTTAGCGCGACCACGGGTGTAACTATCCTTCGACTTGAAGTATTACGTTTTCTGCATATGTGAACCCGCATGCTTTGACGCATTGTCCTAAGCCATATGAAATAAGGATGGTATACAGGCTTTGTTTTGGGTATGCCGCAGCGCGTATTCAGAAACGTAGATTACGTACATAGGATTTGTCACTACTCTTTTTAAAGAGATTAATGTCTTATGGGGCCACTGATAAGTTATGACTAAGGAAATTGCATGGCCATGCTGAGATGCTTTTATGACGTCTGTTCCTATTAGTCAGACTTGATAAATCAGTGAATGACTTAATGGATATATACAAGCTGGATTTTATTAATCCCTTGCATTAAGTTTAGACATTGAGACAAAGGGATACAGTTACACGGAGTCTGAGTCGTGGAAAGGTTTTGACGGTGCAAACGTCTTAACTTATAATCTGGGGGCAATAATGTGTTGCTAGATACCGCTTATTGCTTATAGTATTGGTGCAGAGCCAATACTGTGGCCA
>OOIL02001249.1:446559-486326 GCA_900332095.2 Cuscuta campestris
CGCAATACTAAGGATGCATTCCTGGTATATGGTGGTGAGGAAGAGCTAAAGGTGGTCGGTTACACTGATGCTAGCTTCCAAACCGACAGAGACGATTCAAAATCACAAGCAGGATATTTGTTTTGCCTGAATGGCGGAGCTTTTAGCTGGAAGAGCTTCAAGGAGGATACAACCGCCGATTCGACTACAGAGGCTGAGTACATAGCTGCTGCCGAGGCAGCTAAAGAAGCTGTTTGGATCAAGAAGTTCATTACTGAACTTGGAGTGGTTCCTAGTATCAATGACCCTATCTCGTTGTTTTGCGACAACACTGGGGCCATTGCACAGGCAAAGGAACCGCGATCTCACCAGAAAACCAAACACATTCTACGACGCTATCACATCATACGAGAAATCGTAGACAGAGGAGATGTGATGATTTACAAAATAGATACTGACGACAACATAGCCGATCCCCTGACCAAGCCCTTAGGAAAGCTAAAACATGAGGGTCACACTAGGTCCATGGGCATTCGACCGATGCCAGATTGGCCATAGTGCAAGTGGGAGATTGTTGGAGTTGTGCCCTGATGGCCAACTGTTTATCGTTATTCTATCATGTATAGGCAGATATAATATGTTTACACATCTCATGCTAATGTAAACAAATATTATATTCCTAGATTTATATTTAAAAGATGTTTATCAGATAGTGTTCTTCTGCTGATGAGACTAACATCTTGAAATAAATATTTATCTAAATGTCCATAGTCGAGTATTAACGAGAGTGGGATATCGTTAATGCATGTGAGATGTTGTGATATTTTATTTACTCGCAAGTGCACGAACCGTACGAAAGTATAGCAACACAAATACGAGGTCGATCCCACAGGGACTTGATTATGTGAAGAATTTTATTCTAGATTCAATTAAATATTTCTAATCTAATTGGACAAAATTTAATATAAAAAAAACAACTAAATATGAAAGTGACTAATTTTAAAGAAATCTTAATTTAAACAAAAACTAAAGATTTTTCTAACTACTAAAAATTAAAAGATTAAAAATAAGTTTTCAAATATGAGAAAGAACTAGGACTTGGAATCCACTTATATATTAAAATGTAATTTATACTCAATCATTATTTTTTCCAAACTTAATACACATGATAATCTCGCAACCAGGTCTCGTTATCATGGAGGATATATCAATTAAGCTCTAAAAAACAATTTCTAAAATTTGTTATTTTTCAAAGTTTCAAGAGAAATTCAAATCATTAATTGTATCTCATCAAGAAATCACAACTAATATCTGCTCTTTTAACTTGTCAAACAATTATCAGGATTATTCAAAGCATGAGAAACACATGATTGAACTCATCTAAAAATTAACCCTAATAATCAATTGGAAAAATAGACAATAAACATTTAAGATCAATATGGAAAAATAAATCATGAGTAAAAATCAAATAGAATATATAAGTTTCATCCTTGCCCTAGCTATGGAGTTTAGCCAAACATAATGTAAAATTCAACAAGATTGATAGTAAAACTTGACATAATTAAAGAAGAAGGGAAGAATTAAACTCTGAAATTGGAGGAAGATGAGAAGCTGGAGCCGCTGAGGAGCCGTCGCCGCCGCACCAAGTCGCCGCTGCTCTCACGCTCTGTTCCGTTCTCTTTTTTTCGTTTTCCGCCTCCCCCTTCGTTCATGATGCGGCTCCTCTCTTTATACCCATCATGTTTCTCTTTTTTTTTTAGATTTAATGTGGGTTGGATTGGATTGGATTTGTATAGCAATTGGATCTTAACTTGCACTTGGACTTTAAATCTTCAATCCATTAAAGCTTGGCCCAATTCTCCATCTCTTAAATTTAACATCTTTTTTTTATTCCAAAGAGTATATCTGAGAATACATATAAGAGAAATTAATTTAAACATGGAATAAAATAAAAACTTTACCCAACTTATGATTTTAGTGTAAAAATATAACAAGTAGCCTAAAAAGCCAAATATTTCATTATACCCTTTATTTTCACATCAAATGCATTAAAAATATAATAAAGAACTAAAGTATGACCAAATAAAATGTGACCATTTGTAACGTATCAAATACCCCCACACTTAGTCCTTTGTACGTCCTCGGGCAAAGTAAATACCAAAAATCAATACTCTCTTTTTTAACATTAGAACTCAAAATAACTTCTCTATCTTATAACAATATAAAGTGATGTATTTGAACATTAATCAGAAATTAATAATATACCAAATAGAATGAACACTTTAAAAATCAATTTGCTACTTTAAATTTTAAACAATTCTTTCACTTCAAAGCTAAGTAGAAATTACTTTTATTCAATGTCAGAACTTTGAATTAATTAAGGTCATTGAGAATAATTTAAAAGAAATACATAGAGCAGCAAAAAGTGGTTAGAAATCCTAAGGAACCATCAAGTAAAGAAATGCTCAAGAAAATTTATTTTCTTTTCTAAAATCTGGAAACTTCGATTTATTGCTTTTATTTAGTATTTAATTTTTTCATTGTTTGAGTTGACCCGTGTAGCGAGTCTCAACCAGGCTACCCCAGGCCCATTCCAGATAGCCCGGGACCTAAATAAACGAAGTATTCCGAGGGTTTCAACTCGAGTGCTCAAACAATGTTTTATTCATTTATTTTCTTTTATTTTACTTTTTTTTACCTAGCCATTTATTGCACTTTTTTTTTCTTTTTTGGCTCAATGGCGTCGGTTTTTTTTCTTATTATTTTAAACTGGTTATGGACGAGATTCTTACGGCCCAAAATGGGGTTTGCTCTTCCAACTTAGGTTTTCTCCATACACAACATCACTTTTGGGATTCGTTGCTTAAGGGGTCAAAGGTGCCGTGCCACCCATTCCAACCTAAGATGGTGTTCCAGTATATATATTATATTCATTTCAGCATCTTGATAATATGTAATTAACCAAAGTTTAGAGCAGAAAAAAGATTTTCTTAAGACTAACTTTATTTGAATAGAAACTTAGGACGAAATATACTTCTAAATAAATTAGGCACATTGAACTTAACTAAATAAAAGGTAAGAGATTAAATAAAAATAAGTTCTAAATAGATTTGATTTAAAAGGTATGTTTTAAATTTTGGAGTAGCAAACTCATTCTTTTAAGAAGTTCAAACATATTTGTTACAATATTAATTTCCATTTAATGCCAAAATACAAACACTTAGACTGCTAAAAGATTAAGAAGTAATGATTATGAATTCTAATAAGTTTTTTTTAAAATACGCTTCCAACTATTATAGTTTTCTCTAAAAACTTAAAAATTTTTGAAGTTTTTTTAACCAAAATGCAACTATTATGCAGGAAAAAAAAATCTACCCAAACCATGCTCCTCTAACATCTAGTATGTATAGTAAAAACATGCAAATATATTTTAACAGGTATATTCCAAAAATGCACAACTAAATGTAAGTGTCCCCCCACACTTAATTCATGCAATGTCCTCAATGCATGTCAAAGTGATAAAAAAAAGGACGTTTGCACATACTAGCTAAAGCTATTAAAAACATGGAACATGGAATGAGATTAAGGAACGAAAGCATCAACAACTCGAGAAAAATATTAAGCAAAATAACTTCCCTGGAAAATATTGGGTTGCCTCCCACTAAGCACCTTTGTTTACTGTCGTTGGCTGGACTTCATGCACCGCTCTAATAAGTTCCCGTCTCCACCTGATAAACAAACGACAAGGAAAAAAAAGAATAAAAGGAACAAATAACTAGGGCAAATATAAGTTTTTTTTGGCCGACACTATATACATCCCCATACAAAGGCACCGAACTCTGGGAGGCACTTAAGCCGACTCACTAAGATTAAGAAAAAAAATACGTAATAAACTAGAAAAAAAAATTAGTCCTGGTAGACAGGATCTTCAATTGTGATCTCCTCGATCTCTGGAGATTTTAGCTCATGAAAGGGTTTCAATCGTTGGCCATTTACCTTAAAAACACCACCATCCTTGGGATTTTCAATTTCAACAGCCCCATGAGAATAAACAGTGCGAACAATGAAAGGACCAGACCACCGAGATCTCAACTTACCAGGAAACAAATGCAGACGAGTGTTATAAAGTAAGACTTTCTGGCCAGGCTCAAAAGATTTCCTGAGAATATTTTGATCATGCACTCTTTTCATTCTTTCTTTGTATGATTTAGCACAATCATAAGCATCATTTCTAATCTCTTCTAGTTCATTAAGTTTCAATTTCCTCTCAACACCGGTTTGCTCCAAATCAAAGTTTAAAGTTTTAATAGCCCAATATGCTTTATGTTCTAATTCAACAGGAAGATGACATGCTTTTCCATAAACCAAACGATAAGGAGACATACCAATGGGAGTTTTAAAAGCAGTACGATATGCCCATAATGCATCATCTAATTTTAAAGACCAATCTTTTCTTGAGGAATTAACTGTTTTTTCCAAAATTCTTTTAATCTCCCTATTAGAAATTTCAACTTGACCACTAGTTTGGGGATGATAAGGAGTAGAAATTTTATGCAGAACACCATATCTTTTCATTAAGTACTCAATAACTCTATTACAAAAATGTTTACCCCCATCGCTGATAATAGCCCGTGGAGTACCAAAGCGTGCAAAAATATTTTCTTTTAAAAATTTAACAACAGTTTTATGATCATTATCCCTGCATGCCTTAGCTTCCACTCACTTGGATACATAATCAACCCCAACAAGAATGTAAAGATTACCAAAAGAATTAGGAAATGGTCCCATAAAGTCTATGCCCCAGACATCAAAAATATCTATAATTAAAATTGGATTTAAGGGCATCATATTTTTCTTATTAATGGTACCTAATCTTTGGCATCTATCACATGATGAACAATATGTATGGCAATCACGAAAAATTGTAGGCCAATAAAAACCACATTGTAGAATTTTGTAGGCTGTTTTCTTAGCACTAAAATGGCCACCACATGCATGATCATGACAAAAAGAAATAATACTTTGTTGATCACATTCAGGAACGCACCTTCTTATGATCTGGTCAGAGCAATACTTGAATAGATAGGGATCATCCCAAAAGAAATGTTTTACCTCAGACAAGAACTTAGACTTATCTTGCTTGCTCCAATTTGTAGGTAACTGCTTTGTAACTAAATAATTCACAATATCGGCAAACCAGGGAGTTCCAGAAATTTGCATTAGTTGCTCATCAGGAAAAGATTCAACAATACGTAGATCAGTATCATCAGTGTCGATGATCAATCTAGACAAGTGATCAGCTACAACATTTTCAGAGCCCTTTTTGTCTCTAATTTCTAAATCAAACTCTTGTATAAGTAGAATCCATCTTATGAGTCTAGACTTAGCATCTTTTTTAGACATCAAGTACTTTAATGCAGAATGATCAGAAAAAACAATAACTTTAGACCCCAAAATGTATGACCTAAATTTTTCCAAAGCAAATACAACAGCTAACATCTCTTTCTCGGTAGTAGAATAATTCAATTGTGCATCATTGAGTGTTCTACTAGCATAATAAATTACATGAGGTAACTTATTAATTCTTTGGCCTAAAACAGCACCAATAGCATAATCAGAAGCATCACACATAATCTCAAAAGGTATAGACCAATCCGGTGGTTGAATAATAGGAGCAGATGTTAACTCTTTTTTTAATGTATTGAAAGCTTGTAGACATGCATCATCAAATATAAAAGGAACATCCTTACCTAAAAGATTACATAAGGGTCTAGAGATTACATAACGGCGCCAAAAACATGTTGGTTTGGCATTTTCCTCTAAATGAATTTTATGTAAGACAACCAAGGGACTAATACCCTTAATATCAGCAATTGACCAGCCTATAGCTTCCATATGTTTCTTCAACACACTCACTAATCGCGACTCTTGAGATTTATTTAGATCAGAAGCTATCACAACAGGCAATGTATCATTATCTCCTAAGAAAACATACTTAAGAGTATCGCGCAATGGTTTCAATTCTAATTTAGGAGGTACCACAGAAGAAGGCAATAAAGGATAGGAAGACAATGGGAGTCTTAAAGGTTTAGGCTTCCACTTATCCTCATTCAAAATAGGTGTAGAATCAAGCAAGTGATTTATCTCAGCAATTGAATCATCCATGTCAAAATCAGTTCCAAAATTAACTAAACATGCTTCTAGTGGATCATCACTACTTGAGTGATGAAAAGTATCATTAAAAAGACTGTCTAGCACATTTAATTCACATACATCATCATTATCATCATGCATTTGCTTAGTCACATGAAAAATATTCAATTCCACAGTCATATTACCAAAAGAAAGTTTCATAACACCATTCCTACAATTGACTAAGGCATTGGCTGTAGCAAGGAATGGGCGGCCTAGAATAATTTGTGTTTGTGTGGAAGAATCTTGTACGGGCTCAGTTTCTAGACCAACAAAGTCAACAGGAAAATAAAAACTCTCCACTTTTATTAAAACATCCTCAATAATTCCCCTAGGAAGTTTTACAGATCTACCCGCGAATTGAAGTGTCATCCTAGTAGATTTAAGCTCCCCTAAACCCAATTGCAAATAAACGTGATAAGGCAATAAATTAACACTTGCACCCAAATCTATTAAAGCTCTATTAATCTGATGCTCACCTATTTTGCAAGAGATTGTAGGAGATCCAGGATCTTTTAATTTTATAGGATATTTATTTTGAATAACTGAGCTCAATTGCTCAGTCAAGAAGGCTTTCTTTGGAACATTTGTTTTCCTCTTTGTTGTTACTAAATCCTTCAAAAACTTTGCATAGGCAGGTACTTGTTTAATAGCATCTAAAAATGGAATATGTATTTGCACTTGTTTAAACATTTCTAAGATATCTCCTGTTTTACTGTTATCTTTTGGAGCTAGGAGCCTATGAGGATATGGAGCTTTAGGAATAAATTTACTATTCTCAATTTCAGTACTCTTAGGATTTGACTTTTTAGGTTCTTCATACTTTTTGTGTTCATCATCTATAGAGTTCTTAGTTCTCTTATTCTCTTCATTCTCACTTTCAGGTTCCTTCACATTGTTATTAACTTGCTTACCGGACCTAAGAGAGATGACAGATTGCACATTTTCTTGCTTAGAACTAGAACTAGGCTCCTCATTAATAACATACTGACCCTTAGGATTAGGAATGGGCTGACTAGGAAATTTGCCTTTTTCTCTTTCTCCTATATGAGTAGCTAACTGACCCATTTGAGTTTCTAACTTAGAGATGGCGGTAGTATTTAGGTGGGTGGCATTTTTAATTTCTTGAAGTGCCTGACTCGTTGATTGCATAACTTGAGTAGTGGATTGCATGAACATCTTAACAGTATCCTCTAAAGTTGAGGATTGTGGCTTAGGTGGACCCACTATTTGTGGTGGAACTAGAGGATATGTCTGGTTAAAATTGGTGGGTCTAAATTGATTAGAATTTGGCATAGGTGAAAATGCATTATTGGTAGGTGATTGATTTCTCCATGAAAAATTAGGATGATTACGCCAATTAGGATTATAAGTATCACCAAATTGATTAGAGACAGGCTTACCAAAAGCATTCAACACATTAGCATGTTCAAAAGAATTATCAGAGTAAGAAGTCATATGAGGACACATAGAAGCATCATGCATTGTACTCGAACAAACAGCACAAATATCAGATATAATATTTTTAGAAGTTCCAATTGCCTTATTTGTCCCTAGAGCCTTGACTTCTTGTGCGAGATAATCCAATCTAGCCATTATATCCACATTATTACTCACTTCATATAAACCACTCTTTTTATTATTTTGGGTTGGCTTTTCCCTAGGATTAGAAAAGTCCCATTGTTGAGAACTTTCTGAAAGTGTTTCAAAGAAATTAAAGGCATCATCTTCACCTAAATTTAAAAATCCTCCACCATTCATTGATTCTACCATATTTCTATTAGATTGAGTTAAACCATTATAAAAATATTGCACCAACCTCCAATTTTCAAAACCATGATGAGGACACTTTAACAACAAATCTTTAAATCTTTCCCAAGTCTCATAAAATTTCTCATTTTCATCTTGATAAAAATCAGTTATTTGTCTTCTTAAAGCATTAGTTCTTGACATAGGGAAAAACTTAGCAAGGAATTTTTTAACCAAAGCATCCCATGTTCTAATAGATTGAGGAGGTAACGAATTAAGACAAACTTTTGCCTTGTCTTTTAAAGAAAAAGGAAACAATCGCAAGCGTACAGATTCTTCAGAAAAATTTTGAAATTTGAAAGTAGCACAAATTTCTAAAAAATCTTTAACATGCAAATATGGATCCTCATTACTTAAGCCATGAAAATTAGGTAAAAGATTGATTACCTGAGGTTTCAGCTCAAAATGTGTTGCAGTGGTAGTTGGCAAAACGATGCACGACGGTGGATTCGTTGACATTGGAGAAAATAATTCTCTCAATGGCTGGGGCTCAACTGCATCAACTTCTTCTGCCATTTTAGGATCTTCT
The DNA here is from genome assembly GCA_900332095.2 of Cuscuta campestris. Taxonomy (NCBI): domain Eukaryota; kingdom Viridiplantae; phylum Streptophyta; class Magnoliopsida; order Solanales; family Convolvulaceae; genus Cuscuta; species Cuscuta campestris. The sequence continues at coordinate 455,069 of OOIL02001249.1, forward strand.
ATGTCCACGCTAATAAGACGATTTTTGTGATCACGGAGCCAAACTCTCATGCAACAACAAAAACTCTAAAAGGAAGGTCAGCAAACTTTTTTTTTATCAACTTTTTATTACTTTTTGTTTTTTTGTAATTTTTTTTATTTTTTTTTTAGCTTTTTTTTAAGATTTTTTTTAAAACAACTAGTAGAAGGAAAACTCAACTACAATCTAGAATTCAAATCTTTTCAAGTCCCCGGAAACGGAGCCAAAAACTTGTTGTGATATTTTATTTACTCGCAAGTGCACGAACCGTACGAAAGTATAGCAACGCAAATACGAGGTCGATCCCACAGGGACTTGATTATGTGAAGAATTTTATTCTAGATTCAATTAAATATTTCTAATCTAATTGGACAAAATTTAATATAAAAAAAACAACTAAATATGAAAGTGACTAATTTTAAAGAAATCTTAATTTAAACAAAAACTAAAGATTTTTCTAACTACTAAAAATTAAAAGATTAAAAATAAGTTTTCAAATATGAGAAAGAACTAGGACTTGGAATCCACTTATATATTAAAATGTAATTTTTACTCAATCATTATTTTTTCCAAACTTAATACACATGATAATCTCGCAACCAAGTCTCGTTATCATGGAGGATATATCAATTAAGCTCTAAAAAACAATTTCTAAAATTTGTTATTTTTCAAAGTTTCAAGAGAAATTCAAATCATTAATTGTATCTCATCAAGAAATCACAACTAATATCTGCTCTTTTAACTTGTCAAACAATTATCAGGATTATTCAAAGCATGAGAAACACATGATTGAACTCATCTAAAAATTAACCCTAATAATCAATTGGAAAAATAGACAATAAACATTTAAGATCAATATGGAAAAATAAATCATGAGTAAAAATCAAATAGAATATATAAATTTCATCCTTGCCCTAGCTATGGAGTTTTGCCAAACATAATGTAAAATTCAACAAGATTGATAGTAAAACTTGACATAATTAAAGAAGAAGGGAAGAATTAAACTCTGAAATTGGAGGAAGATGAGAAGCTGGAGCCGCTGAGGAGCCGTCGCCGCCGTTTATACCCATCATGTTTCTCTTTTTTTTTAAGTTTAATGTGGGTTGGATTGGATTGGATTTGTATAGCAATTGGATCTTGACTTGCACTTGGACTTTAAATCTTCAATCCATTAAAGTTTGGCCCAATTCTCCATCTCTTGAATTTAACATCTTTTTTTTATTCCAAAGAGTATATCTGAGAATACATATAAGAGAAATTAATTTAAACATGGAATAAAATAAAAACTTTACCCAACTTATGATTTTAGTGTAAAAATATAACAAGTAGCCTAAAAAGCCAAATATTTCATTATACCCTTTATTTTCACATCAAATGCATTAAAAATATAATAAAGAACTAAAGTATGACCAAATAAAATGTGACCATTTGTAATGTATCATGAGACTAGTGTGTTGGATGTTTGACGACTTGGTCTCATAGTCAATGACGGTGTGTTCGCATCCGCACATGGGCAGATTTTATCTAGAGATAATAGGATGCCGGACTAACCCATCCTAAAGATGTTGCTTGAACTTTTAGTTCATGCTCTAAGCATCTTTAGCGCGACCACGGGTGTAACTATCCTTCGACTTGAAGTATTACGTTTTCTGCATATGTGAACCCGCATGCTTTGATGCATTGTCCTAAGCCATATGAAATAAGGATGGTATACAGGCTTTGTTTTGGGTATGCCGCAGCGCGTATTCAGAAACGTAGATTACGTACATAGGATTTGTCACTACTCTTTTTAAAGAGATTAATGTCTTATGGGGCCACTGATAAGTTATGACTAAGGAAATTGCATGGCCATGCTGAGATGCTTTTATGACGTCTGTTCCTATTAGTCAGACTTGATAAATCAGTGAATGACTTAATGGATATATACAAGCTGGATTTTATTAATCCCTTGCATTAAGTTTAGACATTGAGACAAAGGGATACAGTTACACGGAGTCTGAGTCGTGGAAAGGTTTTGACGNTTTTGACATAAACTATTTAAAGTATATTTTTATACTTGTTTAAAAATGATGTTGGTATTTTATTTTATTTAAAATTAATTTTATATTAATTTTTGGTGTCAAATAAAATACACTTTGAACATTTTAGTGGAGAAGAATTTTGAAAATCCTTCTCACAATCACAAAGAAAGTTTTCGGCCATCATAAGGATTTTGAGAATCAAACTTTCCTTGATTGCTAATTAAGTGGCTAGTTAATTTTGTCATTTAGCTAATGACAATATAATTTGATTAATCATTTTGAATCTTTTGTTTTCTTTTTAAAAGGTTACACGGCACTTTGAAATAAAATAAGGGGTGAAGATTATCATTTTCATTAGTGTGTCATTCGGCCATATTTTTCTAGAGAGAAGAAATATTAGTTTGGTTCCATTAATATCATTTTGTGTATAGAAAATATCTATAATATTTTCTAAATATTATTAGAAATATGCACTTTCAACGCTCTTCCTACGACTTCTTCGTTTTTACCGCTTACGGAGAAATGTATAAATTTCTTACTACTATATGTTTTAGTACGTGATTCTGGGCAAGATAATCATGTTAGGATGTTAAAATTTTTATATTCCGCTGCCTATCCTTGCATGGTTACCTTTCATAGTGCAAATACAACTAACCGTCTAGAATTACAACACCAATCCTAGACCCATATACAATATTTAGGTACAAAGAAATCCCTCTAAATCCCCTAGTATAATTGGTAAAACTCCACCAGTAACCCACTAAGACCTTTTAGAATCAAGTGCCCGAACGTCACCAGAAGCTGCATCATTACCGTTAGTGACAACAAATAACTCGTCACTATCGTTGCCAAGAGAACTACTACCAATCGCTCCACCTACCAAGTTGGCATCATCTTCCGCTTACACTTCTTAGGACAATTATTCCTCATAATACGCCCGAGCTCGCCGCACTTGTAACACCGCACCTCATTCTTAGGTGCATTCTGGGACTTAGACCTCCCGTGCTTCGATCCCTAATCGATGCTAGACGAACGACCTCTCCCTCCACCATGAGCAAACACTGCAACTGCATCGATCATCACTCCTTACCCGAGCTTTTTCTTTTCTCCTCGCATCAAATGACAACAAGGTAATCGTGTCCTTGCCACACAAAATGGTATCCACATATATATAAGTCTCATAAGTGTCTGGTAGAGAGTTAAGAAGAAGCAGTGCCTGATCCTCCTCTTCAATTTTCACATCAATCTACTTCAACTCGTCTATCAATCTATTGAACACATTCATGTGCCCAACCAAGGTGTCATCATCCCCCATCCGCAAGCGATATAACCTCCGGTTCAAGAGAAGCTTGTTGGTCAAGCTTTTTTCGAAACACAGCTTTTCCAACTTCTCCCATATTGCCGCTGCCAGAGATTCCTCGTCAATAACACAATTAAAAACAGAATCTGCATTGCACAATTAGATGGTACTAAATAAAACACTTTTCGCACAACTCCTCCCAATCACCGACACTCTTAGACTCCGGCTTGCTTCCTTCATCTTGTTTCAGGGCTCTTGACAAACCCAGATGCATAAGTCTTGGGGTATCCCTCCTACATGGAGGAAGGAGTTCCTAAACAATACATTTAGTGTTAAAAATGTAATTTATTTAGAGGTGGAGTAATATAATAATAATAATATTTATTATTATTATTGTTATAAAGAAAGGAAAAGAAAGTGTGGTGGTGGGGCTACACTTACCTATTATTGGGCTACCACTTTTTGAAAGGGAATCGCCTTTCTTTGTTTTGGCTGGTCACGGGCAGAAGAGGGGCAGCCGCACAGCAGGAAACAGAGAGGAAAAATAGAGAGAGGCGAGAGAAGGAAGAAGGGAGAAAAAGAAAGGTGCTTTGTACTCCGATCGATGACCAAACGAGCTCCGATCGGGATGAAATTTTAGTATGTTGTTCTTGACATCCTCTTCTTCATATCCAACGGTGGGATTGTTGTTTTGACCTCTCGATGTCGGTAAAACTGCCTCTGTTTGCTGCTGCGTTTTTGTATGGGTTTTCTCACTTTTGAGTGAAGATTATTGTTGTTTGGTGTTCCAAGTTGTTGCTTGATGATTGTGTATACCTCTAATTGATTTAGAGAGGATTCTTGGTGTACCCACTGATTTTCTTGGTGATTAGTGGAAGGTTTCGTGGTTTTTTCCCGGATTTGGGGTTTCCACGTTAAATCTTGGTGTTCGTTTATCGCTTGATTGATTGCTTGTTGTTGTGTTTGCTATTCTTGATCGGTCATATGATTTTGCCCATTTTGACAACACAAAGAAGGGAAAATTATTAATTGCTTCCGCTAGAAAATTGAGGTGATTTTTCCAATAATGAGAAGATCCTTCATCCTTCTTTGTCAAAGCGTGAAGCTAGCTACTCTTTCCAATCAAACTTTGGCACGGCAAAGTGAGACCCGAAATCCGAACTTGACATGGTCAATGACTTCTAGAACCATCATCAGGACCAGACCACGGAATCTACGTACATCAAATATAGAGTCATTGAAAGAAAGTTTTTTGGCCAAGAGCTCACCATATCAAAGAGCCATCGCTTCAGCGGGGAGTCCAATCTGCCTCCTCCCATTCTCTCTTGCCAGGAGCGAACGCCATGCATCGAGCATCTCTTAAAACCACCCCGGCCAGCAGCGACCTTGCCGTTCTTTAAGATCGAAGGCATCGTCAGAGTTTACCTTAACGGTTGATCGATCCCAAAGGAGCAGTGGATCGGAGCACTCCATATGTATTTTGATGTCCCTGCCGCCCTAGCCCTACCGATGGGTTGCATATCATAGGCGTCTCCGCACCTTCTTTGCAACAATCATCACAACTTGGATTCTCTATAATAACATGTCGGCGGTGTAGCTAGGCTCTGACTTTGTGGCCTGGGTCCGTAGAAGGTAATGTTTGAAACAATACATCTTAATTATTGGAGTGCCACTTGTACGTGTGCCATATTTTTAATTTGTCCAAACATTATCCACGTTCTATGTATTGATTGGAGTGCATCCCAAGAAGTTAAGGTAGGCTGTTTTGACCAGTCCATATATCCTTAGAGATCGAAGTGCCACACATTGGGTGTTTGGGGTATTTCGAGTGCTCAAAGGGGGAGTCATATGATCGATAAGGTCGGCCACCATTATATTTTCCTTAGACGCTATTAGTGGGGTAGTTATAATATACTCCCTCCATCCCCTTTAAATCTTTTCAATATGACTTTTTATGATTTTTAAGAAATGGTGTATTATACTCTTTCGGTTCTACAAAACCCTTCCGGTTTTGACTTTGAAGAAAAATAAGGAAAGTGTAATTTTAGTTGATTTTCTAATTTTGCCCATGATGTGATCGGAAAAAGTGAGATGTGATGGTTTAGTTATTAGTAAAAAAGTATGATGTGATATGTAGGGTATGAAAAAGTAAGGGTAAAAGTAGTTTTTTAATAGAAAATGAAAGTGTTTTGTGGAAAGCAAAAAAAAAATCGAAAGAGGAAGGATTTTGTGGTACGGAGGAAGTATTATGTAGGTGAGGTCTAATGAATAAATGAGTGGTGTATTATACAGTATTATGTAGGTGATGTGTAATAAATAAAGTAAGTGAGATAGTTGTGCTATTTAAATTGTTAAAAAAAGTAATGAGAAGATCTATTGGAAACAAATAAAAAGGATTATTCGGAAGATATGAGGAGTACCTCCTATTATCGTCGGCCACCCACTTGTCTTTCCAAAAGTTATAAGTTGATGCGTCGGCCATCTCCCACCGGCCAACATAGGACCGGCCTCCATCCATCAAGAGCCATTTTGAAGCCCATATGCTGATCCGCCATACATAGCTAGCTCTCATTGGTTTCACGATATGACTCCAGAAAGACGAATGTGGAAAATCTTTCTTCTCGAGGACTCTTCCCGCCAGTAGTTTGGGTGGGTAGGGTAGCAAATAAGACGCCATGATTGTTTTGCAACCATTGCTAGAATAAGAAGTACATCAACTTTCTTATATCATGGATAAATTTGTTTAAATTACTTAGATTTTTTAAAGGATCCAAAATTACAAGATTTATGTGCATTTAGATCAGCGGACCACAACTTAATTAGAGCCTGTTTTTTAAGACTAGAAAAAAAGAGCTGAATGTTTGAAGAACTAGAAGAAATTTCAACGAACTGGAAGAAACTGTAATAAACTGGAAAGAACTGAAAGGATTTGGAAGAAACTAGAAAAACTTTAAAAAATTTATTTAGTGTATATTTATATTATTCTCATTCTAATTCTTGTTGTTATAAATTATTATTACCGGAGTATAATCATTTATATATTATTATTATTATTATCATCACGTTATCTTAATGAATGCTTTTAAGATTGAAAAAAAGTATTGTTCTTTTTCATACAAAAAAAACTACTTTTGAAAAAAAATAATTATAATATTTTGTTAGCATAAATATCAAAATGTTAAATTTTAAAAATTTATTGTTGTTACGTTGTACCACAAATTATTTATGCAGTATTTATTATAATATAATATATTTGTAATTATACTTTATATAATATAAGATTTTTTTTAAATATCAAATATGTCACATAATGTAATTAAACCTATTTTTTTCTTTTATGATTGACATTTTATTTTCATTGTAACTCATATTTTTGGAATAAAGACATAGAAATTTTATTTTTGTACATTTTTTAATGTTCTACTCCTATTTTAGTCTTTTCCTCTAAACTATTTTGAATTTCAATTTTTTTTATAAAAATTAGAAATATGAAAAAAAAAATTAATTTTTGAAATAAATAAAAATGAGAAAATTTGAGTAATTTTGGGGGAAAGATGATGGGTCTTATATAAAGTTAGATTAATAAAAAATTCTATGTAACTATTTTATCCATAATTTTTTAATATAGTTTAAAATATTGGCGTTTTCCTATTTTAACATGTAGAATAATATACAATTTTTTATTCATATTAAAAGGTTGACGAAAAAATAATAATGAGTGTGAATCATTAAAATAGTGAAATGAAAAAAATAATTTATAATGAATACAATAGTTGTAATAATAATAATAATAATAATAATAGTAATAGTAATATTAATAATAATAGTAATAATAATAATAATAATAATAAAAATAATAACAATAATAACAATAATAATAATAATAATAATAATAGTAATAATAATAATAATAATAATAATAATAATCCTATTAAAAGTATATCGTTTTCAGAGTAATTGGTTGGGAGTAAAAAAAGTTTAATGAAAATGAGAATAGTTGAAAAAAACTAGAAGAAGATGGAAAGAACTGAAACGATCTGGAGAAACTGAAAATTAAAAATTTAATTTCTTAGTCAAATCAAATCAAAGCTAAGTTAAAGATAACAAAGCCCATGTTACTCCGTACATTTTAGGGGTCTTTGTATCGACGCACATTCTTATACTCCACATGCATTTTGGCATTTTAATTTTGCATACACATAAGACATTAGAGCAACTCCAAATGATCATCTAAAATTCAGTAAAGTGTAAAATTTGAAAGGTATAGCACTTACTGTACATAAAAACGAGCTCCAACGGGTAAGTCATAAAATAAAGTGATTGCTATTTGTTCTGTTTCGTCTTCTATATTTGAAAGCTGGCCTTGCATCTGCTATCCATCTATTTCTTCTTTGATTTCCGATTCTGCACCTTTTGCTTCTTTGATTTCTCTTCAAATAGCAATGGCTTCCGATTCTACTGCTTCTTCTTTTTCTTGTTCGAGCCTGTTGATTTTTTTTTTGAAATACCTAGGGCTTGTTTTTTCTTGTTACCTTCGGTTTTAGATCTAGTACTTATGCTTCTTCATCTTGCTCGAATTTCTTCAAATAGTTAGGGCTTTCTATTCGTTGCTCTCACCATATCTGATTTCCAGTTGCTGATTTTTTTACACTATGTTTGGCTCAAAGATTTTGGAAGGAAAAGAAAATAAAATGGTTTTCTCTCATTTTCCTAACCAAAATGGAAGGAATTTGATTTTCCCTCCACTTGGTACATTTTGCCTCCTCATTTTCTTTTCCGTCCACTTTTCCTTTCTTTTCCCCTCTAACCAAACAAGAAAAATGGTTTTCCACTTCGTTTTCTTTTCTTTTCCCTTTCAAATTCCTTGAACCAAACATAGTGTTAAAAAAATTGAGGTTTTATTGGTGGTTGATAGTGAATATAGATGATATGGTTGGAGTGGATGGAGAAAAATAAGCTGTAAAAACACTATAGAAAAGCTAAAGAGGCAAATAGAAGATAAAAAAATAGAGGATGGTTGGAGATGCTCTCATAGACCTCACGAAAGCAATAAATTTTACTGTTTAGTTAGTTCTTTTATAAATTTCTTTATGCGAGAAAATCCAAAATGCAACTTGAGTTTTTTGCTTTTACCGGAGTATTTTTTTCTGAGCGTGCAACATGAGAATACATGATAAGACTATTTTAGCACTAATTTTAGATTTCATGGTTCCGCAAGCTCGCCGGGTACAATGTCAGGTTCTAGACTATTACGGAGTAAAACTTTAGGATTTAGATTGTTTTTTCTTTTTTTTTTCATATAGGATTTTTAAACTTTTTGGTACAATTTCATATGGGACACGGTCATGTCGACTAAGGGGGGTGTATTCAATTAAGAGTTTATAGGATTTCTTAAGATTTTCAAAATCAGAAAGTATTCAATTTGGATTTTCAAAAATCTTTTAAAATTTTGAGGTATTCAATGTAGATTTTCTTAAGTCTTTAAAAATCATGGGGTATTCAATATAGATTTTAAAAACTCTTAAAAAATCTCTAAGTATTCAATAATCCATGATTTTTAAAACTCCATGGACTTCGTTGGATTCTTTTCCAAAATTTGCCTATCTAAAATCCCTTCTTACAAGGCCAGATTTCTAATTTTCCACTGCAAAAATTGACAATTTTGGCTGAGATGGGAGGCACTGATTTCTGGAATTTCATCTTCTTGTCTCACCAGTCGGTTTCATCTTCCGTTCTCACCACTTCGCAGATTTATTGTGGCTAATATCTGGAATTTCATCTTCGTGCCTGCAATTTTTAGACCTTCGCCTATTTCTTTTGCTAGGTTTGATTTTTACAACTTCGCCCATTATCATTGATGTTCATAGCTATTGGATTGTTCCAGGCCATTGTTCATTTTCACTCCCAGGTGTATTTGTTCCTTTTATTTCCTTTACAACTTTGTTATGGTGTTGTGAGATTTGGAGAAAGATAGCTTTCTAATGGGGTTGTTCTTCATATTTCGAAGATGAGAAGACGAAGGGTAGGAGCATTATGCAGAAGAGTTCCGCTGGGGTTTGAAGATTCTAAAGAAATTGGAATTCATGGAAATCTTTTAAAATCTTTCTGATAAAATACATTAAAATCTACCTAATTCTGCATAGACTTAAAACAATCTATTGATTTTACAGAATCCATGAATTTTAAACAATCTATTATAATCTTCTAAAATCTGAATTGAATACACCCCCTAACTTTATTCGGGGTAAATATTCTCAATTTATACTTTTGTTTAGATTTGCGTAACTTATGTTTTAAATGATGAAGTAAAAAAATCTCGTCTCACTTCGAACAACATGCGGAATCTCACCTTTTTTTAAAATTATTTTATTCACAAATTGACATAGAAAAAAACACTCTCTCCGTCCCAAAAAGTCTTTCCTGTTTACTATTACGGCCTCTCGATTACTCTTATTTGTTTGTGTGTTTTCATTAATCATTTGATAAAATAAAATATTCTTGTCACCTCTTATTTTGTAGAGTTTTCGATGTAGTTTTTTAATATAATTTTTTTGTGTAATTTCCTTACCAATTTGTAAATAAAATTATTTTAAAATTCACGGGATTTTGCACGTTAATCAAAGTAGGAAATTCTTTTTGGGACGGAGAAAGTATAAATTACATACTCCCTTATACCCCAGCTTTCGATCCACTTTCATTTTGACACAAAAAACAAAATAATGGGTAAAATGACTCCACTAATGATTCCCTCCGCCATCGTAGCTTCCTTGAACTTCCCCAGCCTATTCCCTCTGCCACCTCAGCACCAAATCCATCGTCATCCCGACGTTCTCCGCCATCTACATGCTGTCCAGCCACCACCCAGGTCACGCCAATTTCAAAGTAAAAAAAAAAAAAACTAGCTAGAGTACGGACTGGCTTAGATGAGAGAAGCCAATCAAGTATAAATGACAAGGGTAAAATGGACATTTCATATTGTTTTTCTGGCCTTAATAGGAAAGTAGGCAAATAGGACATCCCTAATAGGAATACTGAAAAAAATACTGGGGGATGGAGGGAGCTACCTCTATGGAAAACACCCGGTTGTATAGTATTATCCGTTGTCCAACAATTTGGCATGAACAAGAATATACCCCTAGGACATGGATCTGCCCCTTGTTGGAAGACAGACGTGGTTTCTCTTGCGAGCATGTTCTTCGTTATGGTGTTGTGTCCGACACGCATACCCGTACCAGCAGTCTTCCCTCTGTGAGTCTTCCTGCGTCATACACTGAAGAAGCTAAAACTTGTATTAGAAATCTAAAAACCAAAGTTTAGGGGTCTGTTTGGTCAGTGTATGATTTTGCCTCAAATTGCTGAATCATCTGAACCCTCTCTTATAGGTATCCAAAAGAATAATCAAAGAAAAACTTACATGCTTAAGCAACTTGACCCTAAACCAGTACAAGAGAAATGCAACCACTTTCTCGTAGCACTCACTGCAGTACAAGACCACCAAAATCATTAGATTAGATTAGATTAATCAATCACCCCGGTCATATGCAAAGAAACAAAACCAGACTTAACAGGAAATCCACATGAAAATGTTTGGGGGTTTAGTACTCTGACCTACAACAACATGTACGAGAAGTTATTGTCTGAGCATGGTTCAGCGCCATTCTTGTTCGATCTGAAGAAAATACGAACCGACGAAAAATTTTTATATTGTGAACAGATCATTCTAATGCACAACACATTGGGTATACAGATCTTTACATGTACAGAAATATCTTAGACTTAAATACTACCGAGTTTCAATATAAAGTTTTCAAGTATTACCTATTTGCCCATTATCGAACTTCACAATCCAGTCGCAGACCACATCTTGCAAGGTCTTACCCATCTTTGCAATACATCTTTCTGTGATCTGTTATTGACATGAAACACACAGTAAAAGCACGCGTGAGTGAGATGCCATTGAAGAGTGGCATGCGCAGTCCATTAATTAGATATATTTAGATTTTCAAAAATGAGTCATTGCCTCCTGCTCATGCCGGTTACTCTCATGTGTCAAAGATGGGATTCTAGTAATTGTGCGTTCTTGTATCTGTGAAAAGATCGATTAGAAAACACTTAAAAGCTGAGTAATACATAACCATAAATCTGATATAAAGATGGAAACTGAGATTCGAAGCTTAAAAAAAATAACAGGGAAATTAAAGTATTGGTTTGGAAGTGTTACAGGTTTGAATGTTTCAGGACTGCAAACAGGGTGCAAGTCACTTTCAGTAACTCCCAGAGCATGCCAGTAGGCAGCACAAAATGCTCGATCACATCCCACACCTGAAAAGATGACAGCTTCAAACATTCCCACTAGCCTGAACTCATTAAGCCATGGAGAATATAATGTTCTTGATTTGTTTTTAATCCATCCCTACAAATAGTACTTTTTTTCTCATTTGGTAAAAGTATTAGTCTTACCTTACCCCTCACCACTATTAATTATTTTCCACCACATATTAAAGGGGTAATAACCGTTAAGGAAACTAATAGTCTACTACGGAGTACTATAGAATGGTATAGAAAAGATAGCACACAAAACTTTGTAGGCAGCAGTGATGGGTTCAAAATGTAATTACAGTTTTGTGGTACACCAATATTTGTTCTTAGAGGCATCATCCCACCACACGCTTGGCACTGTAAATGAACTGTGCTTCGGTTACACTGGAACCCTCGAATCTCAGTGCCTGAGAGTTTCAAACAAGCAATTAAATGTTCAAAATTGAGAAGTTAATGTTTGGTTCCTAAATTATGGAGATTCAAATGACTATATATCCATAACTCGCGAACAAAAATGCAGTTTTGCCTTATAAAACTATAGAAGAGGCATGTGAAAGCAATGATCTTGAAGAGGTGCACCCCTTAGGTTGACAAAACAAATGCTGATTACAAAAATAAATTGTAAAAGAATTGACCCCGTTGCATAAAGCGAACGCTAATATTACTTCACCTTATGAATTTAGATAACTAAAAAATTGCCGCTTCTAAATATATAAAAAACAATAAACCACTAAATCAACCACAAGTTCGAAGACAACAATAGTTGTAGGGTTATTGTTTGAACTTTGAAGACACTTTGTACAAAGAATGTATGTCTTATGTATATCTTGTGTGTTTGATAGCTTTATGTGGTGTACCACACGACATGCACATTTATAGACCCTTTTAGTTATATAGGATTATGGGTGTTGTGTCATGAAAATGCAATGATCACTTTAGTCACAAAAAGGTGTGTGTCATTTCATGTAGTAAGTTGTTAGATTGACACCATAGTTTCAATGTAGTCCATGGATATGTGTGTTTTCATGATTTTGATAGAATAAGAATCAGGGAAAATGTCATTACCACATTGAACACATGGAAGATCCCATGTACTGGCCTCCTCTGACGGAGAGTGCACCCTCTTCTTTTTGGATTTTTTCCCACTGTTAAGAACCTGCTACTTGAGGTTAGCAACAGACGATGAAAGAATCCATTAGCTACTAACCTTCCATTGTTGAATATGCCAAACATTTTTTGTTCCAATATACCATTTAGTTATTCATTTATTTTGTTGATCATTCAACTACGATTTGGCATTCTATTTGAATGCCCAAAGAATATTTGATTTAACTACTTACAAGTGGTGATTTTATTGAGGCAAAAGACTCTATAAGTTTGATGTCCTCGGAGGGACGCTTCAGAGAGGGATCAGCTTGCAGTATACTCTGAAAAAGCATGGCATCCTCTGTTTTCATCAAACAAAAGGAAAAACACAAAAAGAGAGGAAAATCTGAAGGAAGATAAACTGTGATGTAACCTAGAACAGATCAAGTATGAATGGTGCATGAAATGCATCAGAAAAACAAGAGGCGTCGTTGGTTGGAAGAATTGAATAAACAGTACTCCCTAAAATATTAGCACTACAAACAAACATAAATAATACTCCCTCTGTCCCATAATATTGTTCTAGATTCGGATTACGATGTTTGACCAAAGTTATTTTCAATTCAATTTATATAAAGATTGAAGTAGAACTAATAGATAAAGTTTATATATTCAAAAACTACTTCAAAAGTTTTACAAAACAAGTGGCGACAATACTTTTATTTTATCAAATGATCAATAAAGTAGGTAAAGAAAGTACATATAGTTTGACTCCGTAAATAGTAAGTGGATTATTATTATGGGATGGATGGAGAATAACATCTCACACTTGAAACTGCAACATATAATGACATACTAAAAGGATACTATAGAAATCAAATGACGACCAAACTACTGAGCATTAAGTGGAAAGAGAGTAGGAGAGTTCTCTGAACTGCATAAACATATCTGATGTTCTTTTTTTATAGTTACAACATTCAGCGCGGTAGGCGCTGTAACACCCTTTGCATCATCTGCTTTTGTGTGTGCTACTGACGGAAAAGGTGTTATAGCACTCTGTTTGATTTGTTTGCATAAACTACTGAGCATAAAGTGAAATGAGGAAATATGCAAGACCAACATAAGCAATGGAGTGAAAGATAAATTACATTCTCAATGTTATGCAAGAAGGCATTTTTCCCTACAAACTGAATGACAGCTCTACACTCAGGACATTTAACACTTGAATGTTTCTCTTGAGATCTCCTTAGCCACTCTGAAAAGCACCCATTACTGGGGAGAATAGACATCAAGATATACAAATAATCATACATACAAGTTTGGATGGAATTATAATCAATCTTAAGACTGAAATACAAACCAAAAATTGTGAAGACAGGGTGCAACGGTGACAACATCATGCCATATGTTTAAGCAAATGCTGCATTTTGCATGTTCTACATCAACAGAGACCTATGGAAAGCACCCATATATTGAAACTCATTAACAGTACACATCAGGAAAATAAATGTAAAAAATGCCATAATTTAAAACACAATGACAGACCACATCAGGAAAATAAATGTAAAAAATGTGGGCGTTTCTGTTTTGCCAAAGTAGTGATGAATTGATGATATTTACCTTTAACCGTTTGCAAGGTTCCTCTGCAGGCATTATCTCAAATCTGTATTTTAAAGAACCTAATGACAACAAACACAAGAACAGAAAGTGAATTATCTATATAAGTAATAAAACACATTACCAAGATAACTTCCGGCCTTTTGGTATCAAAACATAATCTAGTACTATCAGTAATAAGTTCCAGTTAAGACCCTCAAAAAAAGAGCATGGCAGGCATAAGATTGGAACAAGGAACCAGCAACAACACTTAGATGCAAATATGCAATTAGCAATTAACTAGAGCAGATCATGTAGAGGAGGTTGAGTTGCCAAATAACACTTACTCCCTCCGTCCGGAAAAGAAGTTACCATTTCTCCTTTTTCTCCGTCCGGAAATAAAGTTCACATTTCAATTTTTAATACACAAACTACCCTAAATACCCTCACCCATTATTTGCCTAATTTCCTCTTTTTCAAACCGTTCTCCTTTTTTCTCGATTGGCATCTTCTCCCTCGGTCTACCACCACTTCGATCTTCTTCTCCTCCCTCTCTCTCTCTCTCTTCCCCCCACCACCCCCTCTTCTTTTCTTCTTCTCCTTTCTTCTCCGTTCTTTTTTCTCAATCAGGACCTTCTCTCTCTATCCTCCCTCACTTCAATCTTCTTCTTCTTCTCTCTCCCTCTCTTTCCTAGTCCCCTTCTTCTCCTTCTTTTCGTCTTCTCCTTTCTTCTCCGTTATTTTTTCTCGATTGGCACCTTCTCTCTATCTTCTGCTTCATTCCCGGCCAGATCTGCACCATATCTTTTGAAATTTCTTGTTTTGCTTCTCCTCCTCCGCTTAGATCTTGTTAAAATTACATTTGATCTTTGCAGGAGGCGGTGAGCGGGTCAGCTCTGTGGTCAATTGAACTTCACCTCCTCGCAGATCTGCTTCCTCGGAAAGCTCCTGCCAGTTCGGTTGGCGGGTGGAGCTGATGGTGGTGGTGTGGGTTGGGTCAATGGTCAGGCTGACTCCTTTAGATCGGGCTGTCGTGCGACTGATTGTGATGTTGGAGCTGGGGCGATAGGGAGCTGGCGGTGGTTGTGTGGGCTTAGGTGATGCGGTGTTGAGACTTGAGATAATAGGGAAGGATGAGGGAAGGGCAGGAGGGTGTTGTGGACATTTCCATCCCAAAGTCAACACCCAATAAAAATGACCAAAAGTCAAATTGGGTACTTCTTTTCCGGACGGAGGGAGTAAAATTCAGCAAATTCTATTCCACGACAGGCTCATTGGAACACAAATGTACAAATTATGTCCATTGGGTTGTGAAAAAATCAAAAAATTAGAATTATTGAAGCGAGTTTGGTAAACCATTACCCTCGGAAGAAGAAAGGCTCAGAGCAATTTCACTGCCACACTTGATCGTCCTAGTTTGTTCATCTAGAAGAACCGCCTCATCAACAAGAATCGTGTTGGAACTACATGACAATAAATTCCGGAAACATAAAGAGCTCTTCGATCTTTACAAAATAATGTTTACATATTTGTGTATATCTATGTGTGTAAATGGATATAAGAGGAAAGCATGAAAGCAAATGAGGTTGTATAGGAATTTAAAGTGTGTATATAGGAATATTCATATTTTAAGCTCTTTCAATCTTTTGTTATACAAACTTTAAGGCCAGATAAAGTTTGAATCAAAGGTGATACCCTCAAAATAAACTACAGCTCTTATATGCAAGCCTGCAGTTATTTATTACCTGTACTGCAGGTATTTATTACCTGTACTAGTCATTCAAATGCATATCAAATTATCATACTTAGCAGATACAATATCAAGGACTTGACCCTATTACACTTGAAGTTTGTCGTTGAACTTTTGACAGTGCAATAGCAAAAAATCTTAAGAAAAGTAGTTTTCTGTATGTTCCAACATGGTTTCACAATTGAGATGGGATATGTTCTGATATTCACGAATATGGCACCTGATGTTATAACTGAATAGCACTTCAAACCCGTCACAAACTTGATGTTATAATATGAATATGATCAAAGGTGTCATGACTCATGAAAAGGATCAACAGTGTCAAACACATGGAGAAACACTACCTGATATTTTGTATGGTTGCAGAAACCAGATCCACACCTCTTTTGATTTTGCACCATGCTTGCTTCTCCAAAGATTTAACCTTTGAGCATATCACTGTCTCATTCAACTTCAGCTCAATCTCTGAATCACTTGCATCCACAGGTACTATAGGGAAACATGAGACAAGCCAGGGTATGTGTACTATCAAATACTTTCTTCTTTGTTTTAGACTTTTAGTATATGACCACAAAGGTAAATATTAAATAACAATAAATTGGATTTCTTTAACTACGAATACTACGCTTGACTCGTTCAATATGACCAAATAAAACCTATAATAGAAACACCAAGCTTTCGAGGTTTATTTGTAGAGTTTTGAGTCTTCATTTTCAAAATGATTTCAATGCGTACAAGAAAATCGACTCTAGATCTGTTTGATTTATTCCCCAAAAAGTCCAATTCCATACATACCCACACGGACACACCACACACAAAAGTAAAAAGAATTATGAAATGCAGTGCATGGAACTTTTGAAGGAGTAATATTATGAATTTTAAAAAAATCACTTGTTTATGTATGCACTTGAAAATATTATAGGGTTTTGGAAGATTTAATAGGAGTCTTTTGGAGGGTAATTGTTGATATCCGTTTTAGATTTGTGAGGTTTTATAAAATTGAATAAATGAATAAGTACTCACATAGCATTTCATTTTCACAAGACTCTTTTTTATTTATTCTATTTTAGGAACCTTATTTTAACAAGACAAAGTGTCCCCCTCCATCCCGGCATTTTGTTAGTCTCAAATTGTTTAATATTTGTTCATATTTATCAGCGTATGAGATAATTGAATTACAGAACAATCAAAACTCTTTCACTGTCATTCATGCTGGAATTCAATATGGGTCAGAAAAAATCACAGATTTTTCATCAAACCCAGTGGTAGAACAAGAATATTAAAAAAAACAGTAAAAACATTCTGTAAATCAAGACCTCTTGATTCAAATGATATTTTTTTCATTTCCATCACTCTTTACAAAAAAACAAAAAGATGAAAAGGAGTAAGTGAATGAAAAAAGTTTAACGATTCCGAATATTACAGCAGAGTAATTGTTCAAAAAAACCAGGTTCAAGAAAGCACAAAAGATGCAAATCTTTAACCCAGTTTAGTATCATGATGGATAGAAAGAAACAGAACGCTTACTGAGTCTGGCCCAGATGACGTTATTGCTTGAAAAGCTAGAGCTTTGCCCCAATTCCATGTTTTTCCTCTTCTGTAACAATGACAGTTGCGGGGGTTCGGAATGTGGAATCTAAAAGTCTGTGTCCACTTTCATTTTGGCTCAAATACCAAGAAGAAGGGAATAAATGAAGGAAGTTACTAGAATCCCAGCCTAAGCTTCGATAGAGAAGAAACTTTTGAAGGGGAATCTTTGAATGGGCTACGGCAATCGAGACACCACACCTGCAATCGAGAAGCTACGGCGGCGATGGAGTAGGGATGCCGGCGGTAGAGAAATGCGGGCGGCTAATCTGTCTCCGATTTCTGAGAATCAAGGCCGCAAGCGAGAAGTGACGTCGACTGTAGAGAAGAGACAACGGCAATGGAGGAGTGATGGGGTCGATTGAGAAGTGACGGTGGCAAACCTATCACCAGGTGGATACTGGTATATCAGTTTTTTATTTTGGGAATTAGTCCCGTTCCATTCAACTTATTTTTTCTTATTCTTATTAAAATCAGATCTGATTAGATCAGATCAGACCAGATCAAATCAAATTAGATCAGATCAGATCAGATCTAATAAGATCAGATCTAATCAGATCAGATCCAATCAGATCAGATCAGGACTTATTAAAATCAGATCCCATCAAGAATTATTATTATTATTATTATTGTTGTTGTTGTTGTTGTTGTTGTTGTTGTTGTTGTTGTTGTTGTTGTTGTTGTTATTATTATCATCATCATCATTATTATTATTATTATTGTTCTTAAAAATGAAAAATAATAAACTTTAGAAATAGGTTAAATAGAAAACTGAGAAAGTAATCCTTAATTATTAGACGTCGGAAAAATTAGTTTTAAAATACATTGACAATGTCAATCTAATTCTACTTTTAAAATATATTTTTATTGTTACTTGTAATTTGAGTTTCTAAACTTTTGATCTTTTATAAGGATGAGATATTTTAATAAAAATACTATCTCTTCTATATATTGATTATCTAAATTTAATAACTTTTTAATGTATATCTAAATTAAATATTTATTCTGATCTATAATTCTAATTTTACAAAAAAATAATCATAAAATAAAAATATTATTACATTATAATATGAATAATTATTCTAATATATGAATTAACTATTTTTATTTTATTAAAAAATAATCATTAAATAAAAAAATATTGATTATATTATAATATGAATTATCATTACAATTTTCAAACGTTATTATAAAGTCAAATTAAATTATTAATTTGAAATTTTAAATTATATCATAATTAATCAGATCAGATCAGATCCAATCAGATCATATCAGATCCAATCAGATCAGATCAGATCAGAACTTATTAGAATTAGATCAGATTAGAAAAAATAAGTTGAACGGAACGGAGCCTTAAACCATAAATAGTAAATAGTAGGTCCGTGAACCTTCTGTTTGTGAACGACTGAACGTAGCATTAGCCGACATGGAATGCTTTCCAAGCAGGCAAGCATTAGATGCTTATGCTTGGGGAAAGCATTGGTTGCTTCCTTTAAATTGATATATCACTTACAAGAAAAGAGGTGTAAAAAAGTGAATTTTTGGAAACAACCCCACTGTAAGAAAATAAATTATCAAAGTGATTTAAATTTAAAAATCAAAGAGAATGATGCGGATAATTAAAAAACTAAGATAGCATTTAAGGATGGAGATGCTCTAACATTGAAGACTGGTTTTCTATCCCGTGATTTGCACGAGCTGGAAAGTTGTGCACACGTTTATTCTTTGCAATGTTGATTTAAGGTGTTGTACATTTGAGAAAGTTGTAGACTAATCATTTGCTTAAAGTATACTATGAGTATGAGTTTGCCTGCTATTATAAATGTAAAAAGTGGAAAATATTTTATAAATATTTGTAAGTTTCATAATGATGTCTATATGTATGCATTTAATGTTTGGAAAGTTTGTTCATAACTACAACGAACTTCTCATCTTTGTTTTTCAAACCAAATTAACAAAAATTATAATTAAATACTTTTTTGAATATATATATATATATATATATATACATACACACATACAAAATTATTTTTATACTATCCACAACTTATTTTAGTTTATTATTTCTCAAAAATGATTGTATAAATTTAATCACATGTGCATATTTATTAATTAAATATTTTGTTTCAAAAAATTTATCTTACTACATTATTTATCTTATTGCTACATATATTTTTCAACAAAGTGAATTGTAAAAATTCCGGCGGGCTGAGAACAACGGATAGAGTGTCGGGTAAAATTAATCACTTGCATATAAAGTCAGGATCCACAATTCTAACTCAAAAGCTTAAGTATAGCATCTCAATCTCTTATAGCTAGCCCACACAACGGGCGGTGACATCTCAATCTCTTTTTAGCCAACTCAGCCCAAACCAACCAAGAACAATCAAACCCGGATCGGACTGATACCATGTAAAAGTTTCGGCGGGCTGAGAACAACGGATTGAGTGTCGGGTAAAATTGACCACTTACGTATAAAGTCGGGATCCACAATTCTAACCCAAAAACTCAATCTGATGGGTAGGGCTTCACCGTTCTATATATGCTAGTGATACTCATCTTTATTTTCCGATGTGGGAACTCCAACATGAATAGAATAAAACTGATTTGAGTAAAGAGTGACAACTGACAAGTCAGATTATGACACATATATATACATTCTCTAATGATGTATCATTATGTATGTAACTAATCCACTTTTAATTATAATATTTTATTAATTCAAACCATTTCTATTTGTACTTAATTCAATGATCATTAATTTTGTACTCCCTCCGTCCCCCTGTATTTGTCCACTTTCATTTTTACACACTATCCAATGCACTTCTTTAATCCATTTTATCTTGTAATTTGTATATTAAAAAATTATAAAAATTATATATTAATAATCTATATGTTAAGACAAATCAAACAAGATCACACATGACTATATTTAGGCTTACACATTGAGAGAATTTGATGAGTCAAAGTGATTAGATGAACAGTTCCAAAAGTCAAATATGGACAAATACAGGGGGACGGAGGGAGTATAATTTTTTTGCTTTTAAATTAACATACTGATATATATTCCATCAGTCTAAAACATATTTTATCACTATTAGAAAACTAAAACAACTAAAATTATATTTTGTAGAATCTCAAAAGTTTAGAATATATACGAATCCGTGCGAAGCACAGGATAAACACTAGTATTTCGTATAAAAGATACTCCCTCCGTCTTGGAGTATTCGTCCAGTTTTGACATTTGGAACTATTCATCTAAGCATTTTGACTCATCAAATTCTCTCAATATGTAAGCCTAAATATAGTCATGTGTTATCTTGTTTGATTTGTCTTAACATATATATTATTAATATATAATTTCTATAATTTTTAATATACAAATTACAAGAGAAAATGGATTAAAGAAGTGTATTGGATGATGTGTAAAAATGAAAGTGGACAAATACTCTGGAACGGAGGTAGTACTTTTGATTTTAATTTTTTGGATACGTTCCTTATGTAGATTTAAAATATGAAAAAGTATTTATGTGTTGTTTCTAGAAAAGGTAAAATTGTAGGATGGGAGAATAAAATGTTTTTTTTACGGTAGGGAATAAGTGTTAATTACACCGTGTTTGTTTTTAAGTAGAGAGAGATAGAGAGAGGTAGATTTAATAATAGGACCATGCTACATTTACACCAAAAAATATATCTCATTTGTACACCGCCACCATAGGTTTGCACAAACATTTCGATGGTTTACACCGACACAAGTGTTGGTGCGTTAATAAAAATTTACACAGACACAAATGTTGGTGCGTTTAACAAAAATTAGTTTTACACCAACACAAAATGTTGGTGCAAAATTGAGGGGTACAAATTGGGATACAAATCTTGGGGTACACATAACATAAGACTTAATAATATGGTCAATTCTGCCATAAACCCTGCATAGTTAATCTCTTTTCTGTTTCAATTTTGATCGCCATCTGCTACTCAAGCGCTGCTCAATTCAGATTGTTTTTAGGTGCTTATTTTTGTTCTGCGATGGACTTCAATTTCTATCGCCATCTGCTGCTCCTTCTTTGCTTTTTTTTGCACTTCAATTTTCACTCTTTTTTTTCAATATCCAGATTTTTTTTCACTTTTTTTCGTTCTGCTCTACTTCAATTTTCATTTTTCAATTTTTCTTTTTTTCACTTTTTTTGTTTCTGTATATTTAGCTCTAGGGTTAATTAATTGCTGTAGATTGATTTATCTAGTTAACTATGCAAGAAGCAGTTTATCCTTTTTCACATTGTCATATGGAACACAATATTGCAACATATGACTTTTTTTAATTTTCAATTTGTATTTTTTATGCTTCGTGAACCACTTTTGATGCCAAAATACTCAAATGGATTTTTTAAGAAGTTTTGCCTTTGACATGAGTTATTTCCTTGTGAAATCAATGTCTATGTTTTTTGATGTGTGGAAGAATAATATGGTTGATGTTTTTATTATGAAATGCATGACAACTAAATTTTGATCACATGCATTTATATAAGATGATATTACTTAGAAGTTTTGTCTAAGAGTGTTTATTTAATTTTAAAATTTTACATTTGAAATTTAAATAAATTCTAATAAATTAAATTAAAAAAATGTTTAGAATTGATGTAAAAATAATTTTGTATATATATTTTACGTATGCATATAAAAGTCCGTACAAAAGAATATAATGTGAAAGGTAATTTCATATAAATACATCCTAAAAAATAAAGAAAAACAGCCACAAGGATATTTTGGTAATTTTTTCTTTCTCTACCTCACGTTACCTAATAAACATCCAAACACAAATTTTTAACTCATTACCCTACTTTATCTGCCTTCAATTCTCATTCTCTTTGATTGATTGTGATTGAGGTTTTTGGTCTAATCTTTCGTTTGTTTTTTGTTGCTGGCCTAATTTACCGTATACGGAGTAAAAGCTATCAACACAATTGGGGGTTGCTTCCATGGAGCGACCACCATGGAGCAGTCGGTTGAAGACTCTGTCTAAGAAGCTTTTGGAAATAGAGAGGGAGTTACATCTTCTGGAGCCACGGTCACATGAGGAAGGCAAGAGTTCATCAAGTGGTGTTTCTAATTTTCATTTATCAGGCGGCCTAGGCGAGTCATCTTCAAGAGATGTGCAGGCGTTCTATGAAGACGAATACCTGGAGCGATCACCAAGGACGAGTCGCTCGAAGACTCTTTCAAACTTGAAGAAGAGGGTTTCTAAATTAGAGAAGGATATGTCTGTAATGAAGAGGCGAAAGCTCTCGAAGAGGTTTTGGTCAGACGTCCGTAAAGTATCGTTGCAGATTTTTGAATTGGAATCCGAGAGCCAGGAGTTGTCTCATAAGGATGGCTGGGGTGTTTCTAATTTGCCGTCATCAGAGGGGGATATGCCTGAGTTTGATGAAATCCCATCTGCCCCAACCCAGGCTGCTGGTGATGTGGAGGTATGTGATGAGAAGGAGAATAGTGAATCCCCCAGGGCGATGCTGGCATCTGAGGTTTCTGATGATGAAACCCGATCCTCCCCGACCCAGGTTGCTTGTGATATGGAGATAGGTGATGAGGAGAAGGAGAAGAGTGAATCCCCATCTGACCTGGAGAGCTTGAGCAGTTGTGGCTCTGAGTTCGAGTATACTGTAAACTTGCTGGCTAATCACATTTATTTACTAAAAAGCTAGGATTTTTTTAAAAAGTTCACTCAACTGTTGCTTCCAAATTTACATTCTTTGTTGGACAGCTAACTGAGGAGGAGGAGGAGACTCCTGTTAGGGAGAATGAATTTGAAGGCTATGCACGTGCAAAAAAGGTACATCACTGTTTGGAGCATATATACGCAGGTATGAAGAGATTTGCTGATCACAGTACCAAAGGTCGTGCCTTATTCCACGCTCTGATTTCTACAGCCGCCATAGTTGGCCTACTGTTTGATAAGGTCCTTTTTTTTCTGAATGTTCTTTTATTACTTAATATATTTGAATCTCTTGAGTTTCTTTGCTCTGAGATACATTTATGAGAAAAGCTGGTAACAGCACAAAAATGTTGATAAAGTTTAACTGGCCTTAGATAAAATCGAAGCCAATTGTTTATTCTATAACCATCTTTGTTCTATATGTTTTGACAGGAGGATTACTACTGTTTTGGTATGTCTGCTGAGATGACTGAGCAATTGAATGACTTGTGGAATGAAATACTTGATAAGACAAAAGAGGTTTTTGGTAAGACAAAAGGGGTTAGTACCTGATCCTTTGGTCTCTCTGTTTTCATACATGCTTGTGTGGTGTGGGGGGGGGGGATCAAGTCTAACCCAGCTGGGATGAGGATGTAAGCCTCCTTCCTGTTAGAGGTCAAACACGAGTTACCTAAATTGAGCTCACTTTTATCCCTATCATACATTCTCTATGCACTTTACATTATGTGTTTCTCTTGTTCTCTGCTGTCTCCTTAAGCCATGAGCTGTTAGTGGATCTCTTTGGATGTATAGGTTCACCTCTTATTGTTTGTAAACAAAAATTAAAATCAACTAGAGGTAAATTGATTGGGTGCTATTACCTCTTTTCCTTGGAGAGATTTCTTTGGATTATAATTGGTGTGAATGGTGGACATGCGCTTGCAAACCAGTGACTATGAAGTGTACCTCTTCTCTTTCCCCCAATCATACAATTTATTTTTCATTGTTGCTTCTATTTGTCATCAGCCTCCTTGCTTGTATTTCCCCATCTTACCTTATTTCACCCACTTTTATTATTGTTGGATAATTCGCCAGCTCCCCTCTAATGTACTAGTTTGAGTACAATTGAGAATTTGGAGTTTAACTCTAGAGAATCCTTGCTTTCACTCGACAGGGGATTCAATTTGTTGCCAAGGTTAGAGGCAGGGGTAGA
Source organism: Cuscuta campestris (assembly GCA_900332095.2). Lineage (NCBI taxonomy): Eukaryota > Viridiplantae > Streptophyta > Magnoliopsida > Solanales > Convolvulaceae > Cuscuta > Cuscuta campestris. Next base: position 479,651 of record OOIL02001249.1, read on the forward strand.
ACTAAGTCGTTTTCGTTGAAGGCAGTAGGAAATGATTTAAAAGAGCCGACGAGAACATTCTGCATTAATCCTTTTGTCTTGTCTTGTTTGAATAATAATTTGCACAGGAAATTCTTTCATTATGTCAGTAGATGATACACTGGATTCTTAGAGAGATCAAAGCCACATCACGTGGCTTACACAAAGACCTTGGAATCTTCGGTTGCTCTTTCTTTTCTTTATTTAATACTAATACTGGTTCTTTTTTCCCTTTTATGTGTTTTGTTTATTTGTAAACCTTTTGTACCCTGTGTTCCTTTCCATATCTTTTTGTTAGAGTGTTATCCCACATCAAAAGTTCAAGAGAAGTTCTTGAGTTGAACTAACTAATAGACTGAATTCAATCTTTTAACGTGGTTCAGCTCAAGTGTCTTATTGCCTAATTCAGTTGTCCATACCCATTCTAAATTCTATCATGGTATTGGAGCCAGTTTTAGCCCACCTCGTTTGTCAAGGTCCTAGCGGCCCGTTAGTCTTTAGCCCAGTTGTCTGTATGGAGGTTGTAACCAACGGCCTGTGGCCTGTTTAACACGATTGCTCGTCTGGAAGTCCATACCCAGCGGCTCGTGGTCCGTAAAGGTGTTGGCGCTCAAAAAAATCAAGGAAATGGGAGTTTATTTACAAGTGGTCAACCGGTTGATTCAAAATGGTCCGGTTGTCCACTTGAGCGGGAGTGTTAGAGTGTTATCCCACATCAGAAGTTCAAGAGCAAAATAATCGATCGGTATATAAGCTCTTGAGTTGAACTAACTAAAGATTGGATTCAATCTTTTAATGTGGTTTAGCTCAAGTGTCTTATTGCCCAATTCAGTTGTCCATACCCATCCTAAATTCTATCACTTTTTTCATTTATAATATGTACTTCTTACATTTTTCTTGTATGTTCCCGCTTTTTCTCTTTGCACCATAACTAACACAAGCCTTATGAATGAAGAAGCAAACATGTGTGCACTTGTTTCTAGTGTTGTTTTTCTTTGACCCAAAATAGAGATGGGAAGATAAATAAGATATGGAGGTCGTAATATCTTTTAATATACTCATCTACAGTATTGTACCTCTTTTCTCATAAGTGAACATGGTTTCTGGGACTCCAAATATTTTGGAATTAAGGCTAAGATATTGTTGTTGCTGCTATGGCCTTGAGCATTACCCTGAAATAATTGTCTAAGAGGCTTAAAATAATTTTCTAGTGTCTCCCATGGAATATAGTGTTTATCTTGATGTGTCCCATAAATAATGAATTGTGTATTTTCTCACATCAAAAAAATGTGTCGTATATTATTTTTGGGTATATCAAACCCAAATATGCAAACGCTCCCCACCTATTCATGGGTAGGGGAAGTGAGTCTTTAAATTCATCAAAGAGTTTTTGTCTTTATTTTTTGGGCCCTTGAACTCTACCTTTTGAAGGTGGTGCCTATATTTTCCCCAAGCAAGTACTAGGAACCATTTTTATAAATACCCCTTGTCTCAATCTTTTGCTTTTGTTATTTTGTTGTAGGGTTCTTCATTTCTTCCATTCTTCAATTTGATTGCTGATGGAAAAATTGACTTTGAAAAGTATCCTTTAGTGGGGGAGTATGATGTTGCTTATATGCTTGGGGTGCGGTTCTCTTACGACTCAATATCAATATATTTGCTTGTAATTAATTTATGATATTGAGCTCCGTCCTAATCCCCCCATGCAAAGATTTTGGATCGAGGCCTCATGCACAATGCCATTTCATAACCAATACCCGGTAATGTATTCTTGTAGCATATGTTATTTTACTTCCATTTCTCATATTTCATGCTTGGTGAGATTGGATAATTTCCTTAGGATATTGGTTGATATGTTTGTTTGGAAGAATGATTCATCTACTCTCAGGTTAGCCGCCCACTCATAACTAGTGGTTTTTGGTACAACATTACCCCAGTGCCTCAACGGCTCCCGCCCATGGCGGGGTAGGGGGGTTGGATGTACGCATTCTGACCCCTATGTTTAAAACATAGAGCGGCTGTTTCTATATGACCTGATAAGCGTCGAAAGTTGCATTGACATATTGCTACTTCACTATTGCAAGAAGTACATGAAGAGGCAATTTGCTGTATTCCATCATACCAAACAACAATTAGCATTGACTAACCGCTACCAATTTGCTTTATTCCATCATATCCAAAGCAAAAAAAATTGCTTTAGTAAATTAAAAAAATTTTCCCCATTTGCTTTAGTAAAAAATTTGCTTTAGTAAAAAAATTGCTTTAGTTTAAGGAGTCAATTGGCTTTATTTACTAGTGGTCTTTAGTAAATAAAAAAATTATTTATATACTCCATTCAAAATCACTTTGCCCATTTCTTTCTGTACACTTGCCGAGGCAAGTTTCTCGTTATTATCTTTAATTATATATTAGTAAAAATTCGTTAATATCTACAATTATATACTCCCTCCGTTCACTAAAACTCTTTCTCATTTTTTTCGCTCTCACCAAAACAGTTTCCTTTTTTTGATTAAAATGACTAATATATCCAAATAAAGTGATTGCAATTTACTCCATGCATTTACCATTGATACAACAAGTTATTTAAGTGATTTGTCTCTCTTTTCTTTTCGACAGTAATGATTTAATTGGAAAGTCAAATTACAAAAATAAATCCTACAAAAGTCAAAACAAGAGCCGTTTTGGTGAACGGAGGGAGCATTAGTGAAAATTATAAAACTTTGATATCCATAGGGTACTCACAAACAAGAATCGAATAAGACCCCACATGATTATATTTTCTCATATAAATTAGGAGAAGTTTAGAAGATTCTCCTTGTGAATAGTGTCAATAACATGAATAGAGGGAGTATGTTTTTACACAACCACCCCATCAGTAATTTATTTGTCGTTACCAATTATTTTAAGAAGGTTGTCAACCAAACATGGTCCATTTGTGAGTTGTATGACTGATTTATAGTTATGCACTTATGCGTGTTCTTTGATTTCTAGTGGTAGTAAGATTTTTATTTTCTTATCATCCCGTGGACCTCAGGTTGATTGTAATTGCTATTGTTGTAGTCAAGTAGTTTTTTGAGTGGATGGTACGTAAGTTGAGTTTTACAGCGCAAAACTACTATATATATATATATATACATACATACATACATATATATGTATATGTGTGTGTGTATATATAAACAGAAACACAAACACAACACACAAATAAAGAAGAAAAAATCGGTGGCCCCAAAATGCACTAGTACAAGTTTCAAAAATGCACAAGTGCAAAATGCACCACGGTAGAGCCAAAATGCACCATTTTCAACTGAACCGCACACCCTACACACACACACATACACGCAGACACACATACACACACACACTAGTGAGAATGAGATCTAATGTAAGAAATGAGAATGCATGTGGTGCATGAGAGTGTAAGATCTAAGGGTCATAAAAATTAGAAAAATGATCAAAAATTTGGAAATACGCTGTGGTATTTTAGTAAATAAGTCAAACTTTTATGCAATGTACATGTGCATCATGATGGACAAAAAATGCACACTTTTCATTTCTCTCACTAAGAGCATTATATTTTATATATATATATATATACACATACATATGTGTGTGTGTGTGTGTGTGTGTGTGTATATATATAAACACAAATAGGACACATGCTTTAATTAAAAGATAACATGTATGGTAACAAGGTCGACTACCAGAAACAAGAATGGAAGTTTTAAATAAAAAGCTCAATATAGAGAAACAATAGCTGGGCAAAAAAATGTGATGAGAAGTTGACGTGAACTTGAAAGTAGAGGAATTGCGATTACTAGATTCTAAGCGCAATAACTGTGAGTATTTGTGTGTGAGTAAATGTATTTATTCATTAAATCGTATAACTGAGAGTCGTCAGAGGGGTGATATCGCGTCAAGAGGGGTGATGTCGCGTCAAAACCAGAGGGATTTACCTGTTGATTAGAATTTTAGCTTGTGAAAAACTTGTTTCCGTCAATCCAGGCAATCCTACACTCCCACAATCCACCACTCCGATCCAAACGATTTGCGTTAATTCTTGATCTTTCTCGTGATTCAGATCACAAACCCTAAGGCGGTCCTCAAAATCATAGGATTGTACGATCCAACTTGCGATTTTGACTATCTTTGTTCAACTCTTATACCACTTAAAAACAGTATGAAGCAACTCTCCTCAAGACCCTATTCATGAATCATATATTTATACTAACTAGTCATGCCTAACTTGGTTTAGACTGGAGAGAAGAGGATATCTGAGATTCTTATACGTAAAATTGTGTGACAATTGCTTTTTTTTACTGTGTTTTTACAAAATATTCATAACTTATATTTTAGAAAATATTTGTTATTGAGTATACTTGTTGAATTTTCTTTGGATGAATTGAGTTGGGAGTCTTTGAAATGAGTCGGGTATTTCAAAGACTTTCTTTTAGACTTTCCTCATTTTGAAGAAAAGAGTTTTAAGACTCTCTCAAGACTGGACTGCCACTGGGGATATGCCCTAAACAACTAGGAAAGGCCCAAACTCGTCAGTTTCTAATTCCAGCGTAAAACTAGACAGGCAATCTTAAAACATCCCCAACTTCTTCGTTACATATTGAAAATAGGCGTATGGCCACTTTTTGGAAAGGTAAGATCAAGAATTTTCATCTCCAGCAAGATTCACCTCAGAATGAGTCATATAGTTTAATATATCACGTCTGCAAGGTGACCGCACAAATTTTAGCTAATGCTCCTGCGTTAGTGGATGCTTTGATTGGTCTTTTATAAGTTTTAGGGGCATCCATATCCATATCACTTTGGGAGTAGCTATTACCCACTGCTGTGGCCTGTGGTGTTTACTCAATTATTGAGAATGTTTTCAACATAACATTTTCAAGTTGCGGAATTTCCAAGTTTGGGATGACCATTTTTTGTGTAGTGTCATCAAGTGGGACTGCCGGGTGGGTGTGGGTTGTGAGTTGTGTGACACTTTAGTTTGCTCTTGGTTAATCAGTCTGTTAGGTTTGTAAGGTTCCCACTGTTTTTTTTGTGCTCTACTTCTGATGCACATCTCTTTCTCTGCCTCTTTTTTTTTAGGTCAACAATTGTATGATGAAGGAGAAGGTGAAGGTAAATCTTGGGCTTGATCTACATCTCTCTTACATTTGAACTCTGATTACTTGTGTCTTTTATATTAAATTTTTTATTTTTCTTTTATTCCGTTTTTTATTCATTTATTTTTTTGTGATTGCAGGTTTACTCTGATATAGCAGATACAATCGGCCGTGCCATGGAAAATAAGTCGATACCGGTAAACACTCATGTTTTTCTCATTTTTTTTGGTTTTGGGCACTATGCTATAATAATTACACACGAGTTTTGATTTTAAACTATTACAGATAGATCTTAATAAACTAAATTGCTAATAAAACGGTGCATATGAGAACTATTAATACAACAACCACAACAACAAATTACCTACTGCCCCATAGGTGGTGAGGGAGTCGGATGTCTGCATCATTTCCCTAGTGTGTGTTTTTGTGTATGAAAAGAACACTCGGGGAGTTTCTGGATGACCCTAGAAATCTTGTCGATATTTGCATTGAAGTGCATACGGTATACTAAGCCATTTTGCTTAATTCTAAAACCAGATGTTAGTGAATCTTTGGCTCCACTAGAAATGTAAACTTTCTGAGAACTATAATGATGCTTCTTCAATAACTGCCAAATCTTGTCCTCTGAGGTGATTCTTGTCTTTATTGCCCCATTTGTACAAGTTCCTGCAATAACTATCCTGCCTTGTGAGATTGTTTTTCTTAAGACTGTGAGACAGGACCAGTTTAAAGTAAAATATAATACTTTATTTCTGTAAACTGTACAGGATTATTTGTGTTCTCTTAGCATAAATAGAGAACAGACCAACATGACTTTTACTAACCAACACAACTATTACAAACCAACATACCTATTAACTATAGAAACTACCCATAACTACCTTTTAGAAACTACCCACTTTTGTTTTTTTAATTAATTAAATATGTAAAACACACTAAACGACACCACACTAACTGACCTGTGTTGGTGATGTGTAGTCATCGGCCCAAAGTGGCCCACTTATAGACAACTGAGAATTAGGAGACCAGATTAGGGTTTCGGCCGGCCCAAATGGTTTTAAGCCCAGTTTGCTATAACTTGTCCAGCAAGGGTTAAACCCTAATTAGTTGTCTATATATATGATCTCCTGTACTTGTAATCATCATCACTCAATAATACAAACCCTAGTTGCCCCTGTGGATGTAGGTCAGATTAGACCGAACCACGTTAAATCTCGTGTTCTCTATTGCTTTCTTGCTTTCTATTCGTGTGTGTGTGCTTTTGATCTTAACAACTGGTATCGGAGCCTAGGTCATACACACAGATCTGCCTCCACTGCCAACCCTAGCGACTCTAGGGTTTCTGCCGACACATCAGAAGACCACCGAGATAGTCATCTGTGGGCAGTCCGAACAACCTTGCTGTTCAGTTTGCTGCTGCAATTTTCGAGGTCAGTTCTTGTTGTTTGTTTCAATCTGTTCTCACGTGTTCTCTGGTCAGATCTGGGATACTCAGAAGAGATGATGTCTGAGGACGGAAAGATCAGGATAGAGAAGTTTGA
>OOIL02001249.1:490641-501544 GCA_900332095.2 Cuscuta campestris
TAGACAACTGAGAATTAGGAGACCAGATTAGGGTTTCGGCCGGCCCAAATGGTTTTAAGCCCAGTTTGCTATAACTTGTCCAGCAAGGGTTAAACCCTAATTAGTTGTCTATATATATGATCTCCTGTACTTGTAATCATCATCACTCAATAATACAAACCCTAGTTGCCCCTGTGGATGTAGGTCAGATTAGACCGAACCACGTTAAATCTCGTGTTCTCTATTGCTTTCTTGCTTTCTATTCGTGTGTGTGTGCTTTTGATCTTAACAACCTGAACATGGACTCATTACCCATTTGGGTATATGTGAACAAACCCTATTAAATCTAACAATCACGCCCTTATTCGTTGTTTGTTCACACTGATCTTCACAACAATGTTGGTTCATCATGTTGAATCAAATTTGCAATTTGTTCCTTTTGATCCCATTTTGGACATTCGTTCAAAAAATGCCCTAACTCATTGCACTGAGACACTTAATGTGACTCTTATCCCGTTGAAACCGACCACCATCCTGACCTTTCTCGGACCACTGACCTCTACCTTGGCCACATCCAAAGTCTTCTCGGTTTGAGCTCCAGCAACCACAATGCTCACATTTGTGCTCTTGAACCTTCTCTTTTTCATCACCTTTAGTGAATAGTAGTTTACCATGTGTATCTCCTTCCTCAGTTGGCTTTTTGATGCTTTCCTCAAACGTTTTCAATTTTCCAACCACTCTTTGGAACGACATTGTGTTAATGTCAGAAAATTGCAGGAAATATCTCTATGAACTTTTCAGGTATAGAACCCAAAAGCTTTCAAACCAATCATTTGTCTTCAAATGCAGACCCAAGGTTGTTTTCTAGTGTTGCAAGTTGACTAATATCAAGCGGCTCATTGTTCTTCATCTTTAGAGTCTCAAAATTTGATATAAGTGTCTGTAATTGTGCTGCTTTAACCTTGTCTACACTAACGAAGCGAGCTTCAAAGCATCCCAATTTTTTTTTGCTTCAGTAAACTGAGCAAGTTGTAGCACAATCTCTTCCGACAAAGCTTGAAACAGATGTGCTATTGCCATATTGTTCTTCTTTGGATCAATTTCTAATCTTGGTTCGATCACCTCCCAAATCCCATTAACATTAAAAATTGCTTTGATATTCACGGCCCAAATAGTGTAGTTTGTAGCAGTTAGAATTGGAACCGTAAAAGATAGTGAAGTATTCTCCCTTGTAGTCACAATTTGTCTATTGTGACTTTAATTCTTATGACAATTTTCACAAATTTTTAGACTTTGATTCCTTCCTTGGTCGTAAGCCACCTGCAATCGACCACCAACCAGAAGACCAGCCCCTGATTTTTCATCTTCCAAGACACTAAATGAAAGCTACCCGCCGATTCATTTTTCCAGCACTATTTGGTTGGAATGCTTCTGCCAAAAGAAAAAACTAGCTTCTTGCTATTCTTTGTCTTAGGCGAGGAAGAATCTTGTCGAAGATTTTTGATCTGGTGTCAAGGAAGTCTCTAACGCTTTGTTTTATGATCTGGCAGCCCTTTTGCTCTCGATCACACACCTTCTTTTCACAAGGCACAAGGTAGACCTCTCCCTTTGATACCATTTGTGAGACAGGACCAGATTAAAGTAAAATAGATTATTTTATTGTTGTAAACTGTACAAGATTATTTGTGTTCTCTAAATATAAATAGAAAACAAACCAACACGACTTTTACTAACCAACACAACTATTACAAACCAACACACCTATTAACAATAGAAACTACCCATGACTACCTTTTAGAAGCTACCCACTGTTGTTTTTTTAATTAATTAAATATGTAAAACACACTAAACGACACCATACTAACTAACCCGAACATCGACTCATTACCCATTCGGGTATATGTGAACATACCCGATTAAATCTAACAAGGACCCATTTGAACTTTGCTGACTTTGAGAGTATTGAAAAAAGCAAGGGCTATGTGCTTGAAGATCATCATTTGGGCTTTAAAGAGGTCATATTGTGAAAGTGTAGCAATACTATAACAATGTGGTTCTCAAGTGTGGTGTCTTAGTAAGAAACATGAAGATCACTATGTTGCACAGAAACACCAGGTAGGCCACACTTATCCGTGTCGGAGACCTTGGACTGGAGATGCATGGGAGATGGCAAAAAACGTCTTAGAAATTCCACGTGGTGTTTCTTTAATTTAAAATATTAAAAATAATCTGGGAGACGCAGGGGAGACACGTCTCCCTTTTCAGAAACGGGTGGGAGACGAGATTGTACGATTGGATTGCAGCTACAATAGAAAAGGGGAAAAAGTCGAAAATTAGAAGAAGAAAAATAAGAGAAAGTCGCTCACCTTTTTGAATTGATTCGTCTCCCAGAAACTCTCTTTCCTCTACGACTAGTGTTATTATCGGAAGAGTCACGGCTGCTAGGCTTTTATTTAATGGAGAGAAGTAAAGGACTTTACCCTAAAACCTTCCCACTTCCCAGCCTTTTAGTCTTTTAAAGTTATTCTTAATTGAAGAAAAATCATAAGATGTGACCTTATACCTATTTCTAATTTATTTGGATGTTATGAATTTGTTATATGCCTTTCTTTATTATACACAATTTTAAACATTACATTATACACAGCATATTTATTTATTTATTTATTTATTTATTTATTTATTTATTTATTTATTTATTTATTTATTTATTTATAAATTCGGTGTCTCCCCAGCGATTTGTCTCTCCATTTTTTAAAAATAGCCGTTTTGCATCTCCGTTTTGTTTCGTCTCCGGCCCCGTCTCCGTTTCGATGATACATAGGTTTCCTAGGTAGAGATTCAAGATCAAAGCACCAATGATTGAAATGGCATTGCGCAACACGCCATATTGCCCGCCTCATGTCTTTTTTTTGAAGAAAAATTCCTTGTGGCAATCTAGCCATAAGCCATATGGGTTTCGAAGTTATGGCGCAAGAAGGCTACGCAATGAGGCATACACCATTTTTTAAAAGTTTAGATAAAATTTTAATTAGTAATTTAATTAGAAAAATTTAAACGTTAAATTACCGACCCTAGTTTATCCATACATGATACATCCAATCTCCTCTTGTATCCTATGTTTCATCTCTGTGTTCTTCATCTGCGACTTCATCCCTCTTTAGTAGTCTTCATGAATTCATCTCCCCCTTCAGTCTCCCCTTCTTTTATTAGTTTTTATTTGTTTATATTTGTTTAATGATAACATTTTATTCTCACTAATTTGGTATCAAATTATTGCTTTTAGTTTTTATTGTTACCAATTTGCCATTAAAACTTGAAAACTATATGCACATAAACTTTTAAGTTTTACCTTTTTAGTAAAACATATTGCTTAAATGTTAGACGTAGCTCTCGACAATTCAAGTCTTTTGCCTACAACCAATATTTTGTACTATGTCATGGTAGACTTGGTTTCTTTTGCAACATTTTACTTTAACAATATACTTATTTAATGTTTATGGATTAATTATATTATTAATAATGTTCTGTCTTCAATTTTAATAGAATTTGATGTACATCTTACTATCTTGATACTTTAAAATGACGCTTACGCCTCAATACGCCTCGAGGCTTATGCAATATGCGATGGGAAAAAACACCTCAAAACCACAATACGCCATTTCGAATGCAAAGCACATAATATTACATTTTGGCCTTTATGACCAGGACATGTATTGCTATTGATCACAGTGATACCAGAGAATTTGAGAGCAGTTGACTTTGATGAAAAGTGTGACCCAGGTGGCATGAATATAACTATTGCTATACCCCCTATTGGCCGGTGTGTATTGTGTGTATGGACTCATTACTTGATTGGCCCTAACCCCTGGTAAACCCCCACATCCCTGACCGGCCCTAACGCACCCCTGCATCCCCTCCCATTGCACAACTTTCTTGTTTTTTTACTCTGTGGTCAAATATTTGACCAAATGATAAGTATTGCTAGTAAGTCATTTTACTTTAATCCATCATATTTCACACTGAAAAAATAGTGAATCATTGGCCCCATTAAAATGAAGAAAACGGCTTAGGATAACATGCATTTTTTAGTTTAGCAACCTCAACGCATTATATCCTTATTTGATTTTATCTTCTGGAATCTGGTTTTACACAATGTTTTTGGGAATATGATATCGGGTCCGATCGGTAACTATGTATTCATGTACTATACCCCTCTTAGGTTGCTCCTCGCCATGGTAGACAAACTCGTGATCTGACTCGTACGATTCCACCAGTGGAAATTCAGTGGACTCGGCCAGATCGGCGATTCGGCTCGTGAAATTGCAAGATCGCAATCAATCAGCGATTGTGAGAAGCCCAAAGGCATAAATGCAGCATCGGTTCAAAATCCACTCCCAATCGCAACTTTGAATTTGTCAGGAATTTCAATTGGAAAGTCACGTCTGTCACGACTCCCAAAGACCAAACCCAGCGTGTGTATCTGCTTCTATTTATTTGGGACTCTGACTCCCAATTTGCTTCTAATCGCCATTCCCAATCTGCTTCTATTATTTATCTGCCGATTTGGGACTCTTATTTATCAGCCTTCCTTTTCTGCTTCCTTCTGCAGTTTTGCGATTATTTATCAGTCACAACTCTCTTACAATATCAATCCCTACTTCAGCCACCCCATTTTGCTTGAGGATTATGATTTTAGCATTGATAATTATGTTTTAGATGTTTAAGAATAAAGTTTTAAGTCATTTGTGATTGAACTTGTGTTATGTTTTATTAAAATTTAATTATAACATATGTGTGTGTGTGTGCGTGTGTATAATTTGGGTTTAAAGAGGAAGGACGTACCTTCCAAGGAGGGCTCTCCGTAAAAAATAAGAACCAAAACAAACACTTGAATTTAGCGTTATCCACTGGTCAATGACAACCTTTCTACAAATTTAGCAACATGCAGCAGCATTAAGATATGAAGAGTAAAGAGAGGAAGAAGATGCATTGGTACATGTTTTGAATGGTTCTCCAGGTCATTTAGATTAGGATGCACTATTGTTGAGTTGTTGATTTCAGTGGGCCTGGATCATGCTCCACTTTTCAAGCATTGATGTGGTCATTTCTGAGTAAACTATAAACAAAATTCTTGTTCTATTTAGAGATATTTTAAATTAGCTGTTGTATGACTAATAATGCCGGTTGAGAGTTGAGACTACCTGTTCTATTTATGATTTAACTTCAAAACCTTGGTTTTACAATAGCTTTTCATTGAAGATAACATTTTTGCTCCATGAATGTCTTGTGATAGGTGGTTGATTTTAGAAAATTACTTCGCAACGTTCTGGATGGTAGCACTATTACCACACAGGAAATGTGCCTTATCGATATTTCAGTCAAAATTGTCACCGACACGCTCCATGAAATCGAAGCAAAGGAGCTGTCTGAATTCTTTTGTAACTATGCAATTGAGTCTTCCAAAGAGGATCTTCTTTCTCTTGTAAAGAGACTTGTTTGGGATGAGGTTATCAGCAAAAGACGCTTGGTATGAGTACAAGATTCCTGTTTGTTTCTAATTCCTTCTTCCTTTTCCCTTTTTCCTGAAAAAAGAGAATACTTGCTATGATCGTCCAAACAGTTTGGGTTTGCATTTTATGATCGTCCACCCTTTGCTAAGTATGTTGAGTACGCGTGTGATTTTCTTTCACATTCTGTTACAGTTTATGGCCGGTATACACTGGGTCATTCAACCATTTATGCATTTGCTTATTGCATTTGATTGCTATTCGTCGGAAGAAGTGGAATGTCTGATCAAACTAGCTGAATGTTGCCGTAAAGCCGAAAGTGCCCGTTTTATCAGAAGAGAGCACTTTGTTTGGGCATTTCAGGAAATTTTTTTTGGTAACTCTCCAAAATTGGTTGATCACCTAACTTGGGTGTGCTCAGATATTTTATTCCAAACTTAGGCCCTGTCCTCTTCTCCTGAATTTACTGTAAAGAACTGAAATTGCAGAATTGGTGAGCTGAACTGAAAGAAACTAAATTTTTTATTAACTGAAATTGCTGAAAGTTACTGAAAATAATGGAAGGAACTGAAAATTGAGAATTTGTTGAACTGAACTGAAAGTCACTGAAATTTTTGAACGTAATTGAATTTCAGATGAAAAGAAAAGGGTCTTAGCCATATTTACCTTTGCTCATTGTTGATTTGCATTGGCATCCCTTTATTCTTTGTCATTCGCAGTTCTTCCTTCGTGGATGAAGCTCGAGGAAGGATCAAGCAAAGCTGATGGAGCCAATCCTCCTTATCACATATATGCAACTTCTATCATGTTGGCAAAGTATCTAGGTATGATCCGTCTCTGTGCTGTTCTCTCTTCTCATGAAATTTTAATTTAATTATTGTATGACAGATTCTGCGAATGGTGTCACCAAGCTACATTTGTTGACAGCGGAATTTGTTTTGGTGTAAAAGATTGCTGGACAGCCACAATGATTGATTCTGAGTTTTAATTTGCTTCCCCTCTTTGTACTGCAGGGGATAAGTGTGTTGAAGTAGAACATTTGGCTTATGCATCCATTTTCGGGAAGCATATGGAATTCGAATCGGAACAGGTATCCATTTTCGGGAAGCATATGGAATTCGAATTTGGAAAATACACCTATAGATGCAGCATGTTATTGAAGCTACTTTGTAGGGTAACTTAGTTTATCATTGAAGCGACCCTAATTTCTTTTGGATATGTAGGTTACGTCTTTCAGCTAACTTTATTTTCATTACCTTACTTTATAAGTAATTTCTTTGGGATCTGTAGACTTGTTTTTTTTATGATTACTTTCTGATTTGTGTTAGTTCTCTTTTTGTTTCTAGTTGAAGTTATTGGCCAAACATTATAAGGAAATTTGCAGCAAGGGCTTTGAAAGAGCAGATAATGCATGTCCTTTGTAATCAATTCCCTCTTTCTCTTGCAAGTTGCAAATGTACGAAGTGTCTACGAAGATTCAACCTGTCAACCATTTCTGAAAGTTTAGCTTCATCTATTTAGGTTAGTTTGAAGATATTTATCATGATTAAAAGTTAATACTCAAAGGCGTGTTGTGTTGTATATTTTACGGAGTTGTCAAGTTAAACATAAACTAGCTTGAAGACTTTTATCATAAGTTGATAATGTGGGAATGGTAACGGAACTTGGATGTATTTCGAATGAAAGGGTACAAAGTGGATGACCATCCGAATGGGTATTCACTTCCAAAAATGTGTTTTTTGTTAGGTGTGAAATAATTGAATTGTTCATCTTTTCAATTAATTAGTATAGAGCTCCAACTAGTTTCACCATAATTCTACTTTCTTTGCGTGGGTATATTTAATCCCAAAGTGTAATCATCTTGTAGTATCTGTCAATTGCATAATGTTCACATTGATTTGTAAGTGTTCATACTAAGCATCTCCAATTATAAAGATGGACTTTTAGTATCCCTCAATATAGAAAAATCAGAAATATCATGTCTTTCATAATCTAAATAAATTCTTATCACGAATTTACTCAAAATCTATGAAATCTAGTTCTTCTTGTGAAGAAGAAAAAAAGACACAATATGTAGATAGACTTGTGAGCGAGAAAAAACACTTAGTACTAAAGAAAATTGGTATAGAGACTCACATTCATAATGCATAGCTCTCTTATTAAATTCTATTGATTCCCAAAAATCAAGTGATTAGTGGCCATAGGTGGTACATAGCATAAAATCTCGTCCTCATATCTTCCAATAGAAAATGAAACCAATGCCTACTTGGTTATTTTAATTTCTCTACCAACTAACATGCCATTGCTGCCACGGGTAAAATAGGCAATTCCTTTGTAATTTACTCATATAAGGTTGGGCTGGGCGTGTGACTCCTATTTGTCTTTTGTGACCCATTTTACTCCTATCTTTGCCCTTGACCCCTTTCTTTTTGGTCTACTCAGTAATAGCTCACATCCCCAAATGACTAATCAATTCAAACACTAAATCACATATATAGACTAAAATGTCAACCAAAAAGCAAAATGTACTCCCTAATATGTAACACCTAAACTTGTACATTCTCATCAACTATTCCAAATTACAGAGTTTAAGGAATAAAAATCAATACAGACTTTTTATTCATATAACAATTTTATTTAAATAAAACATATAACCATTTTTATGATAATGGGTTTAGTTGCCATTAGACCTGGCAAAGCAGATCCGGAATCGATTACCGGAACTGAATTATCTGAAATCGAAATCGAAATCACCTCAAAAATGAATATCTAATCTATAACCAAAAACCTGAAATGACCGAAATCGAACTAAAATTGAACTAAATAATTCATATCCGATTTAAATCCGAAACTTATTCGATTCGAAATCGATAATTTCCGAACCGATTAAAATTCGAAACTGATTAGATCCGAACCCAATACTACCCGAAACAAATAAAATCTGAAATCGATGATATCCAAACCCGATTAGAACTAAAACCGATAAATTCGGAACTGTGTTTGCTTTTCAATAAGCATATTATATTTTTAAATTTTTATTTTTATTTTACTATTTGAACTAATTACATTGCTTGCTTATTCCTTCATAAAATGGATTATCATCTTAAAAAAATTACAAAATCTTATGCCTTAAATTTATTATATTTAGAAATTGAAAGTAATACATACATATAAAATTTTGGATGATGAGCCAACTATTTTGTTATTAACAAAATTAAAGGGAATAAAATATTTGAAAAACCAGGTGAAATATCAATTGAAAGAAATAAAGTCTAAAGAGTTGAAGGTGAATGAAAATTGAGAAATGAGTGATTGGTTGCTTAAGAAAATTGATAAAATTACGCGTGGAAAATGAAAAGGAAACGGGAAAATTTTGAATATAAGAAGAATTGATAAAAAATTAAGTCTTTGATTAGATATTATATGAAAAATACAGTACTAATTCCAGTTAAGTTACAAAATCTAATGAAAACAATCTTATTTTGAAGAAAAAGCTTCCTAAATTTTAGAATGAATGCTACCATAATGCAAAACAAAGCAAAATTTTTAAGTTTTTAAAATTTATTTTATTTTAAGATTGGTATAGAAATAAAAAAAATGTCTACATATTTGAAAAAATATGTCAAAAATTTTACAAAATAAGATGTTACAAGAATAATAGTTTATTTTATCAAATAATAAATGATAACGCACAAATAAATAACATTTTCGTAATTTTTGAATACTGAAATGTGATATTCTTTTTGGGACGAAAGGATTTTATGATGAATAATGAATTGTACGGAATAACTAGATTTTATCCTAATTTCATCCAATTACAATAAATTTTATTCGTTTAGGAGTTAAATTGAATAGTTTCAAACAAATTTACTCAATATTAGTCAATAACATTAGATATTAGTGTTAGCATTTCGAAAAGACTCTCTAGCAACAGCACTTAGGGGGTGTTTGGTTCGGGGGTAAGGGGAATCGGAATGAGATTCCCTGATTCCCTTTGTTGTTGTTTGTTTTAAAAAAATTCATTCCATTTCCCCATTTTTAGGTTTTTGATTACACTCATTAGGTTTTTCCCATTCCCCCTCGTAGGGTTTTCCATTCCCATTCCTTACACTATGTTTGTTTGGAGGTAGGGGGAGGTAGGGAGAGGTAGATTAAACTTTCTACCTTGTTTGGTAACAAAAATTGAAATAGGTAAAGAGAGGTAAGGGGAGGTAGGGAGAGGTAGGGTTACCTCTGAACAGTGTATTTTGGATGACCGCCAGCAAAACATCGAGGTAATCAACTATCTGCTACCCTTCGGCCTTCACCCAATCGCACGAAAATCAATCAGCATCTTCCCATCTCCATCGCCATCTTCTTCCGGTTCCTATCGCCAAAGGTATTCTGATCGTCATCTTCTTCTGGTTCAATGTTCACTTTTTTTCGATCTGCTCTACTTCGCCATAAATTTCAATTCCGCTGCGTAGTTAATTTTTTTTGTTTCAATTTCGATCGCCATGCTCCTTCGCAGCTCAATTCAGATAAGCTTTACATACTCCGTACTTGTTTTGTTCTGCTATGGTGGCGGCTATACTCTTCAATTTCTATAGCCATCTCCTTAATTTTTTTTGCACATCAATTTTTACTTTTTTTTCAATTTTCAGATTGTTTTTTTCACTTTTCTCGTTCTGCTCTCAATTTTCACTTTTTCCAAAATTCAATTTCCAAATTTTAATTTCATCTGCATATTACAATTTGCACTTTTTTCAGTTTCCAGCTTTCTTTTTCAGTTTTCGTTTTTTTTTGTTTCCCTTTTTTCAGTTTTCATTTCTCATCTTTTTTTCGGTTTTTTTTGGTTTTTTTCTGTTCTTTTTTTTGTGCTTTTTTCTGGGCTTTTCTCCTGTTTTTCTCTATAATTGTGCATTTTTTTAGTACTACGTTTTCTATAATTCTATTAGATTGAGTCCATACTAATTTTTTCTATAATTCTATTTCAGATTCATCTTATGCATTTAGTCCATACTAATTTTTTTTTAATTTAAATAAATTTTTTGACCCGAAAAACAAATAAAGAAAAACAACCATAAGGATATTTTAGTAATTTTATTCTTTTCCTACCTCACGTTACCTAATAAACATCCAAACAAAATTTTTTAACTCATTACCTTACTTTATCTACCTTCAATTACCTACCTCCAATTACCTACCAATACCTACCTAATAAAGTTTTTACCTACCTCCAACCAATTGCTAACCCCCCGTTCCCCAACCCTTCCATTTTCCTTGGCCTCTCCGTCTCTTCCTCGCCCTCCGTCTCTTCCTCACCGCTTGACACTTTCTCGCCGCTGCAACTCCATCGGCCGCTGCAACTCCAGGTATGTTCTCCCCCTCTCTTCCATCTCGGTTTCCCTTCAGCTTCGTCCTCCCCCCCTGCG
>OOIL02001249.1:501550-519997 GCA_900332095.2 Cuscuta campestris
CGATTCCCCCACCACCCTTCGCGATTCCCCCCCTCCACCAAAGTGAGTTCAATTGAAATCCCTCAAATTTTTTTACAAATTGAAATTGTTTTATGTGGTTTACAATTCAAAATTTTTTAGAGATTGAAGTTGTTTTATGTGTTTTTTTTACAAATTTTTACAAATTTTTCAAAACTTTTTGCAGAGTTTTTACAAAATTTTTTACAAATTTTTAGAACTCAAATTAGCTGGAAAAAAATTGCAGCCAAAACAGCCCCAAATTTTTAGAACTCAAATTTGCTGCAAAAAAAATTGCTTCCAAAACAGTCCTACTTTTACCCAAAACAGCCCCAATATTATATTTAAACTTGTTAAACATACTTTTTAGCACTTTCATTAAACTTGATTACTTGTTGTGTGTTATGAAACTTTGTGTTTATATAATGTGTTTTGTATGTAATGGAACTTTGTGTTTATTGGGCCATGTTGTGTGTTATAAAACTTTGTATTTTTATAATATGCTTTGTGTGACTGTATGTTATGTTGTCTTGAGTAGTAGGATGGAGGAGGGCAATGTGAGTTGCGGCGAGGTGTGTCAAAGGTCTTCTAGGTGAAAGTCGAGGAGGAAAGCCATAGGTGCTTGTATTGGTGTCTTTATTTTGGAAGATATTGTCCATGACAATTGTTTTTTTTGTTGTTGTATTGTTGGCATTGTTGTGTTTTTGAAGTTTTAGACAAGTAATGTTTTTTGAAATAAACCTATCATCTTGAATGTATGTTGTGATGTGTGAATTTTGTTTAATTGTATGTTTGATAAAATAAATATGTACTCCCTCCGTCCCATAAAGATTTACCCCTTTCATAAAATTTTTGTCCCACAAACATTTACACATTTGCCTAAAAATGACATTCCTACCCTTAAACCTAATTTCTACCCCCACCCTCTTACCCCACCCACCATCCATTCATCCTCTCTAGTCTCTCCTATGCATCCCCTCATCCATTCATCTTCTCTCCTCTATCCCTCTCTCTGTGGCTGCTGTTCCTCTTCCCCATCGCCGCCGGCACCCTCAAGAATTCACCAAAAATGGTGGGTCGCGATCCTACCATGCCCTCCTTCAAGCTTTTAAGCGATAGCGAAGATGAAAGGGCATCTCCCCAGCCACCTCATGAATCTAAAAAATCACTGATACCTCCTTACGACTCTGGTGATAGCGCATCTGACACGGATGATACAGATCCGACGTGGTAGTATCGGAAAAAATATTTGGGGGGTGACTTCTTTCCGTCTGAGGATGAAGGAGGCAGTGTCGAATCTGATGGGGAAGATGGGGAATCAGTAACTTCTGCCCAGATCTTGGAGATGTCTGATACAGAAATAATTTTATCTGAGCCCTATGGAGATGAGGCTAAAGCACTGCGTTACAGACAGAGTATTATGTTCTTCCTCTTTAGATTCACATACGATTAGTACTTGCATGTCCCATTATATACTCTGTATAATGTTTATTGGCAAACTTATGATGCAAACAAAATTTGTGTGAATGGTTGGAAGTCTGTGAGCTTTTTTTGGGTTTAGCTATATTGTAATGTCACCCCCTATGGGTTGGAGACTTACAACACTGTATTGGTCTGGTCTACCATATTGTTACAAGACACTCTCCCCGAACCACCACTTTTAAACCCCAAACTACCACTTAACCCACTTACATTAGGGACAAACTTTGTATACCCCAGTTGAGTACTCCACTTGCTATAATATTTTGCTTTACACTTAACATGGACTTAGGGCAGGTCCTACACTTGATTACAACATGGGTTGCCTCTTTCTAATTCTCTGGTTCATTTACAACACCTGATTAGGGCAGGTCCTACACTTGATTCTATTGCCTTTATCTATTTCTCTGGTTCATTTACTACACTTGATTCCTAAAATATTTTCTAAAGAACAATGCTTAGGGCAGGTCCTATTTGTTGCCTCTATCTGATACATTTGCTGCACTTGATACACTTCATTCCAATAAAACTTTGCTGCACTTGATACACTTCATGATATTCTTTTACAAAAAGCAAAAAATGTGCAGTCCCTATTGTATGCTACACTTGATCAGAATATGATATACTTTTACAAAAAGCAAAAATTGTGCAGTCCCTATTATATGCTACACTTGATCAGAATATGATATACTTTTACAAAAAGCAAAAAATGGCATTCTAGGCCAACAAAAAGCAAAAAGAATGTGCAAAAGGTTCACTTGGAAGTACATATAGATATTGTACCTTTCCTTGACCACCTTTGCACACACAACAAAAAAGTACTTAATCATTAAGTACTTACATATGTTCCTGTAAGAACTTTTGTGCATTCTCATACACTTCTGTGCTTACTCCCAAATTCTGTGGTAGTATTCCTTGTCTGGCCAACTTACTTTTTCCCATATGAGGAATTTTGAATTGGTTTCTTCCATTGTGACTGAGTATCTCACCCATCACCCCTTGTAGAGTTAAGAAGACATTATTTAGTTTGTCATGTGATATTTCTTCAAAGGCTGTTGTAACAGACTTAACCAAGTCTGTCAATGACCTAGGAGTTGTTTGGTCTTGTACTGAGTCAATGGATCTAAAAAAATCCTAGATCAAGTACATTTAAATCAGGGCTGTTGGGGGGCTGGAATTTCAGTTGAATGTTCCAGTCTCCTTGAGCAGCAGCTACAATTTCAGGGTCATTGCCATCCACATGAGGCTTAGCATTATCTTGTTGGATAATAATATCCCTTGATGACCCATGCCATTTCTGCTTAATTGCAGGTATCAAATTAGTCAGTAACATTCTCTTCATAACATCTCTATTCACAGTTGGTTCAGCCTTTGTTTCCAATGTCCCTGCAGGCCTGTTTTTACTAGACCTTTGTGCTGCCTGTTCAAAAGTGAATGGGAAAATGCCTATTTTCCCATCCCATAACACATCTCCACCCTCCCCATACCTTGGCCTGCCTACTGCAGCTAGGAACATGATCTTTGGTATGAAGCTTTTGCTTTGAGTGGTTCTGTAGGGGTCAGGTTCCTCTGGAAGAGCATAGAATGTTGTGTTTTTTTGGTGATTTCAAACCATTTTCATCAATGTGAATGTGATCATAAAAATCATGAAAAGTTGGGCTTATGGGGAGTGATTGAGGAGATATATGGTCAAGACAGAATTTCAATCTTTTTTGCTTACCTGACTCACATAAGTATGGCTTTATAGCACTAGAATGTCTCCTTATCTCTTTGCGCTTTAGCCATCTGTGGACTGTGGATTTTGAAACCTCCATAGCAAAGCTAAGTGCACGCATGTTCTTGCGTCTAGACAGCGGGATAGCTGCCAGTTTTTCCATGTCTACAGGGACCCTTTTTTTTGCCACAACTTCCTTTCCAATGGCATTGAACATCAATAGGTAGGCCAGAGTCCAATTGAGCTTTAGCAATTTGCCAAATGTTGCTCACAGTTTTCCTTGTAAAGCTGAATTCCTTAGCAACTTTGCTGATTAAACCGTGCTGAAGTTTGCCATCCTTTGACTTTTCTAGTAAAACATCAGCAACTCTTCTTCTTTTTTGATTAAGTTGAGCTCCTTTACTCTGTGCTTCTGTTTCTGTTTCTGTTTCTGCTGCAGGGGTGAAAAGGTTGTCGAAGGGGACTTGTATAACATCGGGTAGATGGTGCAACGACGAGGAGTCATGTGTCGATAAAGACGAAGGTGAAGAAGGCTGCTCGGGAGGGGGCATTGAAGGCAACCGGGCCAGTAAGAAGATAAAGATAATAAAATGAAGAAGATAAGTGAAATGAATGCATTCAATGCATTCATTTAAATAGGCAGTGCCTGTATGAATTTGTAATTTTTTGTTTAGGTTTTGGAGGAGTGTTTTGGAGGGAATATCAAATTTTCCCAAAAAAATTCACCATCTAAACAAATTTAATGAATGTAATGTATGGTGATGGTGAATGTAATCCCTGTAGTATGAGACATGGGCAGTACGGATGGGTTTTTTGGGGTATGATTGCCTGCCATAGTTAATGTGATGCGTACTCCACTAGCTATAAAATTTGCTTTACACTATTCATGAGTTCATTGCAATTTTGCTTTTTGATTAGGGTTGGGGGGTAAATTGGGGAAGTCAAAGCAAAAAATTGGTTCCCTTATTTTGCTAAAAAGTCAAAATGGGTAAGACTCAAAGGGACGGAGGGAGTATTATTTTTAACAAATTAATACAACGGGAATTCTATTCCCTTTCCTCCCTTGTTTTGAACCAAACACGAACAAAGGGAATTCTATTCCCTTTCCTGCATTGGACCAAACAGACATAGTAATTCAATGGTAATCATTCCTTTTTCCCCTGATTCCCTTTTCTGTTTCCTTTCCCTTTCCTTAAATGTAATGGTGTAGATCAAATTTGAAAATGATAACACTAAGTGCTGTTGCTAGAGAGTCTTTTCAAAATGCTAACACTAATATCTAATGTTATTGACTAATATTGAGTAAATTTGTTTGAACATAACACTATTTGAATTTATCTTTTATCTTTTCATTTATAAACATAATTTTGATAGATGTGAGAAAAATTTGATAGATCAACTAAATTTTGAAATTAGTTTAATTATATTAAATTTATATCATAATTAATTATACTCCCTCCGTCCGGAAATATTCTTCCCGTGTTGACTTGGCACGCTTATTAAGGAATAGTAAAAAAAATGCAAAATTTTCAAAAATCCACATACTATAAACTTTTAAATCTTCTTTTATTATTAAAAAAGTACTAAAAAAGTAGATTTGTGATAAAATAGAAGGGTATTATTGATTTTTATCCTTAAAAAGTATACTAAAAAAGGAAATGGGAAGAATATTTCCAGACGGACCAAAAAGGAAAGTGGGAAGAATATTTCCGGACGGAGGGAGTATATTTTTTCATAATTTGTAGTCTAAATTTGTAAAATATGACTAAAAAGTCAAAAAGAGAAGATTATTTAGATTAGAGATAATATAATTAGAAAAGAATATAAAATAATATGAGGCATTGGATTGATGGTAGATTGATAAATGTGATAATACATAAAAAGAAACATGGATAATTAAATTTTAATTAGAAAATAATATTCCATTCGTCCTAAAACTTTCTTCCTAGTGCACTATTCCAACTTCATGGGAATTTATATTTATTTGTGTTTTTTCATAGGCTATATGATAAAATAAAATATTCTTATCATCACTTGTTTTGTTGAACTTTTGATATAGTTTTTAAATATGTATGTTTTATTTTTTAATTCTATACCAATATTTAAATAAAATAGATTGAAAAAACTTAGGATTTTTTTTCGTTTTGCGTACCGAGAAGAAAGATATAGGCCGGAGGGAGTATATACACAATGTAACGACCCAAAAACTGGCTTAGTAGTTAGCCATAATTTTTAAGAAAAAAAAGTTTATCATTTATTTATAGGAAATATGAACTATTTGTAAAGTTGTCCATTTTAATAGCTAACTTTTAGGGTGTGGCTCTACCTTATGCTGTTGTGCATGTATCATTGGAGCTCTCTCTTAAATTGGATCAGAAGTCTTTTTTAACAAAACTTTAAATAGAAGTATAAAAATTACTCTCTCCGTTCGGAAATGTTCTTTTCATTTGATTTTTCACGGTCTCCAATATTACACTTTGACCATTAATATCTATATTTATACATAGATATATTTTATAAAAAATTGATATTTTAAAACTACGTTTCTTTATAATCTATTGATATTAAATTTACATCATAATACACTGTGTTTTTTCTACAAATTGTAGTCAAAGTTTATAAACTTTGACCAAGAAAAGTCAAATGTGAAGAACATTTCTGGACGGAAGGAGTAGATCCAAAAATCCAATCCGAATGTAATTTTTACTAATCATATGATAATTAAAATTTTTTGTTGCTTTTATGTCGCAAAGAAAGAAATGTAAAAATAATGAAAATCGTATCATAGCCATGTCACTCATTAAATAGGGTGGTCACTTTTAAACATTTTTGAACTATCAACATTTGATATCAGATGAAAAATGTCATAAAATTTAGGCTAATAGGCAATGAAAAAACATTAACAAAGGTGGCCTCATTAACAAAGGTGTAAATATAGTAATATACGAAGGACATTAGTAATAAGAACTAAAGATAAAGTTAGTTAAATTTTGGTCCGTAAGTCATCGTATCATGTACAAATGGAAGCGACTAAGTGAAAGCTTATTTAATCTAGCAAACTAGTATAATCCAAGAAAAAATATGAGAACTTCACATAACCAAAAATCTATAATGTAGGAAGTCTGGAAGCACATGAGAGTATTTCAATCTTTGCTTGAAAGCATTAGATAAAATCTTCCATGTTAACCTTAATCATATAGTCAGTGTTTCGTACATGATGCTATTCATACCTCAAACACCACCACTCTCAATCATTTAACCAGCCCACCAATCAACCCAAATCCCTCTTTTATAACTTCAACCCTACAAATCCCAGCTCAAATCACACCTATTCAAGGCCAACCCTCCAGCTCCCAATCACACCCAACCAACAGCCCACCCAAAACAACGAAACCCATGAACCCAACTACCCCCAAAACAGCACCCCACAAACAAACCCTTCATCCTTACCTGAACCCCCAATTCCTACCTCTTCTGTAACCTTCCAACTTAAAAATCCTCCTCCCCTTGTTTTGGCAAAAACACCTCAACAAACCACCCCTCTCAACCCTGAAACACCCCATACAGAAAACACAACAGAAGATCAGCAACCTCCAATTGATTACATCATCATCCAAACCATTGAAGGAGAAATTTTCAACATCTGCAGCAAAAATGCTAGGATACACAAGTCCAAAGATGACACAGAAATCAATCCTCTTCTGCCAAAATACTCAATCACCTACCTCTCTGATGATGACTCCACAAAGCTGTAAAATGACACTTCTATTGATCAACACAGCTCCTTCACTTCAGAAGAGCCCCTACAAACTGAAAACCCCTCTCAGTTGAATAAACTCTGCAGCAACAATCAAGAGGAACCACCCACAGTAACTACCACAAGAAAATCTAAAAGAATACAAGCAAAACAATCCTCAGACAGTAAACAAAGCACAAGTTCCCAATGAATTGTCTCTTCTGGAATGTTTGTGGAGTAGCCTCTAAAATTCAGAGGCTAGCCACAATTGTTAAGGAACATAAGATCAACTTCATCACAATAATTGAACCCAAAAGCCATCCGAGCAAAATCCTAAAATTTCAGCTTGATATGGGTTTCGCACATTCTATGCAGAGCTTTAGTAACAGAATCTGGATGATGTGGAAAGATTCTCAATATAACTACATTTCACACTCAGACCTGGGTCAACTCCTCAACATTAGGCTCCAGGATAAGATCAATAACAGCAAGATAACCATAAGTGGAGTCTATGGGAAACACACCAAGGAAGAAAGGAAAATGCTCTGGAAACACATCACTGAGCTTAGCAAAGAGATGGAGTGCCCCTAGATTGTAGGGGGGAGATTTCAATGCTATATCCTCTATTGACCATCATAAAGGCAAAAGCTCCCCATGTCTTCAAAGTATCTCTGGTTTTAATCAATGCTTAATGGAGAGTGGCCTCTTTGACCCCCCACCCCTTCATAGGAAACCCCCACACATGGACAGGGGTTAGGGCTCAACCATTTCCAGGACATCCACACTCATCATCTCCCTAGAGGCACATCTGACTACTACCCCTTAAAACTCACAGCAAGGAACCCCACCTACACAGGCCCTAGACCTTTCAGATTCTTAAACTGCTGGACAAACCACCCTACCTTCATGAAGTTAGTGAAAGACAACTGGGCACCATATAAGGGGGGGGGGGGGGGGGNAACTACAGTTGCTAAAAGGTCATCTTCAGCTTTGGAACAAAACAAGTTTTGGCAACATTTTCTCAAAAGTCAAATTGCTTGAACTCAGCCTACAAGAAGCTGAGACTTATGACAATGAACCTACTACTGATAACAGGAGCAAACTGCATCATATCAGAGCACTTCACACAAGAGCCATAAATACAGAATTCAATTACTGGAAACAAAAAGCAAGCATCAAATGGCTTAAAGAAGGGGACTGTAACTCATCTTTCTTCCACAACAAAGTGAAAGAAAAAGAATTTTCCAAAAAATCCAAAGGATAAAATCCTCTCAAGGTCAATGGCTGCTGGACAACAACCTAATTCTAGAAGAAGCCCACTCTTTCTACTCTAAGCTTTTCTCTTGGAAGAAAAGTGAAAACATTGCTACCTTCACCAGCAACATTCCTACTCTCATAACATCATAACATCAGAGGATAACATTTTCCTAGCTACACTACCAACAGAGGAGGAAACCAAAGAAAGTGTATGGAGCCTTGATCCCACAAGTGCTGCTGGACCAGATGGCTTCATAGGAGAATTCTTCAGATGTTGCTGGGACATTATTAAGGAGGATGTGACCAAGTCAGCCCAAGAATTCTTCATTGGGATTACAATTCCTAAATCCATGGCCAACACAAATATCATCCTGATTCCCAAAAGAGAAAACCCTTGCTCATTTGAGGATTACAGACCTATCTGCCTATCAAATTTCATGGCCAAAATCATCTCAAAAATCCTTGCTACAAGAATTGGGAAACTGCTACCTAAAATAATTTCCCAGGAACAAGGGGCTTTTATTAAGGGAAGAATCATCCAGGACCAGATACTCCTTGCACAAGAACTGATTCATGGAATTGACTACAAATCCAAAGGGGGAAACCTAGCTATAAAGCTGGACATGTCCAAGGCCTTTGACAGGGTTTCATGGGATTACCTTGAAGGCATTTTACAAACTTTTGGCTTTGGTGACCATTTCAGAACCCTTATCTCAAATAATCTGAAGGCCACAAAACATTCCATCCTCATCAATGGCTATCCAAATAAAGCCATCAACCCTGAAAGGGGACTAAAACAAGGTGACCCATTATCTCCACTCCTTTTCATAATTGCTGCAGAAGGATTTAGTAGAAGACTAAATCATCTGGCAAACACCAAACACATTGCATCATACTCTACGGGCAGACACTACCAACCAATCACTCACCTAGCTTTTGCAGATGACTAACTCATTTTCCTTAATGGTACTGCTACCAACCTCTCAAAGTTTTCTGCTTTTCTCAAGGACTATGAGGAAGCCTCTGGACAAACCATCAACCAGAGCAAATGCCATTTCTACCCTCCTCCCAAAACAAACACAGGGAAAGCTAACAAAATGGGAAATATTCTAAACATGAACAAAGGCACTTTTCCCTTCAAATATCTGGGTGGACAAATTCACAGAGGCATCAACAGGAAAAGCTACTGCACTGATCTCCTTAACCACTTTGATAAAAAACTCCTGAGTTGGTACAAGAAGCTCCTTTCACAAAGTGGCAGGATGATCCTAATAAAACATGTCCTCAGTGCAATCCCTCTCCATATCCTAGGCTGCACTAAGCTCCCAAAAAGTGTGGTCAAAATCCTGAACCAAAAGATGAATAACTTCCTTTGGGGAAGCAAAGAAGGTAAACCCAATTACCATTGGAGCAAATGGGATACTCTCTGTCTACCTAGAGAGGAAGGAGGTCTTGGGTTCACAAGTAATGATACACTTCAAAAATCCTATGAACTCAAAATGTGGTGGTCCTACGTGACAAACAACTCAATTTGGTCCAACTTCCTCCATCAGAGATACCCTAGAGGTCTCAATGTCCCTCCCCAGATCATTGACTCTCCAACCTGGAAGAGACTCTGCAAAACCAATGAATCCACAGCTGAGATCCTAATCATTGATGACCAGAGTAACCTCACCTGGAAGGATGGTAAAACTGGCTTCTATTTACGGCAGGCTAAAGAGGTAGTGAGAGAGAAAAACAACCCCATCCCTTTCCTAAAATATGCTTGGAACAAACAACAATACCCTAAAGTCTCCAACTTCCTTTGGAGACTCTACAACGATACCCTCCCTTTTTCCCCAACCAACTAACAAAATTCAAAATCTGCCTTCTCTCTATATGTCTTTTTTGCAGGAATAATGAAGACAGTGCCAATCACACACTCAAGGACTGCATTTTCAGAAAAGCCATTTGGAACCATTTCGAAGGTCATTTTCACATCACAAGAACTACCACACATGGGATAAGGGCTTACCTTATGAGATGGTGGCAACAATCAGATCCGCCAAGTCCCAACAGAGCAGCCAAATTGGTGATTCCAGGAATAATTGCCAATGAAATCTGGAAAGAAAGAAACCACAGATATCACAATGAAGACCACAAGTCAGCCTACCAAATCACTCAAATGATATGGAAGTCACTCATTGAATGGGCCACAATTAAAAAAAAGAAGAAAATTCACTTCACCAATCAAGAATTACCGGGCATCCACACTCCAGCAATCAAAATCTTGAAATGGAAAGGAGAATCCGAGGGAGTGATACTTACCACAGATGTGGCGAACCATAGGGCTGGGGTAACCATACTTTACTCCCTCGCTATCCTATATGGCTGGGGTGTGTGTGGGGGCATTCGGGGTGGCTGTTCCACCTTTTTTAAATTAAAAATAAAAAATATGTTCATTGAGTGAGACCGCCATAAATTTTTAAATTATGTTACAATCTATTTTAAATGAATGCATCAAGATCTTATTTTTCTAAGAGCACTGGCAGCGGCAAGGAGGAGCCTTGCCACGCCCTGCCCTCCGTGTAGAGTGAAGTGCGGCGCAGTGGGCGAGGAAAAAAATGGGTCGCGAGGCATTCCGCGAGTCACTTCGCGTTGCGTGGCGGATGCGAGGCATAATCGAAGCAGCAAAATACAATTACTCTCTTAGAAAATACAATTACTCTCTTCTCTCAGCTAGTTTTCTCCGGCAAAATTGAAGCAGCAAATCTTCTCCGGCCATCATCGTTCCCCTGCGACCCTCACTCAGGTAACTCCATTCATCTTTGCTCTGCATTCCATCTCTGTGGTTGATCTCTTTTAGGCCTAATTGGTTGTTTTTAATTCATCAAAAAATCAAATAGATGAATTCAGTGTAGTGCACACTAGGTGTTTGACAAAATGTCCAAATGTAAGTTATTGAGTTTTTGGCCAAAAAATACTATTATTTGACAAAAAAATACTATTGTTTTTCCACTTTCCAGTCTTTTTTTGCAGAACAAACCAAAAGTGATATATATAGTTGGGAACCAAAAGTGGGAAGGATCAAAGCCTTGCAAATTATTGCATACTGTGTAAAAGAGATGGAATGCAGAAATATTTCAATCCTTGCAAATTTCAATATGTACATCCTTACAAATTTCAACATCTACAGAAATATTTTGTGTGTCATAGTGAGCAACCAGAATTTAACTCATTATTTAAAAAAAAGGTGTACCTTTCTCATACAGTTTGTTGCCAAACTGCTAAAGTGCAATGGTAAAAGGATTGCATTGTGCTAAAGTACATGGTTAATGAAATTCAAAAGTCAATAATGGAAAAAGAAATGTAGCATAGCAATAAGGTCCACATTAAATTTTATTTAAAAATCATTTTGGTTTTTACTTAAATTCAAATACTTATAGACCTCACTGGACATTTAGATTTGGAACTTAAAATTGGAAGCATAAGTGAGTTCTTGGTTCCTTTTTCCATAATATTTTCATATTTGTCTTCCATTGAAGTTTCTCTCCATCTGTTTTTCTTTTTTTCCTTTTAGAGTTGTTTTTCAAAACCAACAATAGTATCAGTTAAAGCTAAAGCTTAGCTTGGCTGTTTTGCACTTGCTTGGTCTGTTGTATTCTCAATCTTTGAAATCTCAAACCATTAATTATGGTCTGCAAGTTCTTGGTGGAAAAATTTAAGAAGAAATGTGTTTCATTTTCAACAGAATCTATCAATGTGTTTGGAAAATGATTGAAGATGTTGAGTCTTTTCCATATCCTCCAATTTCTGTTTTCTTATGCTTAAATCTTTTGATTTTGTTGTGCATCTAACTAATGCAGCTTTTGCTGGATTTTGGGAAATGGATGAACCACTTAAGAGGACATTGACTGTATTTCTTGATTGGTATAAAATTGGAAATTTTGCTCTTTAGTATTTGCTATTGATAGAACATTTTTATCATGCAAATTGAATTCTATACAGTTTTGAACTTTTGAGGATTAAAAAAGACACCCATAATGAGATGTAGTCTTTGCTTCTTATCTATGTCCACTCTCATTGGTTTTGTTGTTTGTCCATGTTGCAAATTTACAAGATTTGTTCTTCCGTAGTTCTGAGGTCGTGGTGTCATATGACTTGTGGATATGCATGGCATGCATTCTTTGGATCCCTAGAAGCCAAAACGACATCAATGTTCTTCACCGTTGTTTGATGAATTATATGTTGACCAAGCCCCAAAATGTGAATACATTGTGAACGGTCATAAGTATGATATCGGGTATTACCTTGGCGATGGAATATACCCAAGGTGGTCAACCATTGTCAAATCAATTCCACATCCAAGAGAACCAAAGGAAAAATTGTTTGCAGAGTGGCAAGAGTCATATAGAAAGGATGTCGAGCGAGCATTCGGTGTACTACAAAGTCGATTTGCAATAGTCCGCGAACCTTTCAAATGGTTATTATGATGTGTTTCTCGGATTTTTTTGATGTCAAGCGAGCATTCTTGAATTATTATTATGATGTGTTTCTCGGATTTTTAAAATGATTGTAATAGAGTTTTATGTTGATGCATTTTTATGATTATGTTCTTTATATTTTCTATCCCAACTTTTTTTTACATAATTTCATATCAAATTTTTAAAATGTGCCGTCATAATTTATATTTTATTTTTAATTTTCCATATTCAAATAAATTACTAAATAATTATGAATAATTAAAGTATACTTTGTACATTTTAAATCTTCACAAAAAAATATAAACATTTATAAAAAAACAAAAATAAAATATATTGAGTTGAGAAAAAGTAAAATAAAATGATTAAAATATGCCAAAAATCTAAATTGAGTAAAAAATAATGACTTGCCACTGCATGACATACCACTCCAATGCCATGCCACTGTGTGACTAGATTAACTTTGATTGGTTAAACACTGTGTCAGCGTGTCGCATTCCAGTATATGACTTGCCATTGTTCATGCTCTAATTCCCCTATACCTATTTTAGTTACTTTCCTCCAAATTACGTATACATATAAGAGAGAAAAATAAGATCTACATATAACCCACGGTGGTCTAATTTTTTATTGTGCAATTGTAAATAAAATAAATAAATAGATTTGTAAAATATAATAAAGAAATTAAGATACTAAAATTCAATACAGACGAATGTAATTTCAAAGAAATATAATTATGTATTATTACTATTTGTTTTTTGTATGAATTTCACCTTAATTTGTTGGTTTTTATGGATTTTTTTATTTTTTGGCTCTTATGTAATATAGTACTCCCTCCGTTTTAAATTAATTTTTCTTATTTTTTTGGTTATCCCAAATTAATCTTTCTCTTTTTTGAAAGTCCTTTTTTATTTACTCTACATCACTTTCAATGATACAATTTTACTTTTATTAAACTTTGTGTAAACTCAAACTAGGCTCATTAAATGGGGACTGAGGGAGAATTATGTTCTTAAACAATTTTTATTTTAAAAATAATTTTCCATCAAAAAATAAAAATGAGAGTGGGAGAGATTGGCACAAAGGGGTAGAAGTAGAACCATAGTATATTGACGTATAAGGCTAATCTTGCCATTTACTTAAAAGAATTAGAAAGGTGGAGCGCCATTATAAAGTCTTGGAGCGCAAATATCAATTCACATATTTAATAAGTAAGAAGAATGAAAAAGAAAAAGATCTAGTGTTTCATATTAATGTTTGAAAAAAGAGAGATTTTTCAAACACGAGGCGAGTATAAGACAATTTTAAGACTGAATTGAGTACGATTACCCACTCAATGAAGATTTTTACCGGAGACAGAATAAACAAAATCACATCGCTGCAAAATGCCTTTGTATCAAACTATTGAGATACATGTAGCACAAGGCGTAATACATGTGGATTTTGTGTATCCACGAATTAAGCCGTTGAATAAGAGGAGTAATAATCGCCGGAGTGTTTGATACATCGTCGTCGGATAACTTCTAGAGTGAGGAAGAAGACGGCGTGTGTGGATACACTATGTCCACGACATAAGCTAGGGTTAGGGTGGGAGTATACACATTTCAAAATGGGTTGTGATTTATTAGAATGGGCCGAATAAAACGGCCCAATCATTTAATTTTTTTTGGGTTTTCAAATTCAATTAATTTATAAAATAACAACAACAACCCAGGTGAATCCCACAACAGCAGGGTCTGGGGAGGGTGTGTGTACGCAGACCTTGCCCTTACTCGGAAGTAGGGAGGCTGTTTCCAAGAGACCCCCGGCTCCACCTGCACAAAAATATGGAAAGGAACACAGTATAACAAATTTATAAAATAAATAACTCTAAAATTAAAAAAGAAAATGTAGTTTCTGAAATCATAGTTTTAAATCTTTCATTTTGGTCCTTTTTAAGGCAATATTTTTTATATGTGAAATATCTTTGTTTTTCCATTGTTTTCCCATTGTAAATAGTGTCCATGTTTAACCGTATTTTTAAAAGTATTCATTCACGAGGTAGTCAATGCAAAGTGTTGTTTGGTATGATGGAATAAACCAAATTTGCTCTTTAAAATTGTCTGCACTTCTTGCAATAGTGAAGTAGCAGTTTGTCAATGCAACTTTCGACACTCATCAGGTTATCTGGAAACAACCACTCTATGTTTTAAACATAGGGGTCAGACTGCGTACATCCAAACCGTATTTTTAAAAGTATTCATTCACGAGGTAGTCAATGCAAAGTGTTGTTTGGTATGATGGAATAAACCAAATTTGCTCTTTAAAATTGTCTGCACTTCTTGCAATAGTGAATTAGCAGTTTGTCAATGCAACTTTCGACACTCATCAGGTTATCTGGAAACAACCACTCTATGTTTTAAACATAGGGGTCAGACTGCGTACATCCAACCCCCCTACCCAACCATGGGCGGGAGCCGTTGAGGCACTCGGGTAATGTTGTACTAAAGACAACTAGTTGTGAGTGGGTGGCTAACCTGAGGGTAGATGAATCATTCTTCCAAGAGGCACTGGGGTAATGGCGTACACACAGGTTTGCTTCTACATTCATAAGACTTGTGTTGGTTATGGTGCAAAGCAAAAGTGGGAACATTCAAGAAAAATGTAAGAAGTACAAATTATAAATGAAAAAGATAGGAAAGGATCACAACTTACAAAAGGTTTACGAATAAACATTACACATAAAAGGGAAAAAAGACGTAGTATTAGTATTAAATAAACAAAAGAAAGAGCAATCGAAGATACCAAGGTCTTTGTGTAAGGTACATGATGAGGCTTTGATCTCTCTGAGAATCAAGTGTATCATCTACTGACATAATGAAAAAATTACTATTCAGACAAGACAAGACAAAAGGATTAATGCAGAATGTTCTCGTATGCTCTTTTAAATCATTTCCTACTGCCTTCAACTAAAACGACTCAGTTCTACCCCTGCAAATTGAATCCCCTACCGAGTGGAAGCAAGCGAAGGATTTTCTAGAGTTTACACTCCAAATTCTCAACTGTACTCAAACTAATGCTTTAGAGAGGAGCTAGCAAATTATCCAACAATAATAAAAGTGGGTGAAATGAGGTAAGATGGGGAAATACAAACAAGGAGGCTGATGACAAATAGAAGCAACAATGAAAAATAAATTGTATGATTGGGGGAAAGAGAGGAGGTACACTTCATAGTCACTGGTCTGAAAGCGCATGTCCACCATTCACACCAATTATAATCCAAAGATGGGGATTCACTCTTCCCCTTCTCCTCATCACCTATCTCCAAATCACAAGCAGCCTGGGTCGGAGAGGATCGGGTTTCATCATCAGAAAAACCTCAGATGCCAGCATTGCCCTGGGGGATTCACTATTCTCCTTCTCATCACATACCTCCACATCACCAGCAACCCGGGTCGGGGCAGATCGGATTTCATCAAACTCAGGCATATAATCCTCTGATGACGGCAAATGAGAAACACCCCAGCCATCCTTATGAGACAACTCCTGGCTCTCGGATTCCAATTCAAAAATCTGCAACGATACTTTAATCTGACCAAAACCTCTTCGAGAGATTTCGCCGCTTCATTACAGACATATCCTTCACTAATTCAGAAACCCTCTTCTTCAAGTTTGAAAGAGTCTTCGAGCGACTCTTCCTTGTTGGTCGCTCCAGGTATTCGTCTTCATTGGACGCCTGCACATCTCATGAAGATGACTCGCCTAGGCCGCCTGATAAAGGAAAATTAGAAACACCACTTGATGAACTCTTGCCTTCCTCATGTGACCGTGGCTCCCGCAGATATAACTCCCTCTCTATTTAGCATAATATATGAAAAAGGGCAGAAAAAGATTGGAATTTATGAGAATGCCCTCCTAGATCTAACAATATTGACCATGCAAATGGCTTGTGTAACCGAACACGAGTTATTATTATGAGGCTTGGGGATCGAGTGCTGGAAGCAAAAGTTATAACTGGAAGGAATGCTGGTGACAAAATATCATTGCCTGTAATTTCACTAACATTGTCTAATACCAGAGTGTCTTTCAAGTTTCAGTGAAAACAATTTCCTATCATAGTTTCATATGATATGACAGTAAACAAGAGTCAAGGACAGTCTCTTTCCAAAGTTGGAGTGCTCCTAAAAAAATCAGCATTTAATCATGGACAGTTGTACGTTGCCATGTCCAGAGTTAAAAGCCGTTGCGGGTTTAAGATTTTGATATGTAATAAAGGAGACAACGCAAGGGATGAGACCATGAATGTTGTGTTTAAAGAGGTGTTTCAAAACATTACAACTTCTTCCCTATAAATTCCTTTCGTGTTCTAAACTATTACCGCTTACTATTTACATATATTATTTTAAGCATTATACATTGTATATACTTTATTTCTTACTTTCTCCGTCCCCCAGTTTTTGTCCACTTTTGACTTTTGGAACTGTTCATCTAAGCACTTTGACTTATCAAATTCTCTCAATGTGTAAACCTAAATATAGTCATGTGTGATCTTGTTTGATTTGTCTTAACATACAGATTATTAATATATAATTTCTATAATTTTTTAATATACAAATTACAAGATAAAATGGATTAAAGAAGTGCATTGGATGGTGTGTAAAAATGAAAGTGAACAAATACTCTGGGACGGAGGGAGTAGAATATATCATTCTTGCTTTATTTAAGATGTGGAAAAATTTGAAAATGCATCTTTTCGTTGCCAATGGAGCTAAAAAAAGTCACAACTTTTAGGTAAATAATGAAGTTTTGGGTAAAAAACAGCACTTTAAGCTTCATTTGCTTCTTACTGTCAGTAAAGTTTCGGGTAGTAAATGCAGCAATCCATCAAGGGGCTAAGACAAAAGTCTCATGTATTTTATAGGGGTAAGATTGCATACATCTTGACCCCTAGACCCCCCCCTCCCCAACCAAGTTTTCGTTGAGACCATACTCGGTCTTCTCAAAAGAGTATTCAATTATTAACACAGAATAACATAAAGATGGTATTGGTAGCAGAGTTCAGCAGAAGCTAGGCTTCTAGCAAAGATTAGGGTAGGGGTGATGTGGCTTGATTTAAAGCAATACCTTCAGATTTTGAATCTGCACCATCATTGCAAGAATATCTCTAGAAGCATCTTCATTTATAACAGCCTGTGAATGCAAGATTGGAATTTGTGAGGAAGGTAATTTAGTTACCAATCATTAAGAGTCTGTCCAGATTGCACATCCGAATAGCTATTATATAATTCATTTATGTTGAAAAAATTCCTTGTTGGCACAATTGCATCTTACTATTTTGAAACGTCTTGTACAGAATTTATTATGAACTTCCAAAACAGTGAAGAAAATGAGGCAGGAGAGTGGGGATCACATGAAATAAAGGCTTGTAATTGATACACGATGAACAAGGTTAATGTTTTTGTGAAGTCATCAAGGTCAGGATAAGCACTTACATGATTCTTTATGAATTTGGCACGCTGAGCAAATTTCAATGTGCTTAGAGTTTCTAGAGAGAAGCTGCAGAAGTCAAGTCATAATTATTTGTTTCTTCATTTCAACATTTGGTTAAAATGAACTATTTAGTCTCCAAAACAGGGGAGCCTTTGATCCAAAATGTAACTCAGGATACAAAGACAAATTTGATTTGGTAGAAGGCATCAACGATATGTAATTCTTACCTGCTGGAAGGACTGACGTTGGCAATTATGATTGTTTTTGCATTCCCTCCCAGCGAGTCCTGAAAAGAAGGAATATTATGGGCACTCTCAACCGTATGAAAGTTGTTA
>OOIL02001249.1:530124-547185 GCA_900332095.2 Cuscuta campestris
GCTAGGAAGAAAACCCATAAACTCCACAAGTCTCCAGCATATATTTCTCAGAAAGTTCAGAAATGCCAACCAAGTTTTTTACTTAATTTTGAAACTCTTGCCAGGATACTCTCTAGTTTATCTAGAAATGCTCTCCCATGTTTTGAAATTATGACACCGCCTTCTTAGCTTTTTACTCTAGAACTGAAATGAGCAAAGAACTACAACACTAATAATGCATTTCTAATTAAGTAATACAGCAAATTCCAGTAGAGATGAGATTTATTAAATCACCTGGTATGCAAAACTATAAACCCATGAAAAAATGAAAAACTGGTTGAATTAAATACTTGTTAAAAAAATTGTGTATGGATACATATTACCAAGATTCCAAGATATAATAGTGGTAAAGACAATACTTCCTAAACAAGTCACAAGTGACAACATACCTGTATAAAAATGATGAATATAAGCATGATTATGAATATACTACATAATATGTAATAGACAGCAGATCTGAGGTTTCAATGCAGTGCAATGAAAAAAGATAAATGGATGTTCTTTACCTGTAAATTAACAACAGAAGGGTCCAAGAGATCAAGAATTTGTTCATTGTATATCTCTAAAAAAGAACACCTGCAAATATATCTCATCTTCTCCTCCCTGCGTGCCCCCTTTTCCTGGCTCTCGGATTCCAATTCAAAAATCTGCAACGATACTTTAATCTGACCAAAACCTCTTCGGGAGATTTCGCCGCTTCATTACAGACATATCCTTCACTAATTCAGAAACCCTCCTCTTGAAGTTTGAAAGTCTTCGAGCGACTCTTCCTTGTTGTCGAGGTCCGACGGTGAACCTTCAGGAGGAGGTGTGATGCAGCTCTGCGTGTAGCGCACCTCGCCCTCTCCCAGATTCTGACGGTCGTGCACCACCACTCGCCGGAAAACGCCGGCTATGGGCGTTTCTCCCTGACCGGAACCCCTTTCTAGCTTTCTTCCTTTCTAGCGTATATTCTTGGGAAAGAACGAATGGCCAACGGCAACGGTGTTTTATTTACTGTGTCCAAGATCCCGTCTCAACCCAAAGTCCCCTTACTCACTCGTGCGGAAATTTAAACAGTTTACCCAAAATTAACCTAAACTCACTCTTGCGTAAATTTAAACACTTTATGCACAAAAAAGGTCTTTTCAAGTATAAAAAAGTATTTTTGATCTAAAAACCAAAGACTTGTGTAATTCCTTTTAAAACAGGTATTTTTTGCATAAAAAAGTATATAAAATATTTTTTAAAAGTATATAAAATCTAACTTTTTAAGCTTTAATACATTACAAACGGTTAATTCATTACAAAGCACTTTTTTTAAGTATTTTAATATATAAAAATTGGTAATTTGTGTTTATTAATGAAAGAATTTGTGTTTATGTATGGAGTGTAGTATACTCTAAAATTCAATATTTATGTTAGTATGTTCATTATATTTAATAATAAATAAATACAAAGATATATAAACGAAAGATGGACGTATCTACTATTTATTAAATAATACTCCCTACGTCCCATAAAGATGGGTACGTTTTCAATCTTATGACTAAAGTAGAAATTAATAGAGGTATAATTTTGTGTTGACTTTTCGAAAATATCCTTGATATGATGGGTAAAAGTATGATGTGATTTGTAGATTATTAGAAAAAGGTATGATATGATAGTTAGGGTTTGAAAAAGTAAGGGGTAAAAGTAGTTTTTTCAATAGAAATGGGAAGGGGATTAAGGGACGCATTTTTTTTTGAAACGTGTAAATCTTTTTGGGACGAAAGGAGTATCAAGTTACAATATTTTTAAAATTTTTCGTATCAAAACAAGTTTTTTCTTTCCGTACATCTCACGGGTGATAAACTAGTGGGTTCTAATAAATAAACGATGCCTTTATTTCATTTTTTAAAAAAAATTAAAATTGTTAAATACATATTGGTATTGGTTTTTCAAACAACTGATGCCATTGATTAATGGCATCGGTTATCTAGAAATAACCGATGCTAATAGATAATTTAATTTTTCAGATTTTATTTAATAAATATCAATTGCATCACATTTTCAAGATAACCAATGCTTTTGATATTTTGCATCGGTTGTTCAAATGGGCGATGCAATAGAGGCGGTGTTTCTGCCTTTTTTTGTAGTAGTGATGAAACCAAAAACTGATATATATTCGTAAAACAGATTGCTCCGATGCATGCTTCAGTTTCTTTAAAAAGAAATGAAGAGATCTAATATGAAACCGTAAATCTATAATTTTTAAACAGATCTATCACTCCTATGCATGCTTAAGTTTCTATAAAAAAATTAAGAGATCTAATTTAAAGCCAAAGATATGTAATTTTTTATATCTCCCATACATGCTCGGTTTGTTTAATGAGTAATTTACATATATAAGAGTAAAAGACACCACTTTTCCCAAAATAGGAGTACTCCTATTTGCATTACTGTATAGTACTATAAAATTACAAAAATATCCCATGAGGAAAACCTCCAGCCGTTTTTTCCTCAATCAAGTTAGGCTATAATTTAGGGAATGGCCATACAAATAGTAAAAACACATTATCCGATTACTTATCTAATTTAAAATAAAATTAATTATATTAAATTTACTTACTCCCTTGGTCTCAAAGTACTTGTCCACTTTCATTTTTACACACCATCGAATTCATTTCTTTAATCCATTTTATCTTGTAATTTGTATATTAAAAAATTATAGAAATTATATATTAATAATCTACGGAGTATATGTTAAGACAAATCAAACAAGATCACACATAACTATATTTAGGCTTACACATTGAGAGAATTTGATGAGTCAAAGTGCTTAGATGAACAGTTTCAAAAATCAAAAGTGGACAAAAACTAGGGACCGGAGGGAGTAATAACTAAAAAATATTTATTTTCATAATTAATGATCAAAATGTATAAAATTTATCTTTAAAAGTTAAACTATAAAAACATGAGTAATTTACCTAAATAGAACTAAAACATAATGACTTTCCCAATATAGGACCATATGTTTTTTTATTTTTCAATATAGGACTTTTGGTCATTATCAAGTAGTCATTATTCAAGTAAATGTCAGTCATGACTGGACATTATTTCTTCCACAAGGTCATTATTAAGTCCTATTTAGGGAATAAAAAAGTTTAAGTCCTACATTAAGAAAGTCATTATGTTTTAGTCCTATTTAGAGCAAATTTCACTAAAAACATTTAAGATGAAGGAAGTATATGATAATTTTTGGGACTTATTGTGAAGATAGTGTCTTAGGCATTAATTTTTGTAATATGCAACTAGACAAGGGTAAATATATTTGCTCGTTGATGATGTTCAAAAAATAAAGTCATTATGCATATGAACTTTAAGATGAAAATATAAAGAGCGTGTGTAAATATTGCATATCAAGATATTAAGCTATACACACAATATTGTTCTAAAACATTATTGTCTTGAAACATGCACATGTGACATTTTGATGTATAAAAGGTCATTCACACAAGACGTTTTGATGTACAATATGTTGTAATATGCAACTAGGCAAGGGAAAACATATTCCATGGCTATTGAAGTTCACAAAATAAAGTCATTATGCATATGAATTTAAGTGAAAAACATAGATCGAGAACATGTGTAAACAATGCATATGAGGACATTAAGCAATATACAAACATATTAAAATCATCTAAGACATTATTGCCTTTAGACATTATTATCGTAAAACATTCACACAGAACATTTATATAATGTATAAGAAGGTCATTATTGTGAATATGAGTAAAAAGGTAAAACTTTCACACATGCCATTTTCATAGTGTATAAGGTCATTGTGAATATGAGTAAAATGGTAAGTGGGATTTATCTAAACAAGATTTAAACATAATGACTTTTTCAAAATAGGACCATATATTTTTATTTCTCAATGTAGGATCATTGGTCATTATTCTTTAGTCATTATTCAAGTAAATATCAACCATCACTGGATATTATTAATTCCTCCCACTAGACATTATTAAGTACTTCCTCCGTCCCCCAGTTTTGTCCACTTTTGATTTTTGGAACTGTTCATCTAAGCACTTTGACTCATCAAATATCTTGTTACATGTTACATTGTTTAACTAAAGTTGTTTTTAATTCACTTTTTCAAAAAATTGGTGTAAAATATAAAAATAAAAGTATATACATAAAAATTATTTCAAAGATTCTACAAAACTTTGGCAAAAATGTTTTAAAAAAGAAATGACATTATTATATTATTTTAAAAGTAATAAAAATTGGCAAAGCACAAAGCAAAATATGTGGAGAAGTAGAACAAAGCAATGCCGATGAGAAAAAATGGTAAGGCAAAATCTGATGAGTGGAGATAAATTAGGGGTTGGGGAGTAATAAATTTATTTCCTAAACTACAGGCGTAAATAATGGCTAATTAACCCATAATTATAAAAATAAAATATTTAGAGATAAAAACTAAAAAACTGCAAAGGGGGGTTGGTTTTATCCACACTCGTCTATAATTTAGGGGTATGAAAGGAATTTTTTTAAAAAATACTCTTAAAAAAGGAAAAAAACATTATTAGTCCTATATAGGGAAAACTTGGATCTTTTAGTCTTATACACAACAAATTTTACTTGTTTAAAATAAATGAACAGATCTAATATTAAACCATGCATCTCTAAATTATCAAATAGATGACTTTGATGCCTTGCATGGGGCTATGTTTAAAAATTAAATAGATATTAGTTTAAACTTTTCTTTTGAAAACAATATCTGATCATAGATTTATTTACAAGTGCATGCATGATTACAGTACATATATCAAGTAAGAAGAATGAAATCTTTAAACTAGATTTTATGAGAATTGATATTGGCGCTCCTAGAGTTGACAGTGGCGCTCCACCTTTTCCAAACCCTTAAACCAAATGACCACATTAGCCTTTCACCTCTCATCTTATGGTTCTACCCGCATAAGCCAATCTCTCTCACCAAAAAAAATTATAAGTATTTTCTAAATGTCAAATTTCTTTCAAAATAAAAATAAGTGTAAAGGGAATATAATATTGCATAAAACCCAACAAATAAAAAAATTCCATAAACCCCAAAAATTTAATTACGGTAGAATTCATATTTTAAAAAAAGTAATATTGCATAATTAAATTTCTTTCAAATGACATTAACTTGTTTTCTCTCCTCAAACATTGGCCTAATTACTACGAAGTATTTGTAACTTTTCATAACTTTTATTTGCATATGTTTTTTCATGATTCATATTATAAAATAAAATACTCTTGGCACTACATGGTTTTTTAGAACTTTTTATATACGGAGTAGTTTTTAAGTGTATAATTTTTATTTTTTATGTTCTTACCCCTTTGTAAATAAAATTAATTTAACAAAAACCATTTTTATACTTTTTATAAAGAGGATATTTTTTTCAGACCGATGGAGTATTGAATATTAGTTTCAACTTTACAAATCAATTTCTTTTTTTAAAATAATTTATTTACATTCACACTGATTTTTTTGAATAAGAAGTCAAATAAGTTTAAATCAAAGCCAAACGACATTTAAAATTGACCATGGATTTCTGAAAAGAAATAAAAGAGAAAACATAAAACATCAACTTTTTTGAACTAACAATGCGCCAAAAATAGATGATGACAACTGCTTTTTTTTAGTAGTCTAACTATGCTGGTTTCAGTAATCTTCCGAGCAGCTGTCTGATATATTTACATACTACTATTTAAAAACAATTGTGTAATACGGTTGACGACACCTATTTTGTGGTGTTTTAGAGTACATGTTTTTGAAGTT
Source organism: Cuscuta campestris (assembly GCA_900332095.2). Classification (NCBI taxonomy): domain Eukaryota; kingdom Viridiplantae; phylum Streptophyta; class Magnoliopsida; order Solanales; family Convolvulaceae; genus Cuscuta; species Cuscuta campestris. The sequence goes on from OOIL02001249.1 coordinate 535,952, forward strand.
GTCCCCGTATGAGTAAGACATATGTTTTCTAGAGTTAAAGACAACTATGATTTTTTGTTGTCTTTCTATAATGATACGACTGTTGTTTTCGACTTTAGACTCCTATTACGTGATGTTGTCGTTCAATAATATAGACATCTAATTTCAAAAGTAGTTGAAAGATATATCAGACTGCTGCTCGGAAGATTACTAAACAAAAATAGCAGCAGACAACGGTTATCTTGAGTTATATTTCTAAAATGTAGACTACTAATTTTGCCATATTTTAAACAACCGTTTCTTTCAGTTGTATAGTGCTCAATAACATTGTGCGTTTTTATAGTTGTCCTTGAAATATTCAAACGATCTTTTTACACACTAGTCAGATTATATATCAGACTACTGCGCCAAAGACAACTAAGTATGTTTGCATAAAACAACTGCTATTTTGTGTTGTATTTATAAAATATAAACAACCTTATTTATTGTATTTCAGACAACTATTTGTTTCAATTGTCTAACGTTTATTAACAATACAGGTTTGTGTAGTCGTCATTTAAAGATTTATAAAACTGTTTAAATACATTGTACGGCTTTTTGAAAGACTACTATATTTCAATATATATTTAAAAAGTAAAATTTATTTCAATTATAAAATATTGATCATGAAACAAAAATAAATTCCAAAATGTATAATTTATTGAATAATATCTAAATACATACAATCCAAAATCTTAATAGCATCCAATAATTTAATATTTACATAATTAAAATCACATTCTAATTATCCATTGACCATGCCTAATTTAGGTATTTGTCCCCCTCAATAACATTTTTGAATTCATCTTTGTTCTTGCAACATTTTCTTGTAAAGCATCCTCTTCAGTCCTCAATCTGCATACCATTAAATAAATAAAATGAATGTTTATTTATGACAAGAAAGAATTCCATAACAAAAATACTTAAAACTTTTTGGAGGTATTTACTTGCTAAATACCTCCAAAGAAGAACTTAAGCATCTTGTTAACAATTGAAGTTCATAACTCAACTTAGAAATTAAGTAATAGTTGAAGATTTTTCAAAATAAACAGATGTCACCTTATGATACTTGCATTGCTCAAGTTGCATGACACTTCATGAAGTGCCCAGCAAATTCAACCTTAATCTCATTGATGTCATCCATAGTGTATTCTAGATCCCCTCTTTGCGTCCACTGAAAATACAGTATAAAGAATGAATGAATAAGAATGAAAATGTCTTGTACTTTTATTCTAATATGGTGTACAATAAGCATTTGTGTTACATATTTTTCAAACCCCAAAAACTAACTCACTATAATTATTCTGAAGTAACTAGGGGTCAGAAAGCAACCACCCTTTCAGCCCATAAACCGAGGAATACGTATTTACATCCACTCAATGTTAACACTTCAATTAATGCTTGCATTATAATAATTGCAGTAATACTAATAATATAGGTAAACATATAATCAAATAGAAATAACAATTGTACTTACTACTTTTGGAGCTTTAGCTCTGATATTAGCATGGGGTTATTCACTAAGATATATTCGAAATTGGGAGCTTGGTAATCATGAATTAAAACAGCCCCTCTTTCCTCTTGAATTTTAGGAAAGGGGTTAGATAAATCTCAAAGGAAAGTGTTTCTTTGTTTCTAGTAAGGAATTCTTTATGTTCAAAACAAGAGACATGCTCTAAAGTTGATCTAAAACTTTTCCAAATGAACAACATATCTCTATGCACTTTAAGCTTGTTTAAAACAGTGTGATCATATGTACTGTGGAGTGATGATTTGATCAAAATCAGTTCTGCACATTTATTTTCCACCATAGTTATTTAAGGTGTGATGCGCACCGATGCACTAAAGGGCTCTAGCGCCTTGATGCCCGATGCGCACTTGATGCACGCGTATCACAAACACAATGCGCAAATTGGATATTAGTAGATATGTAGTATATCTACATTAGTCATAGTATATATAAAACTTTTAAAAGCATAATAAAGTTTTAGAAATCAATCAAGAATGAAAGTCACACATCGTACCAAAGAGGCATAGACAAAATTAAAAACCGGCTTGAAAAACTTTTAAAGCTACATTTTTATCTTGAAAATCAGCTTCACAACCATATTCTTTTGAAAAATCAGTCCCTAGAGCTTCAGTTGTATATTGGAAAACACCTTCAAAATCAGATTCTTTATGAAAATCAGCCCTAAAAGTTTTGCTTTAAGTACAAAATTAGATTATCTTTCAAAGTTTGTTCTAACAGTTTGATTTTGGTAGTGAAAATCAAATTCCATATCAGATTCACTCCCAAAGCACAAAGCAACAAAAAAGGGGAGAAATCTAGTGGTTTGTAACCTAAGAACTAGCACCATTCCCCCACAAACGAGTACCATTCACACACAGAGAGCAGCAAAAACATATTGGTATCCACTGTCCACTACCTTACCCCTTTGGCCCCAAGTCGTGTAATCATCAGAGGGGCAAAGGACTTGGCTATACTGCAGCAAATTGAATCATTCCACACCAGGAAGCCCAGAGCAAGACCAAATGCCACAATGAACCTCATTGTGTTCTTCCCAAGATTTCAGAATAATTTCTAATTCAGAGCAGTAGTACCATTCAATCGAAAATACAAGAGCAATACCAACACAAACAGATCCTCCAAAATAAATTCACAATGAACAAAATAAGAATCCACAAAGAAAATGACCAACACCATTTCATAACCAGTGCAAATCGAGCAACAATGCAAATCGAGCAAAAATGTCACACAATGAACAGTGTTCGCATTCTCAAAAATTCTCAAATGAAATGGATGTTCAAATGGTTGGGGAATCCATCATAATACCTTGATAGAGGGACCCAAATCGCTTAGAATCTTAAAGAACTAGCCATCATGCCTGGATCGAATTGAAACAAGTCTCAAAATCGTAGATGAACAGTAGATACTTCGGTGTTGACCTTCAATTTGTCAGAATCAATCTTCAAAAAAAACACTGATTCAGCACTTATATGGATTCGCTTCCTGAAGGTTGAAGGAGAATCTAGAGCTCCAAAAATCAAAAGAAATGAGCTAAAAGCCAGTTGGAAATCGGAAATCAATATAGGGATGAGCAGGTGGGTTTCCGAATGACGGAAGGAATGAAATTTGATGCGGGACTATGAGGGGTTTCTGAATGACAAAGGGAAGGGCTGAAATTGGAGGCGGGATAAGTAGGGTTACATAATTTTGGCCAAATTTTCACTCAAAAAAACTAGTCTCCTCAATTTTGCATATGTTATCCAAAGTAGGGGTGGACACGGTACCGGTACGGTACCGTGACCGGAAACGGTATCGCCGGTTCCGGTACCGTTATTGTCGGCCGGGACGGTCCACCGGTTCCGGTGCCCATTTTTCGGTACCGGCACTGGCGGTACCGGCTCCGGTACTGTAATTAATTTTTTTTTATTTTTATTTTTTATTTCATTCTTTCCTTTATCAATTTCATTTTTAGAGTTTTTTATTTCATCCTTTCTTTTAACAATTACACATTTACAATTTTACACTTTAAAAATTTAATAAAAAAGCAAAAAAAAAAAAGGAAATTATGGGTGGCCGAAACGGTACCGGAACCAGAACCGCCGGAACCGGAACCGGTACCGGCCGATCCGGTACCGGTACCGGTACCAAGGGGTGGCGGTTCCGGAACCGGAACCGTCTCGGAACCGTACCGTGTCCACCCCTAATCGAAAGTAAAATTAGATGCGGGAGAAGAAGGGATACATATCTTTTGCCCAAATTTTCAAAAAAAACTAGGTTCCTCAATTTTTGTTTTAATTCTTAGGTACCATTTTTTTAAAAAAATATTTTTTAAAAATTGATCTAGTGTGATTTTTTTTCTATACTTTTTCTCATATCAAAATTTTAAACAAATTTTTTTTAAATTTTTAAAAATGATAGATTTCATGTTATTACGGAATAGGCACACAAAACAAGCTAGGTCAAATACAATGATTAGAGCCAATACAACAACATATTTGCATAGCGTCAACACAATATATATTCAAGGCATATTTACATTTCAATTCATTTTAACAAAAAAATATGTATTCAACAATATTGTATTTCAAAAAACACAGAGAGATAAGATTATACCAAATCAGATAACTGCATCTCAGTTTAACACGTTTATATGTTGTTTAGATGATATCTACACAAATCATATCTCATCAAATAAGATTAAATCAAATCAAAGTAAAAGAGTTTTATATATAATGTACCGAACCGAAAAATGAGTTTTCAAATGCTTCTAACAAATTATATCCCGAATCAAATTGAACCGTTTTCATTATAGTACATGATGGATTTCTAAAATATAAATAGTGAAAATGCCTAACCGTTACCACTATAATAATTAAATAATAGATTAGTTATACATTTTTTGTTAATTGAATTTCTTACTCACATGGATCCAATTCCACAAGATAATCATATTTTTGACTGTATAACATCATACCGGTACTGATAACTAAACTAGTTACTCGCAATATTCCAATTTGGCTGATCAAATCTTTAAATTCATCATATCGGATATAATTAGATCGAATCAGACCAAAACAGATCTAAAGCGAATCAAATCAAATTCAAATCTAATAAGATCAGATCAAATCTTAAAAATATCTTTTTTCATGTATAATTTGTGTCATATTTGCCTAATCTAATTAGATCGAATAAGACCAAAACAGATCTAATTGGATCAAATCCTATGCATTTAAGGATTAGATTATGCAAATAGGACACAACCTATACAAAACAAATAGATCAGTTTGAAGATTTGATCTGATTAAATTTGTATTTATCTGATTTGATGTGATTGATTTTTTTAAAGATTTGATCCGATCTTATTGGTTTTGGATTTGATTTGATCCGATTAGATCTATTTTTGTCTAATTTGATTTAATTAGGTATGATCCAAAGCGTTTAAAGATTAGATCAGACAAATAGGACACAACCTATACAACTGAATAGATTTTCTTTGAATAATTTTGATTTGATCACATTGGATTTAAATTTGATTTGATTCAATTAGATCTATTTTGGTCTGACTCGATCTAATTAGATCTAATCTAATGCATTTAAAGATTATATGAGGCATATGGGACACAACCTACACAAGTGAATAAATTATATGAGGCAAATAGTACACAACCTACACAAGTGAATAGATCTTCTTTGAAGATTTGATCTAATCTTATTCTATTTGAATTTGATTCGACCCAGTTAGATCTATTTTTGTCTGATTCGATCTAATTAGATTTAATTTAATGCATTTAAAGATTAGATCACGCAAATAAGACACAACCTATTTAAGTAAATAGATTTCCTTCAAATTTTGATCTCATCTTATTGGATTTGAATTTGATTCGATCCGATTAGATCTATTTTGGTCTGATTCGATCTAATTAGATCTAATCTAATGCATTTAAAGATTAGATCAGTTAAATAAAACAAAACCTATACAAGTGAATAGATTTTCATATTGAATTGGAATTTGATTCGATTCAATTAGATCTGTTTTGGTATGATTCGATCTAATTAGGTTCGATCTGATGCATTTAAAGATTAGATGAGATAAATAGGACACAACCTATATAAGTAAATATATTTTATTTATTTATAATTTGTATTTTTATTTTTAATACAAATTTGCAAATAAAATTATTTTAAAAGATGAAATATTTTTGACAACGTATGAAAGTGTAATTTGTTTTGAGACGAAAGGAGTATAAAATTCTAGCCTCCAAAATGAATTTTTAAACCTTTATGAATTTTACAAATCCCTCTTCAAATATTCAAAATTCTCTTCAAAATCTTCCCAATTTTATTTCAAATTTTGAAAATCCAAACTCAAACCAAAAAGATTGTCTCATACAAAACATTCCTCCACCAAACAAAATAGTGTCAACCAAACACTAACAATAATCTAGGATTGTTCTTGCTTGCGGTCCATCTGACCTTTCCCGTTGCTTACTCCATCGCCTTTTCATGCGATTTTTGGAGCTTCCTCTTCGTATCCTTATTGCGCAGCTCTTGGTGAACTTATCTTGGGGTTTTTGGGGATGGATCATGATGAATCGTAAGTCAACGCCTACGATCCACTATTCATCAACGAGCGAGAACTTCGATGTTGGACGAGCACGAAACCAGGGAGATTCATCTTCGACGAGCTTCGACTTTGGAATTGGCGACCAATGCTCAGATTTCAGACGGAGATGGCTTCCGATTGTAAATTACTTCATAGACTGAGTAAAGAATTCACTTTGGTAGCCCTTTTCGTTTATAATTGAATCCTAGCATTTTTCCCTCATATTTTGCTCAACTCTATTCTTCCTTACACATATATAGTACTCCCTTCGTCCCAAATTATAATGCCTATTCACTATTCACAGGGTCAAACTTCTTTCACTTTCTTTCTCAATTTTCGTTAGCAATTTGATAAAATAAAATATTGTTGTCACTACTAGTTTTGTAGATCTTTTGATATAGTATTTTGATATGTAATTTTTATTTTTTAACTCTATACCATTTGTCATATAAAATGATTTGAAAATAACTTCAGTCAAACATCGTAAATCGAAACAGGCGTTATAAAATGGGACGGAGGGAGTATGTCTTTTATTCATTCGTATGCATCATGAGCTGCTAAATATCTAGATTTAGGTTTCACTAGACCAAGTCTGATAATTTGTATACTAAGTTCGATATATATCTAGATTTAAGTATTCACGTTCGCATATGATTCTAGACGTGAACCGAGTCTGATAATTTCTATACTATATTGTATTAACATGGCTTATTCAGCCATTAGGCTTCACAGACATCTTCACTTGAGTCTTGCTTTTAAATTTATTATGGGTTTTCATATAAGTTGCTACAGGTCCAAGTCCTAAATGTAATTCATATAAAGTGAATGTTGATTTAGATTTCCAATATTTGGCTGAGCAAAGATGCACTCCTGATTTTAGAGTATACTAGTACTTCACCCGTGCGATGCACGGAAAAGTACATTTCTAAATAAGATGCAAAAGTTATAGAAATGTAAATATTATTAACATGAAAAAACAAATAAATTAGTAATTAAGTTGGTGTAGTTTTGACTTCTATTAATCTAATTATAAAGGTCTTAGACAAACGTGTTATGGAGACATATGTATGAACAAATCGATTAAAATATTACCCTTTTAAGAATAAGTAAATTAAGATCGAGGAATATTAAGAGTCCTGAGGCCCCCATTATAAATCTGGAATTACCGATATTGAAAAGGGGACATTATAATAAAAATAAGTTGAATTTCATACAACTCAAATATTCCAGAAAATTACTCGCGGGTGACGCGAGTTTTGTCGAAATAAGTTTGAGGTCCCTCTATTTTCAAAAAGGCAACCGAGATCCTTATATTTTGTTGTAATAACTGGGAGAGGACATTTCATCCAATACACCATCCGTAAGTGTTAATAAATGTATTTTTTTCATATTTTTCCAATACCGTTTTTTCCTATTTTGCCATTAGCATGTTTTTTCTTTTTCAAAATTTTTTTTATTTCATTTGTTTTAATATAATACAAACAATTTTGAATTTTTATATGATTTTATAGAAGAAATTCTAAAATAACACTTTAAAAAATAGTAACAAAATGAAAGAAAAACAAAGAAATAAAAAAGGAAGCAACCTAAGATTTATTACCTTAAAACATTTAGAAAAGAGTAGGAAAAACATACATTTATTAATGTTTATAGATGAAATATTGGATGAAATGTCCCCTTCCAGTCATTAAACAAAATGTAAAGACCTCTACTGTCTTCTTAAAAATAGAAGGACCTGAGAGTTATTTCAGCAAAACTCGCGTCGCCCGTGTGTATTTTTCTGCAAATATTCCTAAAAACCTCTTTATACACAACAATCATAGTCTCCCAATCTGGTTTATCTTGATCGTTACATATCAAAATACTCAACCCCAAAGGACTTCTAACTGAAAAAAAGAACTTCAAACAAAACTTATGTCCAAAAAAATAATACTCGTAATACAAAAAGAAAATATGGATAATTCAACAATGGTAATCATATGTTAAAAAAGAATCAATTGTTGTTTTTAATTAATTCAAAGTAAAACTTGTAAGAAAACCAGTAAAAAATTACTTTTGTTTATCTTATATACGTCCTTCAAGATTTACTCACTCCAAATCTATTTGTTTCCATAGAAGAAGTGGTGCCTACTGCAAAGAGTTATGCCCCATTTCGCTGAAAGTTATCCAAAGCCATTAAGAAATTCAGAACAATCAACTCTTATCATTGGGTAATTTTAAACTTATCTTAAATTAGGATTCAAGTTTCTTACAATGAAAATGATGTTCCAAACAGAGCAACCTACGAAAAATACAACCAATCATCAAATTTATGACTTCATTATTCAAGAAATCAGATGTTTCAGAAAAAAATACTCCGTAAAAAGCAAGAGTAACATTTATTGAAAAATAGTAACCTAGAATGCATTTTTAGGACAGTTGTAGGAAAACTTAGTAAGAGTTGCAGTATTCAGTGCAATAGGAGGTCGGAGAGATACAGTAGGGGCATAAAGGTACATGAGCATAAAATCTGCAATAATGGCCATTACCTAAGCACAACAGAACATAATATAAGGTTGAGACTAAAGTAATGAAACACAAATCCCCAATGCTCTACTTTTATTATTCAGATATTTCTTTGTGGTAAGCTACATTGTTCAATACATACCAGCCTTATATCACACTAATGCAGGGGCATATGAACTCATTTGTTCCACAAATTCAGTTCCAAAAGTAAAAACATAATTAAGACTAAAACATGTTCCATTTACAAAAATAGGACATTCAATCAATGTTTTATACCAAAATAAGAATTATAATGCCGAATAATGCAAAAACATATTCCACAAAAACACTGTAAAATACCAACAAAATGCCAAATTAAGGCATTTCACGGTTCCAACACTCCTGCTTAGGGTGTAAAACATAGATCTTATTTTCATATAAGTTCCATATTTTAATCTTATTTAAGTAGATTTATTTGAGAAAAATGAGTAGAGGAATGATCATATAAATAAGATTTGTGGCCTCCCTTCAGGTTAATCCAACTTTTGTTATTCAAAAAAAGACACTTTGCCTTCTCTGTCATCCATCAAATTTGAAAATGGATGCATACTTGCACACACCCCCTAAAAGATGATTGACCTCCAAAAAAATCATTTAAAGGTAACAATAGTATTTCCAATGAAGCTTTTTCAAATTGAGAACAAATATTTGCAGCAATCTTACCCCACAAATAGCTCGACAATTGATTCAGTTCTGATCTGAGTTATGTTCTCGTGGTTCTCAAGGGTTTTGCTGACAAAAGAAACCATCTCAAGACATTCAACCCAGTCATCGTCCCTTAAAACAATATTTGTAAGAGATTCTCAGGGAAGTAGATGTATATATGCATGAACTGGAATAGTTTCAGAGATAGCAGACAAGACATCCAACATATAAGCAGTCAAAGAATAAGAATGGCGTTTGAAAATAAGGTTTAGTGTCCCAATCTTTCCACTTTCTGAAAGACCAATATCTGCTTCTTTAATGGGTAGATTGCAGAATTTCTCATACTCCTGCACTGGAAAACCTGCAAAACTCTATGTCATTAGGTTCCAAACCAGTTAAAATTTAGCCAAAATGTCGTCTGTAAGTAGACGGACGGCTAGATTTCTTTAATTGCAGTAAAATTGGAATGTTGGATTGAGCGAAAATTGGACTTCAATTACAATTCTACTTTTATATATATAATAGAAATTTACAAATGATTTCAAGAGAATTAAATAGCACTTTAAACAATGAACTATCTACAAACAAATCTGTAGGTTTTCTAGCTGGATCTTGAAATCTTTGTCCGAGGAAGAAGGTGAATGGGAGCCAGATCTGTAGGTTTTCTAGCTGGATCTTGCTAAAAAAAGGAAATTAAAACCATTTCACAGTGAAAGGACGGACTGGATTTAGTGCCCGGATGATGGAGGAACGAACTTCTATATCAGAATCCTTTGAGCCGCTATATGTGGCCGACGCCGGCGAAGAAAAAGAGGGGGGGTGATGTTGAAGATGTGCGGTGGGGGTGGGCGTTAATGAACACAAAGGTTAAGAAGAAGAAGAAGAAGAAGGTGTGAGGGTGGAGGGGGTGAGAAGAAAGATATGGGACGGAGGGAGTACTTAATTTTGAAACTCTTGCCAGGAATGAGAGATCAAATAGATCTTTACGAGAGGGTACAAAACTTTAATACTGTGGCGGAAGAATCGAAAAATGAGATCTTGACTTTACTCGTTTCTTGATGTTGTGATTATTACGTAAAGATTAATTCATTATGTCGTTTAAGGTCATCTCTACTCTAAATAATTTAGTGGACCAATGCAAAACTATAAACCCATGAAAAAAATGAAAAACTGGTTGAATTAAATACTTGTTAAAAAAATTGTGTATGGATACATATTACCAAGATTCCAAGATATAATAGTGGTAAAGACAATACTTCCTAAACAAGTCACAAGTGACAACAATCCTGTATAAAAATGATGAATATAAGCATGATTATGAATATACTACATAATATGTAATAGACAGCAGATCTGAGGTTTCAATGCAGTGCAATGAAAAAACATAAATGGATGTTCTTTACCTGTAAATTAACAACAGAAGGGCCCAAGAGATCAAGAATTTGTTCATTGTATATCTCTAAAAAAGAACACCTGCAAATATATCTCATCTTCTCCTCCCTGCGTGCCCCCTTTTCCTGTGCCAATTTGAAAAGACCAATTAAAGCAATTACATAAAGCAAATCATAAAGCAATTACAAGCAAATATATTGATATTGAGTCTTAAAACAACCGCACCCCAAGCATATAAGCAACAACATACTCCCCCACCAAAGGATACTTTTGAAAGTCAATTTTTCCATCAGCAATCAAATTGAAGAAATGAAGAACCTGAGAGAAATAATGACAGATCTAAATTATAGAAACAGTGTGTTTTTATTGTGGAACTGCTGTCCAGAACAATGTGCCCATACATATAAATAGAGGACTAAACAACACAACCATTACAAATAGACACAACAGTTTCTAACCAACACATCTGTTGGAAACTGTCATAAAACTGCCTGTAACTAGTAACTGCCTAACTGCCTGACTGTC
>OOIL02001249.1:551268-584085 GCA_900332095.2 Cuscuta campestris
ACGTCCTTGGCCTCTGCATGTCCTGCTACTTGCATGAGAATGTCTTCCGGTAGTGCCTGGAAGATAAAGGCCCTTGCCTTCTTCCGGATCTTGACGTCCACCTCCGTCGCATCCGGTGGTTCTATGGCATCCCAAATTCCTTGGGCATCCATAAACGACTGCATCTTGATAGCCCAAGATGTATAATTCGTTGTAGTGAGTACAGGACATTGGTACGTTGTCGAGCCTCCATCTCGAACCGGGGTAACAGCAACAACATCATTTGTTTTCTTAGTATTGATGGCCTCCATCACAGACTATTGTTTTTCAGGCGTATTGCAAGACAACTACTGATCAAAGATCTATGTTTGATGTTTTTATTTTTACCAGGGCTCTGATACCAATTGAGAGAAATAATGACAGATCTAAATTATAGAAACAGTGTGTTTTTATTGTGGAACTGCTGTCCAGAACAATGTGCCCATACATATAAATAGAGGACTAAACAACACAACCATTACAAATAGACACAACAGTTTCTAACCAACACATCTGTTGGAAACTGTCATAAAACTGCCTGTAACTAGTAACTGCCTAACTGCCTGACTGTCATTATTTCTCTCAGAACCCTACAAAGAAACAACAAATGTGAAAGATTGAGACAAATGGGGTGTTTATAAAAATGGTTCCTAGTACTTGCTGAGGGAAAATATAGGCACCACCCTCAAAAGGTAGAGTTCAAGGGCCCATAAAATAAAGGCACGGCCTCTTTGATGAATTTAAGGTTTCACTTCCCCTACCCATGAATAGGTGGGGGGCATTTGCACATTCGGGTTTGCTATACCCAAAAATAATATAGGACACATTTTTTTGATGTGGGAAAATACGCAATTCATTATTTATGGGACACATCCAGATAAACACTATTTTCCATGGGAGACATTAGACAATTATTTTAAGCCTCTCAGACAACGTTGTAACTTATAGCTTGATGATTCCCAGGTAATGCTCAAGGCCATGGCAGCAACAACAATAACAGCTATATCTTAGCCTTAATTCCAAAATTTAGAGTCCCGAAAACCATGTTCAGTTATGAGAAAAGAGGTACAATACTAGAGATGATTATATTAAAAGATATTACTACCTCCATATCTTATTTATCTTCCCATCTCTATTTTGGGTCAAAGGAAAAAAACACTAGACACAAGTGCACACAGGCTTGCTTCTACATTCATAAGACTTGTGTTGGTTATGGTGCAAAAGCAAAAGTGGGAACATTCAAGAAAAATGTAAGAAGTACAAATTATAAATGAAAAAGATAGGAAAGGATCACAGCTTACAAAAGGTTTACGAATAAACAAAACACATAAAAGGGAAAAAAGACGTAGTATTAGTATTAAATAAAGAAAAGAAAGAGCAATCGAAGATTGCAAGGTCTTTGTGTAAGGCACATGATGCGGCTTTGATCTCTCTAAGAATCCAGTGTATCATCTACTGACATAATGAAAGAATTTTCTGTGCGAATTACTATTCAGACAAGACAAGACAAAAGGATTAATGCAGAATGTTCTCGTCTGCTCTTTTAAATCATTTCCTACTGCCTTCAACTAAAACGACTCAGTTCTACCCCTGCCTCTAACATTGGCAGCAAATTGAACCCCCTGCCGAGTGGAAGCAAGCTAAGGAATGGATTATATGAAAAATCATTTCAGACTTGATAGTTACAAAAATTTCATATTTTAGTCATAATTAGATTTCTACATAATTAGAAATGCATTTGAATAATCATCAATTTAAAGGCTTGAAACCACCTGATCAGTTCTGATGGCAAACACTTGCCAAAATAATCTCTCCAAGTTTAAAATCTGCAAAATAAAAATAGTAAACTAATATTATAATAAGACATTAAAATCTGGACATAAGTGTAAAATGATTACAAATATCGTATAATCACACCTTAATATTACTAGGGGTTAAATTATAGTGAAACAATAACAACACAGCTTGCAGCACACCTACATTGTTTTTTCTGCAAGATACTCCACAGACTATGAAATCTAAAATGGACTGCCCGCAACAATCATATCATTGAGATCAAGCATTTTTAACCCCAATCAAGGTTTAACGACTCTCCTGAAATATCATCATCCATGGTGCGGTTATTATCACAAATCCAACAATAGGTATAAATTAATGAAGTCACAGATAATAGGATGGGCCATGTTTAATTAGATAATTCTTGGTACAAAAAAACTTTAGTTCATTGTGTTTACCAAGCTGATTAAAAACCTCACCTCCTTGATCTCCTAAACGTATCTTGGAATCTACCATCACATATATGACTCAAACAGCGATTTTTCCTCGGCGTCATTAATCGTGCCATAAAAAATCATAGAAACAAATCCTAGCTAAATACGCATGCAACACGAAATCCCTTTGAAATAAAACCAAAGAAAAATCAGATTTGTAACTGAGCGAGCAAAGGATGAGACATCACAAATTGTATCTATTCAAGAAAAATGCATTACCTGGTGCATCTCTATGATGCATAAGCCAATATGACAGAAAACATATCCAATTTATAAATCAAAATTACAACAACAATAACAACAAGCCAACAAGCTAGTAAGGTTCCACGAGTGGGATACAAAGAGGGAAATTGTACACATACCTCACTCCTACCAATAAAGCCCACCTTACTTGTGATGTCCCCCCGAACCCATGGGTAACAATTTAATCAAATAGAGACATCATAGTGCCTAATAAATGTAGAAAATAAAATACTCCCTCCGTCCAAAATTAAACTTCCCATTTTGACTTGGTGCGAAAATTTATGTAAAATGAAAATTGTGTTGCCTTTCCCATTATGCCCTCATCTTTTCTACCCTGTAGTCCTGTACCCCCCACTGGCGATGCCCTCTACCACAACTGACGCCGACAAGGAAGCACCGCCGCCGCTGCAATGCCGTCTACCACAGCCGACGCCGACATGTCTGCACCGCCGCCACCGCCGCTGCCGCATCTGCACCACCGCCGATGATGCTTCTGCATCCCCCACCGTCGAAAGCTCCCGCCGTCGAAAGCCTCCGCCATCAAAGCGCCCAGCCGTCGCACTCTTGTCGTCACAACCTGCCTCTCTCGCCGTCACAAGCCCCCCGTCAAAGATCTATTTTTAGACTTCTAGTTAGGGAAGAAAATCAAGATCCCTTCATAGATCTGGGAAAAAATTAAAAATTTTGTCACTACAAACCTAGATCCGGAGAAGATGCAACCATATCTGAAAAAGATTCTTCCAGTTGACGAAAGAAGAAGAAAAAAAAGAAAAAAATGAAGAAATAAGAAGAAGACGGAAGAACAAAGAAGAAGAAGAAAGAAACGGAAGGAAGAAGAAAGAAGAAGATGACAAAAGAAGAAAGAAGGAGAAAAAAATGAAGAGAAAAAGAATGAAGAAGAGGGAGAAAACGAAGAAAAGCAACGAAAGAAGAAGTGGGAGAAGAAAAAACGGTAGAAGAAAGAAAGAAAGAAGAAAGGGAGAGGAAGTAGAGAATAAGGGTAGAATGGACATTTCATTGGCAAAAACTTTCCTAAAATAGAAATGGGAAGTTTTTTTGTGGACGGACGAAAAAGGAAAGTGGGAAGTTTAATTGTGGACGGAGGGAGTATTAATCATTATAAAATTGGTAGAATTTGAAAAACATTTGGACAAAACTTTTGGACATATCCAATGAGTAGCCTTTAGGGATGTTCCCAACATCATTCCCAGCCATTTTCATGGTAAACGGATTGAATAAAGTTGGTGAAATTAATACCTTTTCAATTTCAATTGCGAGAAATATTGATCAGTAATGAAGCTTTTAGGCTCCTAATCCATCTTTTCTTCATTGCTTAGCACCATATACTGCTTTAGTGGGTGGTAGAGAGCCTTCACAAACTATGTACTCTAAACTTAAACCACACAAACAACAAGGAATCCAATTATTAGCAATGAAAAGTCCCTAAAACACGTCCAGAAAAAATCAATCACTTAGAGAAATACATGCATGCACCAACTTAAGATTGTGAGAAAGGCTTCCAAGTCACTTAAGATCTATAACAAATCAGATTTCAATTGAGCTTGAATAACAGAACAATCAGACCTATAATAGCGAGGGACTTTACCTGCAATAGAGCAAAACAGCCACAATAGAACAAAATTGAGGTCAGATTCTTGTTCTTCAGTCGAAGATGAAACAACAGAACCAAGAAATACACAAAATTAACCACAAACGAGAGTGCCTAAGTGTCTTACACTGAGGAATGGTCGTCAGACCATATACATTGGCATCACTTGCATAATCCAGAATCTAAACAAGTAAACATCAACTAAAAATCATCCCAAAGACAAATTGAAGAATCGAACTGTCCCTAGGGTTTGCGAGATGGATTCAAAGCCCATTCCGATGCACAGGAAAAGGGACGGATTGAGGAGCGGCATCGAGAAGCGGCTGGGGAGGAGGATTGGGGTGGCCCTAGCAAGAGAGGAAAGGGGAGAGAATGGAGAATCTGAGTGAAGCCGGAAAGATGAGGTCGTAGAATCTAAATTCGGCTAACGACGGAGAGAGATGAGGTCGTGGATCTATCCGGGATTAGACCCTCAAATAATTTAGAAAGATTGTGGCATCGGTTCTCCGGAAACCCCGATGTTTAAAAAAAATCAAAAATTTAAAAAGCCTATTGGCATGGGTTCTAGTACACAAACGATGCCTTTATTTCATTTTTTAAAAAATTTAAAATTTTTAAATACGTATTAGCATCGGTTGTTTCAAACAACCGATGCCATTGATTAATGGCATCGGTTCTCTAGAAATAACCGATGCTAATAGATAATTTAATTTTTCAGATTTTATTTAATAAATATCAATTGCATCACATTTTCAAGATAACCGATGCTTTTGATATTTTGCATCGGTTGTTCAAATGGGCGATGCAATAGAGGCGGTGTTTCTGCCTTTTTTTGTAGTAGTGATGAAACCAAAAACTGATATATATTCGTAAAACAGATTGCTCCGATGCATGCTTCAGTTTCTTTAAAAAGAAATGAAGAGATCTAATATGAAACCATAAACCTATAATTTTTAAATAGATCTATCACTCCTATGCATGCTTCAGTTTCTATAAAAAATTAAGAGATCTAATTTAAAGCCAAAGATCTGTAATTTTTTATATCTCCCATGCATGCTCGGTTTGTTTAAAATAAATGAACAAATCTAATAGTAAACCATGCATCTCTAATTTATCAAATAGATGACTTTGATGCCTTGCATGGGGCTATGTTAAAAAATTAAATAGATATTTGTTTAAACTTTTGTTTTGAAAACAATATCTGATCATAGATTTATTTACAAATTGCATGCATGTCTATATTACAGTAGATATATCAAGTAAGAAGAATGAAATCTTTAAACTAGATTTTATGGGAATTGATATCGGCGCTCCTAGAGTTGACAGTGGCGCTCCACCTTTTCCAAACCCTTAAACCAAATGACCACATTAGCCTTTCACCTCTCATCTTATGGTTCTACCCACATAAGGCAATCTCTCTCACCAAAAAAATTATAGAGTATTTTCTAAATGTCAAATTTCTTTCAAAATAAAAATAAGTGTAAAGGGAAAATAAAATTGCATAAAACCAAACAAATAAAAAAATTCCTTAAACCCCAAAAATTTAATTACAGTAAAATTCATATTTTAAAAAAAGTAATATTGCATAATTAAATTTCTTTGAAATGACATTAACTTTTTTGCTCTCCTCAAACATTGGCCTAGTTACTACGAAGTATTTGTAACTGTTCATAACTTTTAAGCATAATTCATTGTATATAGTTTATTTCTTACTCTCTCCGTCCCCCAGTATTTGTCCACTTTTGACTTTTGGAACTGTTCATCTAAGCACTTTGACTTATCAAATTCTCTCAATGTGTAAACCTAAATATAGTCATGTGTGATCTTGTTTGATTTGTCTTAACATACAGATTATTAATATATAATTTCTATAATTTTTTTAAATACAAATTATAAGATAAAATAGATTAAAGAAGTGCATTGGATGGTGTGTAAAAATGAAAGTGGACAAATACTCTGGGACGGAGGGAGTAGAATATGTCATTCTTGCTTTATTTAAGATGTGGAAAAATTTGAAAATGCATCTTTTCGTTGCCAATGGAGCTAAAAAAAAGTTGCAACTTTTAGGTAAATAATGAAGTTTTGGGTAAGAAAACAGCACTTTAAGCTTCATTTGCTTCTTACTGTCAGTAAAGTTTCGGGTAGTAAATGCAGCAATCCATCAAGGGGCTAAGACAAAAGTCTCATGTATTTTATAGGGGTAAGATTGCATACATCTTGACCCCTAGACCCCCCCCCCTCCCCAACAAAGTTTTTGTTCGGACCATACTCGGTCTTCTCAAAAGAGTATTCAATTATTAACACAGAATAACATAAAGATGGTATCTGTAGCAGAGTTCAGCAGAAGCTAGGCTTCTAGAAAGGATTAGGGTAGGGGTGATGTGGCTTGATTTAAAGCAATACCTTCAGATTTTGAATCTGCACCTCATTGCAAGAATATCTCCAGAAGCATCTTCATTTATAACAGCCTGTGAATTCAAGATTGGAATTTGTGAGGAAGGTAATTTAGTTACCAATCATTAAGATTCTGTCCAGATTGCACATCCGAATAGCTATTATATAATTCATTTATGTTGACAAAATTCCTTGTTGGCACAATTGCATCTTACTATTTTGAAACGTCTTGTACAGAATTTATTATGAACTGCCAAAACAGTGAAGAATGAGGCAGGAGAGTGGGGATCACATGAAATAAAGGCTTGTAATTGATACATGATGAACAAGGTTAATATTTTTGTGAAGTCATCAAGGTCAGGATAAGCACTTACATGATTCTTTATGAATTTGGCACGCTGAGCAAATTTCAATGTGCTTCGAGTTTCTAGATAGCAGCTGCAGAAGTCAAGTCATAAGTATTTGTTTCTTCATTTCAACATTTGGTTAAAATGAACTGTTTAGTCTCCAAAACAGGGGAGCCTTTGATCCAAAATGTAACTCAGGATACAAAGACAAATGTGATTTGGTAGAAGGCATCAACGATATGTAATTATTACCTGCTGGAAGGACTGACGTTGGCAATTATGATTGTTTTTGCATTCCCTCCCAGCGAGTCCTGAAAAGAAGGAATATTATGGGCACTCTCAACCGTATGAAAGTTGTTATTAGCTATTATGAAACAAACTTTGCATTTTACACTCAGTTTTCTATAGAGGGGAAAGGTGTGGAAGGAGATTCACTAGTGCAATTACTCTTGCTGAAAACAATTTAAGAAACTTAAGGACTTTCAAGGGAAGCTTAAATCAGGACATGTCACCTGTAACAAAAATGTCAGCTTTGAATCTCGGTAACGAACATGGAGTGACTTCCCATTGGACATGTTAACAAGGTTCATAATCACAAGCCTATATATTGTTAAACCAGGTCAATTTCAAAAACACAAACACAATTAAAAGTCTGAACACAAAAATGTCATATGAGAACAACAAACCCCAATGTTGAGAGAGACGTGTTGATGTTAGTGGCTTCCTTTAGCCTTTCACCTTCGGAACCTGAACTTTATTGCTTGGTAAAAAAGCACAATTACAAAACAGATTTGGCAGATGACTATCATTTAAGATCCTCCGTATGTGTTTCATTGTAATTATTCGGTTTACCTTTCAGAACCGGCCAAATCCACAAGATTAAGGCGTGCAAACCGATGGTGTGTTACACCTTGGGACAACGTTGTAGCTCATAGCTTGATGATTCCCAGGTAATGCTCAAGGCCATGGCAGCAACAACAATAACAGCTATATCTTAGCCTTAATTCCAAAATTTTGAGTCCCGGAAACCATGTTCACTTATGAGAAAAGAGGTACAGTACTAGAGATGGGTATATTAAAAGATATTACTACCTCCATAACTTATTCATGGGAGACACTAGGAACAAGTGCACACAGGTTTGCTTCTTCATTCATAAGACTTGTGTTGGTTATGGTGCAAAGCAAAAGTGGGAACACTCAAGAAAAATGTAAGAAGTACAAATTATAAATGAAAAAGATAGGAAAGGATCACAGCTTACAAAAGGTTTACGAATAAACAAAACACATAAAAGGGAAAAAAGACGTAGTATTAGTATTAAATAAACAAAAGAAAGAGCAATTGAAGATACCAAGGTCTTTGTGTAAGGTACATGATGAGGCTTTGATCTCTTTGAGAATCCAGTGTATCATCTACTGACATAATGAAAAAATTACTATTCAGACAAGACAAGACAAAAGGATTAATGCAGAATGTTCTCGTCTGCTCTTTTAAATCATTTCCTACTGCCTTCAACTAAAACGACTCAGTTCTACCCCTGCAAATTGAATCCCCTGCCGAGTGGAAGCAAGCGAAGGATTTTCTAGAGTTTACACTCCAAATTCTCAACTGTACTCAAACTAATACATTAGAGAGGAGCTGGCAAATTATCCAACAATAATAAAAGTGGGTGAAATGAGGTAAGATGGGGAAATACAAACAAGGAGGCTGATGACAAATAGAAGCAACAATGAAAAATAAATTGTATGATTGGGAGAAAGAGAGGAGGTACACTTCATTGTCACTGGTCTGAAAGCGCATGTCCACCATTCACACCAATTATAATCCAAAGATGGGGATTCACTCTTCCCCTTCTCCTCATCACCTATCTCCAAATCACAAGCAGCCTGCGTCGGAGAGGATCGGGTTTCATCATCAGAAAAACCTCAGATGCCAGCATCGCCCTGGGGGATTCACTATTCTCCTTCTCATCACATACCTCCACATCACCAGCAACCCGGGTCGGGGCAGATCGGATTTCATCAAACTCAGGCATATAACCCTCTGATGACGGCAAATGAGAAACACCCCAGCCATCCTTATGAGACAACTCCTGGTTCTCGGATTCCAATTCAAAAATCTGCAACGATACTTTAATCTGACCAAAACCTCTTCGAGAGATTTCGCCGCTTCATTACAGACATATCCTTCACTAATTCAGAAACCCTCTTCTTCAAGTTTGAAAGAGTCTTCGAGCGACTCTACCTTGTTGTCGAGGTCCGACGGTGAACCTCCAGGAGGTGTGATGCAGCTCTGACGGTCGTGCACCACCACTCGCCGGAAAACGCCGGCTATGGGCGTTTCTCCCTGACCGGAACCCCTTTCTCGCTTTCTTTCTCTCTAGCGTATAAATCTTGGGAAGGAACGAATGGCCAACGGTGATTTATTTACTTTGAGTACAAGTTAATAACCACTTGATCCCAACCCTAAACTCACTCTTGTGTAAATTTAAACACAAAAAAGGTCTTTTCAAGTATAAAGATTATTTTTTATCTAAAAACCAAAGACTTGTGTAATTCCTTTTAAAACAGGTATTTTTTGCATAAAAAAGTATATAAAATATTTTTAAAAAGTATATAAAATCTAACTTTTTAAGCTTTAATACATTACAAACGGTTAATTCATTACAAAGTACTTTTTTTAAGTGTTTCATATATAAAAATTGGTAATTTGTGTTTATTAATGAAAGAATTTGTGCTTATGTATGGAATGTAGTATACTCTAAACTCAATATTTGTTAGTATGTTCATTATATTTAATAATAAATAAATACAAAGATATATAAACGAAAGATGGACGTATCTACTATTTATTAAATAGTACTCCATACGTCTCATAAAGATGGGTACGTTTTCAATCTTATGACTAAAGTAGAAATTAATAGAGGTATAATTTTGTGTTGACTTTTCGAAAATATCTTTGATAAGGGTAAAAGTATGATGTGATTTGTAGATTATTAGAAAAAGGTATGATATGATAGTTAGTGTTGAAATATTGGAAAATTAATATTGCTCATTGAATTATGGAATACATGATAGAGTATGTATATGAGAGACTCCTAACACAACTAGGAATAGAGAATGGAAACTAACTAACATACAACATCTACCACAAATAGGATTAGAAAGCTGACTAATAATGAAACACTACCATAATCAATACTACAAGAAGTACTATTAGTATTATTGTCTAACATTCCCTCTCAAGCTGAACTCTGGCTGAAGCAAGAGGAAGCTTGGACACTAGCTGTAAACTGGAAACTTTGAAAAGAGAGAAGTCTGCTGCTCACGTAGGTGATTGGAGAAGAGAGAAGTGTGACGCGCGTCGGTGGCTACTGGCATCGTTGGAGAAGAGAGAAGTGTGACGCGCGCCGGTGGCTGCTGACGTCGTTGGAGAAGAGAGAGAAATTGACGTGCGCTAGTAGCTGCTGACGTCGATGAAGAAGAGAGAAGGTTGACGTGCGCTTGTAGCTGCTGACGCCAAAGAAGAATAGAGAAGACTACTAGAGCCTGTTTGACTGAAGATCCTTGACGTCTTTTTCTTGGATCCGGTCAATGCCCTATTTCCTTCTTGAAGGGGTGATTTGTAGAGGTCTTATTTCCTCTTTCACTACTTCCCCTCTTGACTTTGCTTTTGTGATGATTTACTTTGAATTTTTATTGGTTCAATAGAAGAAAAAGAGAAGGGAGATTGATGATTAGAATGAGTGATTTGGGGGAGAAGAAAGTGGGATGAGAATTGGTGATGGTGAATTGTAGAGAAACAACAATCGTTTTTTTTGGAGAAGATAAGATGAGTTGATCGAGAGAGTTTGTGAGGAGTTTGGGGTTTTTTTTGAAGAACCATAGAGATGGCAAGAGGGAAGCTCCTCCTTTGACGGCTTTTTTTTTGTGATTTCAACACGGGATTTTTTTTTGAATGGAGAAGTTAATTTGAGGATAAAAGAAGGAAAAAATAGATGTGAATAAGGTGGAGCCACTGTCGCCGGAATTACCGGCGGCGGCGACGGAAGCAAAGAACTCTTTTAGGTCACCAAGAGCGGTGGCTCTGATACCATGTTGAAATATTGAAAAATTAATATTGCTCATTGAATTATGGAATACATGATAGAGTATGTATATGAGAGACTCCTAACACAACTAGGAATAGAGAATGGAAACTAACTAACATACAACATCTACCACAAATAGGATTAGGAAGCTGACTAATAATGAAACACTACCATAACCAATACTACAAGAAGTACTATTAGTATTATTGTCTAACAGTTAGGGTTTGAAAAAGTAAGGGGTAAAAGTAGTTTTTTAATAGAAATGGGAAGGAGATTATGGGACGCATTTTTTTGAAACGTGTAAATCTTTTTGGGACAAAAGAAGTATCAAGTTATAATATTTTTTAAATTTTTCGTATCAAAACAAGTTTTTTCTTTCCGTACATCTCACGAGTGATAAACTAGTGGGTTCTAATAAACAAACGATGCCTTTATTTCATTTTTTTAAAAAATTTAAAATTGTTAATTACGTGATACTTGTATATTAAAAGGTTGTTTAAAACAAAAATAAGTCACAATGCAATCACTGACAACAAGACCATAGGTCTACTGGAAAAACGCAGTTCAACAACAAAACTAGGTCACAATGCAATCGCTTACAACAATACCATCGGTCTACTGGAAAAACGCAATTGAACAACGAAAATAAGTTACAATGCAATCCCTCACAACATGACCATATGTCTTCTGGAAAAACTCAATTGAACAATGAAAATAAGTCAAAATGCAATCCCTCACAACATGACCATGCATCTACTGGAAAAACTCAATTGAACAACGAAAATAAGTCACAATGCAATCCCTCACAACTTCACCATGCATAAACTGGAAAAACTCAATCGAACAACAAAACTATGTCACAATGCAATCCCTCACAACAAGAACATGCATGTACTGAAAAACTTAATTGAACAACAAAAATTAATCACAATGCAATCCCTCACAACAAGACCATTGGTCTACTAGAAAAACTCAATTGAACAAGAAAACTAGGTCACAATGCAATCCCTCACAACATGACCATGCGTCTACTGGAAAAACTCAATTGAACAACGAAAATAAGTCACAATGCAATCGATCACAACATGACCACAAATGTACTGGAAAAACTCAATTGAACAACAAAAATAAGTCACAATGCAATCCCTCACAACATCACCATGCACAAACTTGAAAAACTCAATTGAAAAACAAAACTATGTTGCAATGCAATCTCTCACAACAAGACCATGCATGTACTGGAAATACTCAATTGAACAACAAAACTAGGTCACAATGCAATTGTCGCAGGTCGGAAACTAAAATTCAGTACCTTCGGTCGCTTCGCCATTTGCTTTGTCACAGGTCGCTTATCTTCATCAGCAATTTCATCCGATCGAGTGTCCTCTTCGTCCGTCATCTTCTCCGATTAAGATACAATGCGAAGTAGGTGAATTGGGAAGCAATTGAATTGTGAAGCAGAGGAATTGTGAATTTATCTGGTTTTTTGATTTGGCGCTCTGATCGAAGAACTAATGATGGCTAACGGGTAATTCGATTGGCTTTGACGGCTATTGGTAACGGAGACAAGTTATGATGGCTAACGGCGACTCCTATTTGGGAGATTTAATCTTCTCACCCCTATTTTGGGCTTTTATCATTATTTTACTCTTATTGGGCTCCTTCTCCCTTAAAATAATCCATATAGTTACTATGAATTCTAAATAATTAATTAGAATCTAGTAGAATTTGGATTGAACCCTCTAACTCACCTCCAATCAATCCTGGTTGCGCCTCTGTACGTCTCCAATTCTATCCTCGCCCAATCACCTACCCTGCACAAGCAACGGCTACATCCACCCTCATTCTTTGATCGGACCTTCACACTCCCATGGCATTCAATCGCGGGTCTATTTTCCTCCGCCGCGCTGTCTCTGGCGGCAGCCTCCTCCGCGTTAGCAAATGTCCCCCGACAACTGCTGCCTTATCCGGTTCTTCTCCCTGCATTTCTACCTCGAGTGCTCACAGTGGCGGCGATTGCAACCACAGAACCTTTAGCTCCGATGCTGCGTCAGCGTATCATCTGCAGGGGGGTCCGTCTCACATGCGTGCCGCAGTGTTTTAGGAACCTAATAAGCCTTTATCTTTGGAGGATTTCCACATGCCCCGCCCCAAAGCCAACGAAGTTCTTATCAAAACCAAAGGTGCAGTGCATCTCTTCTGTACATTGACTCAATTGATCTTGTAAATACGGTTAATGGGTGAAGGGCATATGCAGGGAACGATTTGTATGTTCCCTTGCAGATGTGCTGTTTGCTGGTCTTTCTTAGTTCTTACTGAGTTACTGATTAGGAGAGATATTTGGCTTAAATAGCCCCTTGGTTATTTGGTCTTTCTTCTTGGGGATATTGGTCGTATATTAATGAATATTAGGTGGCTAAATGAACTTAACTGGACTGATCTTTGTGATGCTTGCTTTTATGTTTAATTATTTTTTTAGTGTATCGGTACCCAGCACAATTTTTGTAATTCTTGCTCATCTTCAGTTGGTTAACGCTCATTACGACTCAACTGTGTCTGTGAAGATGTTTGTATTCGTGCTTCAGTGTGTTATTGAAGAAGACTAAACACACATGCTCCTTGTGTCCTAGAAAAAAAAGGTTTTGATTTGCTACTCACATAGCTAAACTTTACCTTATGTTTTTTGTGATCATTTGATAGAATAAAATCTTCAAGTTACCTCTTGTTTTGTAAAGTTTTTGATGTAGTTTAAAATATAAAAAATTTATCATTTAATTTCACATGAACTCAAAAATAATTGAATTGAAAATAACTTAGAGTCAAACATCGTAAATGGCAAGTGGTACCTTTTTTTTGGAACACAGGGAATATTGTAAATGCTAGTCCATCAAGAGCCACTCTCCAAATGTACTTTTCACCCCTTCCCCTTAACTAATACCCTTGGCAGCTTGGTTAATTAGTTTGCACTTTGCAACAAAATGTATATGCAATTGGATCTCATTTAACTATGCTTATGATCTACTTTTTTTTTGCAAATATTAGACGAGCACTAAATTCTACTCCCTCCGTCCCTGAGTGTTTGTCCACTTTCATTTTTGCACACCATCCAATACACTTCTTTAATCCATTTTATCTTGTAATTTGTATATCAAAAAATTATAAAAATTATATATTAATAATCTATATGTTAAGACGAATCAAACAAGATCACACATGACTATTTTTAGGCTTACACATTGAGAGAATTTGATGAGTCAAAGTGCTTAGATGAACAGTTCCAAAAGTCAAAAGTGGACAAATACTCAGGGACGGACCAAGTACTACTTATAATGCTTGATTAAGCAGCATGTGGAGTTTGCCACTCTGACCTGCATGTAATTAAAGGTGAACTTCCGTTTGCAAGCCCTTGTGTTGTGGGGCATGAGATAGCTGGTGAGGTGGTTGAGCACGGGCCTCTCACAGNACTTTTTTTTTGCAAATATTAGACGAGCACTAAATTCTACTCCCTCCGTCCCTGAGTGTTTGTCCACTTTCATTTTTGCACACCATCCAATACACTTCTTTAATCCATTTTATCTTGTAATTTGTATATCAAAAAATTATAAAAATTATATATTAATAATCTATATGTTAAGACGAATCAAACAAGATCACACATGACTATTTTTAGGCTTACACATTGAGAGAATTTGATGAGTCAAAGTGCTTAGATGAACAGTTCCAAAAGTCAAAAGTGGACAAATACTCAGGGACGGACCAAGTACTACTTATAATGCTTGATTAAGCAGCATGTGGAGTTTGTCACTCTGACCTGCATGTTATTAAAGGTGAACTTCCGTTTGCAAGCCCTTGTGTTGTGGGGCATGAGATAGCTGGTGAGGTGGTTGAGCACGGGCCTCTCACAGACAGTAATGTCGTTAAAAGGTCAAATAATCAAGATTCAATTGAGCTGGTATACTATTTTGTTTTTGCGTTGGAGAAGGTGAGACGTACCTTTCTTTATTGATTTTTTTAGGGGTGGGCGCGGTCCGTGATAGTCCGTGATACTACCGGAACCTATCACAGACCGCTATTATTTAAACGGTTCGGTATCGGTACGGGATGAACTCCAAAACCATTCAGTACCATTCCGTTTTGAAACGGAACAGTACAGTACCATACCCATGCTCAAACCGTACCAAAAAAAAATGAACGTACATTACTTAAAGAATATTGAATTTAATCTATAAATATGTATAAAAAAGCACAAGAATATTAAATAAAAGTATTGATCTCAAATTTAAACCAATCATAAACATAAAGAAATAAAAGATAACGAGTCCAAAGTTAAAAAATAGTTTTTTTTCCAATTCATATAATATCGGAATACTAATAACTATAAAAAATAATGCCAATAGTAATGATAAATATAATAACAACAATAATAATGAGAGAGTTTAAAAATGAATAATAAAATACGAAGTAATATATACACGGTAAGATGAAGTAGACATATACTCCATAATTATTTGAGATATGTACTCCGTATATAGCGTTGGCGGTTCGGTCCGTGATAATCGGTTTTAAATATTTGTATCACGGTCCCGTCCCATTTGGTATCGGTTCGGTTTCGGTTCGTGATGAAAAAAATTAATCCCGTTTGAAAACACTATAAACGGTTCAGTACCATTACGGTCCGGTACGGTACCATGCTAGTTCGGTTTTTTTGCCCACACCTAATTTTTTTTAAATAAACTACAGATTTCTTGTGGGAGCTCGAGTGGTAGGAGCCTTTATCCTGCCTTGTGGTAGCTGTGGGTTCTGTTCAAAGGTAGGGGTGTAAACGGATAATATCCGTGACGGATATGGCATATCCGAATCCGTATCCGTTTAAGTTTAGGAATATCCGAATCCGTATCCGTATCCGGCGGATATGTACTATACTATATCCGAATCCGTATCCGACGGATAATTAGGAGTTTCGGATATATCCGAATCCGATTAGATATCCGAAAGTAACCGAATATCTGAATCCGATTAGATATCCGAAAGTAACCGAATCCGAAAATATCCGAGTCCATTAAAAAATCAAATTAGATATCCGAATCTATTTATAAATAAATTAAACACAGTCCAAAACTATAATTGAAGTCCATAATACATTAATACCAAGGTTAACATGTTTTGAAGTAGGTTTTTTCCTTAAAAAATTTCTTTGTGGGCTTTTTCTTTTTTTTACATGGTAGGGTAACATATTGGAATTAAGAAATAAATTAGTAATGGTAAACTATGTAAATACTTGATACTCTTCTAGGGTTATATTTATTCAAAAAATTATTCGGCATTCGGATAAACGGATAAATGGATATTGGTAAACGGTTATTTAAACGGATGTATATTCGGATCGGATTTTAAACGGATCGGATATACAATTACCATATCCGTATCCGTTTAGTAATCGGATACCTTTAATCGGATACGGATAATATCCGTTTAAAACGGATACGGATATTCCCTCTTAAAACGGATACGGATGCGGACGGTAAACGGATTTTTGGCTATCCGTTGACAGCCCTATTCAAAGGTGAATATTGAAATTAGTTTGCTAAATAGGAGCACACCAAACTACTTAATTACTGTCCAGCCTTTTTCTGAGAACAAGGTCAAGATGACTTGTGCGAGTCTTTCTTTGCATACAACCGAGCTAAGGGAACCCTTTATGATGGTGAAACACGACTGTTTTTCCGCAGCAATGGTGATATGCTTATTTTGTCACTTGTCCATATTTAGTGATATGCAGTGGCGGAGCCAGAATACGATTGTTAGAGGGGCACCAAATACATTACATTACAGGGTTCGGTTCAAAGGGAACACCAAAAAATTTCCAAACACAACATAAAATGATAAAAGGATGTGCAAATATTTTTCCTTTCTAGGATGACAAACTTTTTATCTAATAGGGTATACTACGTATAAAATTTGACCATTACAATAATTCCAAATAAAATAATTTGGGTCCACATTTTGATCATCAATAAATATACGAGTAATTTTTATAGATACTAAGTATATATGGAATAAATATTATAAAGTTTGAAATAGAATATATTAAAATTGCATCTTAAAAAATAATCTAATTGTATTAAATTTACATTATAAGTAAAATGATTCTTTTTGAAATTTATAGTCCAAATTTGTAAAAGAGAATAAGGATCCGTTTGGTATACAGAATTGATGGAATTGGAATTGAATTAGAATTGAAATTCCATGAGATTCAATTCCATAGAATTGAATTCACCAATTCCAATTCATTATTTGCACTATCAATTCCAAATCTACATAATTTTTGTGCTACCAAACACCAGAATTGGAATTGAAGTCCTCAATTCCAATTCCATAGTTTGAATTCCGTATACCAAACGGGCCAAAAAAAATTAAAAGAACTCCTTGGAGACTGTTAAATGACAATTACCATTTAGGGTCTGTTCTTTAGGACTGGAAAAAAAGAGCTGGAAATTGGAAGAAACTGGAAGGAACTGGAAGAATCTGGAAGAAACTGGAAGAACTGAAAGAACTGGAAGAAACTGGAAGGAACTGGAAGAAACTGGAAGGAACTGGAAGAAACTGGAAGGAACTGGATGAAACTGGAAGGAACTAGAAAAACTGGAAAAACTAAAAAAAAAAATTTAAAAAAATTAAAAGAAATTGAAAAAACTAGAATAAATTGTAAAATCTAAAAAAAGTTTTTAAAAATTTTTTATGTGTGGTTTTAAATTATTCTCATTCTGATTCTTGTTGATATAAATTATTATTACTATTATTATAATAATAATTATTATTATTGTTGGTGGTGGTGGTGGTAGTGGTGGTGTTATCACGTTATCCAAATGATTGTCTTTAAAATAAAAAAATATTACGACTATTATTTTTCATACATAAAAAGATATTTTAAAAAATTAATTACAATATAAAATTAGCATAAATATCAAAATGTTAAATAGTTAAGAGTTATTATGGCAATGCTGTATTTATTATAAAATAATATATTTGTAATTATATTTTATACATTACAAGAATTTGTTTTAAATATCTGACATGTCACATAATGTAATCAAACTTATTTTTTCTTTAAGGATTGACAATTTATTTCCATTGTAACCCTATTTTTTGAATAAAAACATAGAACTGGTATTATTCATATTAAAAAGTTGAAGAAAAAAATAATGAATGTGATTCCTAAAAATAGTGAGATGAAAAAATGAAATAGTTTATAAACTATAGTTATGAACATAAAAATTGTAATTAAAAAAATTGTAATAATAATAATTATTATAATAATAATATATTTTTTTAGAGTTATTTGTCAAAAGGTAGAAAGAATTTGAAGAAAATAAATATTGTTGGAATAAATTAGAAGAAACTGGAAAAAACTGGAAAAAACTGGAAGAAACTGGAAGAAATTGGAAGGAACTGGAAAAAACTGGAAGAACAGGAAGAAACTGGAAGAAACTAGAAAGAACTGGAAGAAACTGAAAAGAACTGGAAGTTAAGAGTTCAAGTCTTAAAGAACAGGCCCTTAGTGAGCTCGAGTGAACGCAGAGCAAAGTAAATCTTCTTTTAAGCATTAAAATAATGAGAATTCACCATTCAACAAAACAAGTTACTCTGTATTCAACAATTGAGGAGCAGTGGAGCACTCCGTATTTACTAATTAAAGGATTAAATGAATTGAATTGTTCTTAACCTGAGATTGGTGGACGAAAGATGCAGCGGTGACTGGGTGGAGTAGCTGGGTTCGACGTAGCGGCGTCCGGCAACGGCGCTACTGCAGGGGTAGAGCCGCCGGGTTGGTGCGTCAAGGGGAAGAGGTCAGGCTCTATTCGATTTAAGATCCGAAATTCCAAATAAACTCCTTAATTGATTTTTTTTAAAAAACTCATCCTCAAAACGACGACGTTGCACTAAGTTTTTCTTTTTAAAGAATTTCAAATCCAATCAAAGAATAACGAGAAGGAAAGGGATTGCTACTGCAGCATCACCAGTGGGGCACCTCTTCGCCGAAAGGATACAATCGCCGGTCTCACACCTCTTCACCGGACAATCGCCGGGGGCACGTGCCCAGACAGCCCCCCCTTCCTCCGCCCCTGGACTGATATGCTTATTTTGTCACTTGAAATATGGAATGAAGTCGTTTGGAAAAATCTAAAATCATGATTAAATTAGTGATAGACGAGGGCAACTAGCAAAAAAGAAGATTTATGATATCTGAGATATCAAACTCGATATCTCTTTAGGGTTCACCAAACAATAAAAAAGAGTTCTTATATCAAGACAAGAAAATTCATATCTCTTTACTTGCCAAAAACACCTTTGAACTTGAAAGATGAAGGTTTTAGGTGGTCAACTTAGGGCTTGTTCTCTCTGCCTTCTGAATGATTCTAATATGATTGAAATAAGTTCTAATCTCATATGAATGTAGTTAAATTTAAAGTTGTTTTTAATCTCATCTAAAATTTGAATGTATGAAAAATTTGAAAAGGTGCACTAGACTTTTAAAATTCGAACAAATGCGTGAAATTTGAATTATTGTCACAGTCTATCCGTGAGAATTATTTTATACGGAGTATATAATATATATATATATATATATATATATATATATATATATATATATATATATAGATACATACATATATATATATATATATGTATGTATGTATGTATTTATATATATGTATGTATTTATATATATGTATATATAATATATATATATATACACACAAAAATAAACACATTCAATCACATTAAACATACATTCCATAACGTCATAACATAAAAGCATCACAAAAGAAAACACCCACAGAATAAAACATCCATGTATGTAATACTAGAGTAGTATTACATATTAGTTCATGTCTTCAAAATAAATTAAGTCTAGAAATTACACAAGAAAAGGAGTTTCAATTTCTTATTCTACCTCATGATTGAGGTAGTCATTGTCAAAATAAGTAAGAGGATCAAAGCTGGGAGGCTGAGAAGGTTGATCAATCTGGCCATGACTCTGAGGTGTTTGGCCATTCGACACTTGATTCAGGCTGGGGTTGGAAGTGTAAAAACTCGAATTTAAGGCCTTGTTCGGAGTCGGTCTTGGGTTGGTGCTTGGGAAAGCATTTTGAACAGCTATGGGAGAGGAATTGTTACAACTTTGAGGAGGGCGGCAAAGAACATTACTGTTGGTTCCGTGATCAAAATCCATAAATTGCGAAAACTGTAATGTCACATTTTTCACTTGGATTGCAAGCTCTCTCCTCATAGGCTTTCACATTCTACTCCTCCTTTTCAAACCGACAAGCAACCTGCTTCTCAGTCTCTCCTTTCTAGCGAGGTGGGATGTCTATTTCACCACTGGTTCCCCTTGTACTTTCAAACCGACAACCAACAATCTTTTACACCAAAACAAATTCCGCTGACAACAAATGTAGCTTGGTGACACCATTGGCTGAATATGTCATACAATAATTAAAATTTCATGAGAAGAGAGAACTGGACAGAGACAGATCATACCTAGATACTTTGCCAACATGATAGAAGTTGCATATATCTGATAAGGAGGATTTGCTCCATCAGCTTTGCTTGATCCTTCCTCGAGCTTCATCCACGAAGGAATAACTGTGAATGACCAAGAATCAAGGGATGCCAATGCAAATCAATAATGAGCTTACAATATTTTGGTTTTTACTGTGCATAGGTGAGCGTACAATATTTTGGTTTTGTACGACTCAACAAATATACTGAGCGTACAATATTTTGATTTTTACTATGCATAGGTGATGGAGCTAGAACAAGTGGAAGTGCCTAAGTTTGGAATAGAATATCTGAGCACACCCAAGCTAGGTGATCAACCGATTTTTGAGAGTTGACAAATTTTTTTTCCTAAAATGCCCAAACAAAGTGTTCTCTTCTGATAAAACGGGCACTTTCAGCTTTACGGAAACATTCAACTAGTTGGATCAGTCATTCCACTTCTTCCAACGAAGAGAAATCAAATGCATCAAGCAAATGGGTAAATGGTGCAACGACCCACTTTTTACCGGCCATAAACTTTAATAGAATGTGAAAGGAAATCACACACATACTCAACATACATAGCAAAGGCTTGATGGATGATCATAAATTCTAAACCCAAACTGTAAGGATCAAGCATTCTCCTTTTTCAGGAAAAAGAAAAAAAGACAAGGAATTAGAAACAAACAGGTATCTTGTACACATACCAAGCGTCTTTTGCTGATAATCTCATCCCAAATAAGTCCCTTTACAAGAGAAAGAAGATCTTCTTTGGACGACTCAATCGCATAGTTACAAAAGAATTCTGACAGCTCCTTTGCTTCAATTTCATGGAGCGCGTCCGTGACAATTTTGTCTGAAATATTAATAAGGCATGACTAAAGGGGTATAGTACATGACTACATGGTTACCGATCGGACCACATGTCCTATTCCCAAAAACATTGAGTAAAACCAGATTACAGAAGATAAAATCAAATTACGATATAATGCGTCGAGGCTGCTAAACCAAAAAAAAAAATTGCATGTTATCCCAAGCCATTTTCCTCATTTTAATGGGGCCAATGATTCACTATTATTGGGGTGTGAAATATGATGGATTAAAGTAAAATGGCTCACTAATTGCAATACTTATCATTTGGTCAAATATTTGACCACAAATCAAAAAAAAAATTGAAAAGTTGTGCAACTGGAGAGGATGCAGGGGTGCATAAGGGCCGGGCCAATGATGTGGGGGTTTACCAGGGGGTTAGGGCCAATCAAGTAATGAGTCCATACACACAATACACACCCGCCAATAGGACTCACATGGCCTCACTGGGCATAGCAATAGTTATATTCACGCCACCTGGGTGACTGGGTCACACTTTTCATCAAAGTCAGCTTCTCTCAAATTCTCTGCCTAGTTATAGTGCCACTGTGATCAATAACAATTCATGTCCTGGTCATCAAATCAAAAAAGTAATTTTATGGGCTTTGATCTTGAATCTCTACCTAGGAAATCTACTGGTTTCTTACTATGAAGCCACACTTGAAAACCACATTACCATGGGATTGCTAGACTTTCACAACATGACATCTTTAAAGTCAGCAAAGTCAGCAAAGTTCAAATGGGTCCTAAGAAAAACAATCTCACAAAGCAGGATATTGATTGCAGGAACGTGTTGTACAAATGGGGCAATAAAGACAAGCATCACCACAGAGGACAAGATTCGGCAGTTATTGAACAAGGCATCATTATTAGTTCTCAGATAGTTTCCATTTCTAGTGGAGCCAAAGATTCGCTAACATCTGGTTTTAGAATTAAGCAAAATGGCTTAGTAAACTGTATGCACTTCAATGCAAATATCGACAAGATTTCCAGGGTCATCCAGAAACTCCCCGAGTGTTCTTTTCATACACACAAACACACACGAGAAATGATGCAAACATCCGACTCCCTCACCACCTATGGGGCAGTCAGTAATTTGTTGTTGTGGTTGTATTAATAGTTCTCATATGCACTGTTTTATTAGAAATTAAGATCTACTCTTAATAGTTTCAAATCAAAACTCGTGTGTGTAATTATTGTAGCATAGTGCCCAAAACCACAAATATGAGAAAACACGAGTAATTACCGGTGTCGACTTATTTTCCATGGCACGGCAGATTGTATCTGATATATCAGAGTAAAACTGAAATCACAAAAAACAAATGAATAAATAAAGGAATACAACCAAAAAAAATTAATATAAAAGACAAGTAATCAGAGTTCAAATGTAAGAGAGATGTACATCAGAAGTACAACACATACAAAACAGAGGGAACCTTGTAAACCTACCAGATTGATTAACCAAGAGCAAACTAAAGCATCACACAACCCACACCCACCCGGCAGTCCCACTTGCTGACACGACACAGAAAATTGTCATCCCAATATATATATATATATATATATATATACACACATATATATATATATATATAGATTTTGGTTCTGGTGAGAATGCAATCTTAGGAGAGAAATGAGAATGAATCTCATGCTTTAGATTGTAAGATCTAAGGGTCAGGATTGCATCAAAATCAGATGCACCAAAATGGTTTAAAAATGCATCACGTCGAAATGCACCAAAATCCTTTGAAAATGCACTATCTCAAAATCTGAGCGCAGGATGCAATCTGATCCGCACGATGCATCAGATCCAATGGCTAGATTTTATTCTCATTTCTCTCCACAAGGTGCATTCTCACAAGAACCGGCCCTTAGATATATATATATACATATACATATATATATATATATATATATATATATATAGATTTTGGTTCAAGTGAGAATGCGATCTTATGAAAGAAATAAGAATGAATCTGGTGCTTTAGATTGTGAGATCTAATGGTCAAGATTGCATCAAAATTAGGTGCACCAAAATGGGTTAAAAATGCATCATGTCGAAATGCATCAAAATCCTTTGAAAATGCACTATCTCAAAATCTGAGTGCAGGATGCAATCTGAGCCGCACGATGCATCCGATCTAAAGGCTAGATTTTATTCTTATTTC
The DNA here is from genome assembly GCA_900332095.2 of Cuscuta campestris. NCBI lineage: Eukaryota > Viridiplantae > Streptophyta > Magnoliopsida > Solanales > Convolvulaceae > Cuscuta > Cuscuta campestris. The sequence continues at coordinate 574,819 of OOIL02001249.1, forward strand.
TTTCACGAAGGTGCATTCTCACCTGATCCAGCCCCTATATATATATATATATATATATATATATATATATAAACAACATTGACATGGTACAATTGCACTTTTCAAACCAATGTTTGTCCAAAACATATAGACAATGTGTGTTGTAGCACAAAAAATATATCCTAAGCACAATTACAAAATTACATGTTGCTCAAGGTCAGACTCTCCATGGCCATTAAGAATCTTCTCACTAATGTTGTCCCTGCCAATCTTCAACTCTATAGTATCATATTGTGTTTTAGTGTACTCAAGGTCAGACATCATGTCAAATAGTTTTTCGTTAGGCTCCAAACTGCCTTCATGTTTCTTCATCCCCATGTCCAAACTACGTTGTTGCTCTTCAGGTTCCACATTCACACTGCCATTTTTCTTCTCAACTCCCAGCTCCACGTTTTCACCGTGATTCTTCATTTCCAGCTCCACACTGTCATCTTTTTTCTCAAATCCCAGATCCATACTGCTATCTTGCTTCTCCATTCCTAGCTTCACACTGCTATCTTGCTTCTCCATTCCTAGATTCACACTGCCATCTTGCGTCTTCATCCTTTCATTGGTTTGATCCTCATTTTGAATATCATTAACACTTATACCACCCTTCTGCGTGGGCATTAGAAGCCGAAATGTAGGAAATTCAGTTTCATTCTCCACTGTCTGAATTTCAACTTCTACTTGCTTTCTGATTGAGCCACCAAGTGGATTTCCATTGTTATCTTCTTCCTTTTCCTTGCCATGAAGATCTGAAGTTTGTTGTTCTTCAATTTTTTCAAAAAATTTTTCAAGAAATTTCTGCTGACGTGCTTGGGGTCCCCTTTATTTCATTCAACTCAGATATTATCTTTCCATGTGACAAACTTCCACAAGGCACAATACCTGAATGCCATTCTCTACCACCTTTACAAGAAACCTTCGAATTTGGTATCGTCTTTCAGCTGCAACCTACATCTTTCCCCTTTTTTCGTGTGCCAGCTTTTTACGCCCATTGCCATGAACCACTGTTTTGCCCTTAGGCAGTGGAGCATCATTGCCCACTGCCTAAGGGCAGTGGGCAATGAGTTTTCTTTTGTTTTCTTTTGTTTTCTTTTGATGTTTTCTTTTGTTTTTTCTTCCCCTCATTGCCACTTGTTTCTGTCTTTGGCATTGAGTTCCTGCCACTTGTTTCAGTTAATGCCATTGAGTTGCATGTTTGACCTTCTGATAAAAACATCTCAGCAACACAGTTGATCTGCATCTCAATGGATATCGCTGTCATTTCCTCCAACAAATATCGGCAAATTTAAAATCATTACAAAATACTTGTAAAAACAAGACATTTATAACATACCAAGATATAGACAGTGTTAGCACGAGAGTACTAGGATGAGGAGGATTAATCCAGAAAACTTTTTAAATACTCTTTGCTTCTTGGTTGGAGGGGATACAATATCAAAATACAAGTAACTGAAGAGCTTTAGCAACAACAACAATAACAATTATAATACTCCGTAATTAACAAAAGAAACAGAGTATGCCAACTTAAGACAGCTCTTGAAGAATCTGCAGAAGTACTTTAAACCCAACATCATCCTTTACTTTGGAAAGTTCCACAATATGTTTTGGAAAGGAGATACTGGAAGAGATGTTGCATTTGCCACCTCCACTCAACTTCATAGTTAAATTGCGACGGGAAATAAAAATAAAAAATATTTGTTATATGTAATCTTGGAAGCTCCATTTCCGCACATCCGTTTTTACTAATTTGCAAGCATAATAGTTACTCTCTCTGTCCTGGAGTACTTGCCCACTTTTGTTTTGGCACAAATACCAAGGAATGGTGAAAAAAGTCCCAAATACCCTTATCCTTCACCACCCAATTCCTTGTCGTCTAGCCCCCAAGCCACTACGTAGTGAACCCAACATCATCTGTGGCCTAGCAAGCTGCCGGCCAACCCAACTCAGCCTCTAAATATAATCCTCCACCATCCCTCCCCTTAGTCCCCCAAATAACATTTAAGTTTCAAAATAAAAAACCAAAAACAAAAAAAACTCCATTAGGATATTGAGAGTTTTATAAAGATAAAAGATGGAAGATGAAAAAGGAGAAGAAAAAACACATGAAACTCTAAATTGGTTGAATCTGCTACAATTAACATGTGAGATTTTCTTTAGATTTTATTTCAGTATTTCATCTAGATTTCTTCAGCAAAAAGCTAATTATTTCGTCCTCTCTCCATGATTCATTGCTTCTGGTTTTCTGATGTGGTGAGCAAAAAACAAGAGGTACAAATAAAGAAATCAAGACGGAGTTTTCTGTCTTAATGGGATAGCGTAAAGTGGAAAGCAACAGAGTGATTTAATAGAGGGTAGAATAGTCTTTTAGATAGGTTTTTATTAGTTAAAAAGAAAAGTGGACGGATATTGTGGGACAACCTAAAAAAGAATACTGACAGAAAGAGTACGACTAAACAATCATTTACAGCAACAGTCTTCACGGTCCTATGAAAATGGCCATAAAAATCTCGAATATGAATAAGACACTACTCCATTTCCTTCTGATCACCAATTAGTAAGGTGTTTGACATCAGATCATTTGGCTCCTGGCTTTTATTATACTATCAATGTAAAAATAATCAGCAGCTAAAAGAAAATCACGAACCAAGTAGTTCCCATCTCGAATCATTCTGTCGCGCTAACTGCCTTCAAATTTGTCGACCTTGAACGCGTTCCCAACTTCATTACATGGAATACTCCTTATAGCCTCCACGAAATCACCAAGCATTAGGATGAAATCAATGCGCATGTGCTCGTTCAAAAAAAGAGCATTATATAACGCATCTCTGCAGATTATAACAAAGAATTATTCTCATATAATTAACTTTTGAAAATTAAAGTAAAAGTGGTTACAAAATTTAAGAATATGTGCAACATAAATAAAATACTTAGCAGCAATCATGTGATGCTCTTTGTAATTTAAATTACCTAAATACAAGTCATTAAAATCAACAACACAAATATAAGATTCATCTCATCTTTAAAGAGCATGTAAATAATGGAAAGACAGTCTCACCCTTGATTCTTCAAACTTAGAAGGTCAGTCGTCATGAACCAATTTTGGAAAGCTGCATACTCATTGAGGATGGGAGCGTCTCTAGCAACGGTGTTCTTGTTGATTCTATGAAATAGCTTCTTTATCTGCTCAACCTCAAAAGTAGAAGTGTGAACATCCAAATTTCTCCTCTCAAAACTAGTGAACACGGCAACACCATTAGCACAAACATACACATCTCCATCTACGAGGGACGGTCGGAAGTCCTTGGCCAACAAAAGAAGCCAATGTAGAGAATGTGGTCCACAAGAGCCTCTTATACATCAGCGTGAAGTATAAGGCTAGTTGGGTCTTCGATTTCAAGGTTATACCCGGCAACTCTAGTCTGCGGAAAAACCAATGCTTCTTATACTCAGCTGGAGCCTCTCCACCGTTACTAAGGTAAGGCAAAACACAAGCAACACCACACGGTGGAACAAACCGACCTATCCAATGGTAACGGCTACGTAATCCATCCAATACACCAAAGAGATGCGCTGCCTCTTGTTCATTGCTTACCTTCATAGGTAACAGCTAAGAATATGAAGGTAAGCAATGAACAAGAGGCAGCGCATCTCTTCGGTGTGTTGGATGGATTGCATAGCCATTATCCTTGGATAGGTCGGTTTCTTCCACCATGCATAGACAGCCAGGCCAGTGTGGTGTTGCCTGTATTTTGCCCTACCTCATTGTCGGTGGAGAGGGCTCCAGCTGAGTATAAGAAGCATTGGTTTTTCCGCACACCAGAGTTGCCAAGTATAACCTTGAAATCGAAGACTAAACCAACCTTATACTTCACGCTGATGTATAAGAGGCTCTTGTGCACCACATTCCGTACATTGGTTTCTTTTGTTGGCAAGGACTTCTAACCGTCCCTCGCAGCTGGAGATGTGTATGTTTGTGCTAATGGTGTTGCCGTGTTCACTAGTTTTGAGAGGAGAAATTTGGATGTTCACACTCCTGCTTTTGAGGCTGAGCAAATAAAAAAGCTATTTCATAGAATCAACAAGAACACCGTTGCTAGAGACGCTCCCATCCTCGATGAGTATGCAGCTTTCCAATATTGGTTCATGACAACTGATCTTCTTAGTTTGAAGAATCAAGGGTGACACTCTCTATCCATTATGAGATGAATCTCATATTTGTGTGGTTGATTTTAATGACTTGTATTTAAATTTTAATTACAAAGAGCATCACATGATTGCCACTAACTATTTTATTTATGTTGCACAGATTCTTAATTTTGTAACCACTTTTACTTTAATTTTCAAAAGTTAATTATATGAGAATAATTCTTTGTTATAATCTGCAGAGATGCGTTAAATAATGCTCTTTTTTTGAACGAGCACATGCGCATTGATTTCGTCCTAATGCTTGGTGATTTTGTGGAGGCTAGAAGGAGTGTTCCATGTAATGAAGTTGGGAACGCGTTCAAGGTCGACAAATTTGAAGGCAATTAGCGCGACAGAATGATTCTAGATGGGAACTACTTGGTTCGTGATTTTCTTTTAGCTGCTGATTATTTTTACATTGATAGTATAATAAAACACCTTACTAATTGGTGATAAGAAGCAAATGAAGCAGTGTAATTGTTTAAACCTACTCCTGTCAGTATTCTTGTCTGGGTTGTCCCAAAATATTCGTCCACTTTCCTTTTTCACTAATAAAAACCTATCTAAAAGACTGTTCTACCCTTCATTAAATCACTCTGTTGCTTTCCACTTTACGCCATCTCATTAAGACAGAAAACTCCCTCTCCATTTCACTATTCGTACCTCTTGCTTTTTGCTCATCACATCAGCAAACCAGAACCAATGATTTATGGAGAGAGGACGAAATAATTAGCTTTTTGCAGAAGAAATCTAGATGAAATACTCAAATAGAATCTAAACAAAATCTAAAATCTCACATGTCAATTGTAGCAAATTCGACAATTTAGTGTTTCATGTGTTTCGTCTTCTCCTTTTTCATCTTCCATCTTTTATCTTTATAAAACTCTCAATATTCTCATTGAAACTTTTTTTATTTTTGGTTTTTTATTTTGAAACTTAAATGTTATTTGGGGGACTAAGGGAGGGATGGTGGAGGATTATATTTAGAGTCTGAGTTGGGTTGGCCGGCAGCATGCTAGCCCACATATATATAAAGAGTTTTCCATACTATTACGCACTTTATTCTTTATATAAGGTAAGTGTGCAATCATTCTCTACGCACTATTAAGCACTTAATTTTGAATATATATTTCATACTAGGCTTGCTAGTTAAATAAGTTTCATGGAGAACTCATCAAGATGGGTCATCAATAGCACTTCTGCAGGAATTGTGTTCACAAAATCAAAGAGGGAGTAAAAACATATACCATAGGGCGGCTGACATCTTTTCCCACAGTGAGGCGGTGACTAGGTGGCAGGAAAAAAATTACATGTTAGCTAAGAAAAGGAATGTAGCTAAATAAAAAAATCTTACCTTACTTTCAATAACACTAGTAAAAACACTGTGAGAACGACTACTAGCACGGTTCATATTTGTTGAAGCTACTTTTCTGTTTGCAGCACCCTGTACTTTGAATAAGTTATTAGAGCATAACTAATACAAATATATTCTTGTTCAACTAATAAAGCACAGAGAAAGTGTGTCCAAGAGGCAAGTATCACTAGTTCCACAGACATGTATCTCAAACAGAAAACAGTAAACATGAGCACTATTTTTGTTATAATCCAGTAATCCAATCATTTACTGTATAATTGCGTGTGACAACAATTGTATAGAATGAATGTACACTTTACAGGCAAGGTTTTTTCAGCAACATGCTCTCAAGTCTCAACTCAATTGTATAGGAAAAAGAACAAATCCACTACATCAAAATTGTTCCATGGCTAGGAAGAAAACCCGTAAACTCCACATGTCTCCAACATATATTTCTCAGAAAGTTCAGAAAGGCCAACCATGTTTTTTACTTAATTTTGAAACTCTTGCCAGGATACTCTCTAGTTTATCTAGAAATGCTCTCCCATGTTTTGAAATTATGACACCGCCTTCTTAGCTTTTTACTCTAGATCTGAAATGAGCAAAGAACTACAACACTAATAATGCCATTTCTAATTAAGTAATACAGCAAATTCGAGTTGAGATGCGAATTATTAAATCACCTGGAATGCAAAACTATAAACCCATGAAAAAATGAAAAACTGGTTGAATTAAATACTTGTTAAAAAATTGTGTATGGATACACATTACCAAGAGAACAAGATATAATAGTGGTAAAGACTATACTTCCTAAACAAGTCACAAGTGACACCATACCTGAACAAGTTGTTGAATCACATCTCGGGCACTTGTAGCATCTACCTCAGTGAGATTTTCTACATGAATCCCTTTCTTAGTATCTTCTCGTATCTACAATACCAGACGGAACTTGTTACTTTTCCCGTAGAATAGAACTAACATTTTACTATCATTCACATACCACACTTTATGCATTCATTTCAATGTTGAAAAATAGAATTGATCTACGGTATGAACAGAACCATTAGTTCAGAAAGGAGTTCCGTGAAATAATTATATGTATATGCCACATTCAAATTAAAGGAATTAAACAACAACAACAACAACCCAGTTAAATCCCACAAGAGTAGGGTTAGGGTCTGGGGAGGGTGTGTGTACACAGACCTTGCCCCTACTCGAAAGTAGAGAGGCTGTTTCCAAAGAGACCCCCGGCTCAACGTCGAAAGTTGCATTGTTTGACTAACTGCTACTTCATTAATTAAAGAAGCGCAGATAGTTTAGAGATCCATTTTGATTTATTCCATCACACCCCAAAGCCAATTGGAAGTAAATGGGGTAGGTACCTTCTTTCATTGTAAATAAAAATTTTTAAAAAAAAAAGTAAAAACAAATAGGTAAACATTTGCTGCTTTATTACATAACTAGTACTCCACCCGTGCGATGCACGGGAAAATAATCTTATAAATTTTAGGGCAATATATAATATATATCCTGAATTCTTGGGATAAAACAGTGATAGAGTTCGAAAGTGTAAATATAAGTACTGAGTATTATTTTTTGTTAAGTATAAAATGTGAAGTTCAAGTCAGAAAAAAATAATATGGAAGTAATAAGTTTTAATGAATTGAATCAGATCAACGTACATGCAATGTAAGAATGGATTAAAATATTTTATATATATAACGAATTGTATGGGACATTTTTATGGTGAATAACTAAATAAATAACGTTATAGTGAATAACTTAAATCTGAAATTTAAAAGTATCTTTTTTAAATCTTGGAAATTATTGTTATTTACTTATTATATCAGAATCTTGAGATCTTTTTGAAAATATACTACGTACTCGCTTTGTCCCATACCTTTCTTCACAGAGTTTTATTCTAACTTCACAAAAACTTTTATTTATTTACATTTTTTCTTGGCCTATATGATAAAATAATATATTTGGTCACCACTTGTTTGGTTAAACTTTTAAGCGGTTTTTAAAAATAGGATCTGTGTTTGTCGACTTTAAAAGTTCCTTCTACTTTTCAATCTGTGTTTTTGTATTTTTTGTAATCTCTAACTACCAATGATGATGTGTTAAATGAAAGGGCAGCTATGAGCATCAACCTTCTACTTTAGAATCTGAAACATTCCAAAACAGTTTTATTGACTAAAAATAATGAATTAAAATTATCAATCTCCACAAACCAGTCCAACCATAAATCCTCTGCCAATCAATATTTTTTGTGGATCCTCCACAAAACACTTTATGTTGGTATTACCTGTGATCTAATAGTTATTCTAATGTTGGAACATAAGTTGCTGCCATCAACGGCACAAGACAGGCAAACATGGTCAGTTTTGAGATTAAATGGTACTCTTAGTCTCATTCTAACACAAAATAATAATGTGCATACCAATGTATACAATAACACGCATTAAGTGTTGTAGATATAGGAAATTCATCAATATTCAAGCTCAAATACAGAATAAAGTTAAAGATATAATATTAAATAAAAGGGAAAAATGTAGGGAGAGTAAAACCTGTAGATAGTCGTTTTCCAATTCAGCACCTACTTGTGCTCCAATCATCTGGCAATCGACATCGTGAGGCCAACTCACCACTGCATTCCCGAAGCCCAAGTCATCGTGAGCGCAAATGCATCAATGGTCACTGCTTGTAGAGTCCACTACCAGCCCCATCTCCTCCGGAGCCACCATACCCAATGTGAGAGCTAAACTATGATCGTTACTGTACTCGTGTTAAAGAGATGCGACAAAGTGTTCAGCTCTTGTGTATTTCCACAACAGGTCCAAGAAAAAGGGAAAAAGGAAGCTCGTAGTTTATATTTATAAACAACAGGGGATTGGGGAATGATTAAAACGGTCATACATCAAAACTAAAAACACAACATTAGTGCTTTTTGGCAAGACAATTAAAATATGTAAATCATTCCCAGAATCCAATTATGAGCTTCCAATCCCTGGTGGGAAAGACAAATGATTTAAAGAGTTAAAACATATCGCACGGGTCAAAAACACAACATTACTGCTTTTTTGGCAAGACAGAAGTAGTTCACAACGCAAGTCCTTCATATCAATTCATTGTTTTTTGTCATTTTAAATGTTACTCTTAGTCTCATTCTAACACAAAATAATAATGTACATACCAATATATACATTAACATGCATTAAGCGGTGTAGGTATAGGAAATTCATTGGTTTCCTATTTATGATAGTAATCCTTGGTTTCCTATTTATGATTTTTTACATGAAGGAGCATCTAAAAGAGATGTTTTAAGATTCCTTTGAATATAATTAAGGAAATCATTACATAAAATTATACATGACAAAACTCACTTGAACCATAATGGGTCATTTTGAATTACCTGAAACTAAAAACGAAAAGATATTAACCCTAGAGAGAGATGAAACGGCGCATAGATCACAGAAATTTGGGAAATTTGGGTGGATGAGTTTGGTCAATGCATCTACCCTAATTATATAAGACCCAAAATTGATTAACCCAAATGATTTGGTCTTTTTTCCGTTCAACCCAAACGGTTCTCCCTTAGGGAGAAGTGTCACATAATAGGGAGACCCAGAATATGTAGACTAATTTGCAATTCACCTCACTTGGGTGGAGGGGGAGGGGAGGAAACGGGGTGTGAGGGG